>CM063529.1:27156180-27726180 GCA_032199755.1 Ambrosia artemisiifolia | reverse complement strand
GTTTTCTCTAAAAACGCTCACCAGAAACGCTCTCATGAAACTTAAAGGGACAACCATGATTAGGGATCTCGTATTTCATATTTGGCAAAAGACTCTTTGGTGACTGAAAATTCGGCTTTTATGCCTGATCAAGCAGAAAGGTGACAAAATTGCAAGAAAATTTCAATTAAATTTTTCAAAAATTTTCAAAATTTCCAAATTTTTCCTGCAAAGTAAGTGATTCCTCCTTAACTTTCCCTAGGGTCACCCCATCCCCACACTTGGGATACATTGTCCCCAATGTATGGTGTTTTTAATGCTTACCCAATTCTTTCCCAACCACCAATCTCAACATACGCGACTATTAACTACCACCCGCAACGATTAGTTACTTAGCAAACAACCACAAAAATAAAGACACACAAGCAAATAAAGAAACAAATAAAAAAAACAATAAAGTAAAGAAAATTCCGGGCTGCCTCCCGGTAGCGCTAAGTTTACAGTCTTCAGCCTGACTTTACCTGGTGTTCTAATCATGGTGGACGAGTGGGATGCTTGCATCCTCTCCATCCTGTGGAAATGCCTCAGACATCCTATAGATATGATCTGGAGCTCTTGCTCTTATGCCCTCCTGGTTGACCTTAGCTCGTTTCTTGACCTTTTTCTTCTTCTTTTGCTTACCCTTCTTGAGTCCAGCTTCTTCAATCCTGTCAACCATGAAACATTCTTCCTCGGCATTTGGGTCAGTTAAACTTAAAAACACATTCAAACTCAATGTTCTTTCCCCAAACCTCATATTAACCGCCCCATTGGCACAATCAATCACTGCGTGTGCAGTTGCTAAGAACGGTCTACCCAATATAACCATGGATTGTGTCTCTTTTTTATTAGAAACACAATCCATTACCAAGAAATCAACCGGGTAAAAACAATCCTCCACCTTGACTATTACATCTGTTAAAATTCCCCTAGGATGTATCGGTTTTTTATTTGCCAACACCATAGTGATGTCGACCTTTTTCAGAGGACCAAAATCATATTGATCATAGATACATCCGGGAAGAATGCTAACACATGCTCCAAGATCCAATAATGCCTTGTCAATTTTAAGTTCTCCAATCTGTACTGGAATTAAAGGCGTTCCTGGGTCTTAGAGTTTTGGTGGGCACGTACCCAATAACGCGGCACAAACATTTACTGGTAAATCAAACTATTTTGGCAGCTTGTTGTGTCGGTTTTGGGTACTCAATTCCTTCAAACTCTCTGCATGAACAGGATCTTCTTTCAAAACATCCAGTAATGGTCGATTGATTTTCACTTTTATAAACTCTTCCCACTTTGGATCCCTTAGTGGGGTTTCTCTCAAAACTGATGTTTTATTTTGTTCCACTGCAGCTAGAGGGAATGGGGAAGGTATAACTTCCCCACACTTATCCTCAGCTATAGTGGAATTTTCACGCAAAAATTTTTCACAGAACAATTTTTTTAAATTTTTATGGTTTGTTTGTGAAATCAGATCCTGGTCACCTTTACAGTCTATAGAATTAGGCAGAAAACTTACCACATTGATTTGCACATTTCTCGTAGTCGATGATGATTGATGTGTCGGATTAACCTGGGTATCACTCGGTAGCTTCCCGTTCACCTACTTTAGCTCTGCCACATCTCCAGCTAACTGCCCAACCTGCGTAGTTAAAGCCTGAACAGTTTTATCACGTACCTCACCTTTCTACTTAATGCCCTGCAAATCCTGTTGAATCAGCTTCAACATGTTCATCACCTCACCAATCTCACTACCTGATGTCCCAGAAGACTGACCACCCTTTTGGTAACCCCCACCACTACCTCCATAACTAAAATTTGGGTGATTTCTAAGGCCTGGGTGATAAGTATTCGAGTTCATGTTCGACCAATTCCTATTTCCCCCTTGTACCTTGTTAACCACTTCCATCCCACAAACTATACTAGGACAACTATCAGCTATGTGCCCTACATCCCCACAATGCCCACACATGGGTTGACCACTA
Organism: Ambrosia artemisiifolia; assembly: GCA_032199755.1. NCBI lineage: Eukaryota > Viridiplantae > Streptophyta > Magnoliopsida > Asterales > Asteraceae > Ambrosia > Ambrosia artemisiifolia. The sequence continues at coordinate 27,724,174 of CM063529.1, read as the reverse complement.
ATCCCTAAGTTAGCTACTTGATACTCTAACCTAGCTAACCTCTCGGCATCACCTGTACTATCCCCACTTGCAGCTTTTACCGTTGCTTGCCTTGATCTTCTTGAAGACTGTGCTTTCCTCTTTGTTGTCTCAGCTCTCCTCTCAAGGTACTCCCAATCATCCTGTTCATCGTTAGTGCCAAAAGTACCATTTGAAATTGAATCTAACGCACCTTGGTCTTCATAGTGGAGTCCTTCATAAAATGAGTTGATCAATTCCCATAGCTGGATGTCATGATGTGGGCAGTTGTTGATCATCATCTTGAAACGAGTAAGTGCTTCGTGAAAGAGCTCACCCGACTGTTGAGAGAAATTCCTGATGTTCTTCCTAGCAACATTTGTTTGCTGACTTGTATAGAACTCATCAAGAAACTGTTGTTGCATTTCCAACCAGGTACGGATAGAGGCTGGAGGTAAAGATTGGAACCATTGTTGTGCTTTGTCTTTGAGAGTGAATTGAAAGAGGACCAACTTCACTTCATCTTGTGTAAACCCTTGTCCCCCGATTGTGTTGCATCTCGCATCATAGGCCCCAATATGCATATATGGCTCCTCAGCCACTAACCCGTGATACTTAGGCAAACTCTGAATTGCCTGTGACCTCACTTCAAATGACCTACCATGCAGTTGTGGAATGACTACTGCTGATGGATTATGAACGATAGCAGGTCGGAAATGACTCTCAATCCCTCTCACCGGGCCTCTCTCAAACCTCAAAGGAATGCCTGCTTGATTGTTAGCTGGAGGCATTGCATTCCTTGGGTTAGGTCTCAAGGGTCTGTTCACTGCTTGTTGCTGTAGAGGTGCAGGGTGAACTGGAGCTTCTGAGAATGCTTGATACCCTTGATTTGCTTGATTAAACTGACGGTGCCCCCGATAATTTAGATTCTGTGATCTTGCCAACTGATATGTCCCTAGATCTCCCTCATCTCCATCCAAATCCCCATCATCATATGCATAATTACCGTGATTAATCCTCTGACTGAAATTGAATGACGGTGGTTGAAACGATAGATATTGGGTTGCAGAAGTAGGTGGAAATTGTGTATCAGGTTGGTTCGGTGTATTGTCATCAGAAATCACTCTCACATAGGGTGAAGAGTGACTAGTCAAAGGGTTTTGGTTAAAGGTAGGGTCTTGTGCTGATGACTGACCTTGTTGTGGGTTAAATTTCTCAAAGGTTGGGATAGAGGTTATTGGATGAGTGTGAGTTGTGGTTGGTTGTGGTAGAGATGATGTTTGTGAAAGTGGTGGTGGGAGATTGTCAAATTTTGGAAATGGTGGAATTTGTGGTGCTTGGGTACTGGATTGTGGTAAGGGTTCAGAAGTGTTAAAGGTATTGGGTGATGGATGGCTTGGAGTAGGTGAAAATTGAGGTTGTGACATCGGTTCAGTGGTTAAGCTTAGGTTCTCCATAGATATGAACTGTGAGACTGGAGAATGCAAGACCTTTTTCTCTCTGTGAAATACTCGGTTCTGCCGAGCTATTTTCTCAATCTCTGGATCGAATACTAGTGGAGATGACTTCCCTGAATGTCTTGTATGATGCATGCAACGAAGAATTGCCTGCACAAAATAAACAAGAAAACCGAGCGTAATTCTGAAAAATAAACTAAACAAACAGAAAATAAATATTTTTGGCTTTTTTTGGAATTTTTAATTAAACTAAGAAAAATAAACACTTTGCGCAAGACTCCCCGGCAACGGCGCCAAAATTTGATTGGTGTCGAAGGACCGGTCAAAAATAAGAATTTTAGAAAAGACCAACTACCTTATTAGTTAGGGTAAGTCGGGTGTCGAACCACGAGGAGTATTGTGGAAAGTGTTATTTTTTAAACAACTAAATTAAACTAGACAGAAATGTAAAATTGATTGGTTGATTGTTGATGAATTTGCAAATAATAAAAATAACGAAAAGAAAAGTGAATTGTAAACGATTAGAGAAATGGTGACCTCTCCAGGATCCTGGTTAATTACTTTAGACAAGGTTAATATAGTTTGCCAATTGATATCACATACACATGATATGTGGATTAATATGATTGATAAAGAAGGTTGATTAATGACTTTGTGACAGCCGATAACTAGACCGCGACTGTTGACTCGGTTGATTATCACCTAACAATATCTTAATGACTCGTAATATTGAAAGACACAACTTGAATGTATTCAATGACCCTCGATAATAAACCGCATTAACAGTCGCGGTCTAGTTATCGGCTGTCACAAAGTCATTAATCAACCTTCTTTATCAATCATATTAATCCACATATCATGTGTATGTGATATCAATTGGCAAACTATATTAACCTTGTCTAAAGTAATTAACCGGGATCCTGGAGAGGTCACCATTTCTCTAATCGTTTACAATTCACTTTTCTTTTTGTTATTTTTATTATTTGCAAATTCATCAACAATCAACCTATCAATTTTACATTTCTGTCTAGTTTAATTTAGTTGTTTAAAAAATAACACTTTCCACAATACTCCTCGTGATTCGACACCCGACTTACCCTAACTAATAAGGTAGTTGGTCTTTTCTAAAATTCTTATTTTTGACCGGTCCTTCAACACCGATCAAATTTTGGCATCGTTGCCGGGGAGTCGTGCGCAAAGTCTTTATTTATCTTAGTTTAATTAAAAATTCCAAAAAAAGCCAAAAATATTTATTTTCTGTTTGTTTGGTTTATTTTTCAGAATTGCGCTCGGTTTTCTTGTTTATTTTGTGCAGGCAATTCTTCGTTGCATGCATCATACAAGACATTCAGGGAAGTCATCTCCGCTAGTATTCGATCCAGAGATTGAGAAAACAGCTCGGCAGAACCGAGTATTTCACAGAGAGAAAAAGGTCTTGCATTCTCCAGTCTCACAGTTCATATCTATGGAGAACCTAAGCTTAACCACTGAACCGATGTCACAACCTCAATTTTCACCTACTCCAAGCCATCCATCACCCAATACCTTTAACACTTCTGAACCCTTACCACAATCCAGTACCCAAGCACCACAAATTCCACCATTTCCAAAATTTGACAATCTCCCACCACCACTTTCACAAACATCATCTCTACCACAACCAACCACAACTCACACTCATCCAATAACCTCTATCCCAACCTTTGAGAAATTTAACCCACAACAAGGTCAGTCATCAGCACAAGACCCTGCCTTTATCAAAAAACCTTTGACTAGTCACTCTTCACCCTATGTGAGAGTGATTTCTGATGACAATACACCGAACCAACCTGATACACAATTTCCACCTACTTCTGCAACCCAATATCCATCGTTTCAACCACCATCATTCAATTTCGGTCAGAGGATTAATCACGGTAATTATGAATATGATGATGGGGATTTGGATGGAGATGAGGTAAATCTAGGGACATATCAGTTGGCAAGATCACAGAATCTAAATAATCGGGGGCACCGTCAGTTTAATAAAGCAAATCAAGGGTATCAAGCATTCTCAGAAGCTCCAGTTCACCCTGCACCTCTACAGCAACAAGCAGTGAACAGACCCTTGAGACCTAACCCAAGGAATGCAATGCCTCCAGCTAACAATCAAGCAGGCATTCCTTTGAGGTTTGAGAGAGGCCCGGTGAGAGGGATTGAGAGTCATTTCCGACCTGCTATCATTCATAATCCATCAGCAGTAGTCATTCCACAACTGCATGGTAGGTCATTTGAAGTGAGGTCACAGGCAATTCAGAGTTTGCCTAAGTATCACGGGTTAGTGGCTGAGGAGCCATATATGCATCTTGGGGCCTATGATGCGAGATGCAACACAATCGGGGGACAAGGGTTTACACAAGATGAAGTGAAGTTGGTCCTCTTTCAATTCACTCTCGAAGACAAAGCACAACAATGGTTCCAATCTTTACCTTCAGCCTCTATCCGTACCTTGTTGGAAATACAACAACAGTTTCTTGATGAGTTCTATACAAGTCAGCGAACAAATGATGCTAGGAAGAACGACAGGAATTTCTCTCAACAGTCGGGTGAGCTCTTTCATGAAGCACTTACTCGTTTCAAGATGATGATCAACAACTGCCCACATCATGACATCCAGCTGTGGGAATTGATCAACTCATTTTAATAAACCGCGTTGGTTGATGAAATCCAAACAAATTAATCATTCAATAAACGTTCAACATCAATATTAAAATTAACCACAACCAAAACCGAAAGTTTAAACATTCAAAGTTTCAATTCAATTGTTCGACCAACATAAAACCTTGCAAATGTAACTAACCATTCACCTGTAGAGGTTCACGGGTGATTTAGCCGTTCATGGTAGTGAAGAACGCGCTTGTGAATCGATTAACACTTGAAGCCATGATGATTTGGGTGAAGGATTAATTGCTTGATGTTGTTATATGTTGATTAGCTTCAAAATTCAGCAAATGGTGGCTTACTTTCGACTTATGACGGCTGAATCCATTTAGGGTGGAAGATTAGGATTAAATACCTAGGAAAAGAACAACATTCCATATTTCTCGTGAACCGCCTTACCCTACGCTTGGAGTACAAGGCCCTACGGCCAGTAGGAACTGTTATTTAATTCTTTGCTGCTGCTTTTCTCTAGTCTTTGACTTTTGTTTTATTTTATTTGTTCTTTTTTCCTTCATTCACGAGAGCTAACATTCCTTTTTTGAACGATCAACAAATTCATATTATTCAAACCAAAGTCGCTAGCGGGAAACTAGCGACCACCAAGTTACAAACAGAAACAAAAAAGACAGCACCAAATACAATTGAATTACATAGCACTACTACCAGCCTACTTTGTAAACCTTGAAGCCTCTCCACATTTCCCAATCCAGCAAAGTTTGCCTTGAGCGATGTTTGATCCAAAGGAAGCTTCTACCTTTTATTTCTCCCAACAGTTGAGTTAACGAACATTGTTTATGATTGAAAATAGTTTCATTACGAGCTCTCCAAATACACCAAAGAACCGTTAGACAAACCGCGTGTATTGCTTTTTTCTTTTTTGCGGAACCATCTTCGAAGTCTGCGAGATCTAATATATCCTTTATGCTGAAAGCGATGAAAGGTTTGAGACCACACCATTGACCCACAAGCTGCCAAGTTGTTTGCGCCAATCCACATCCAATAAAAACGTGTTCGATCGACTCCTGGACATCACCACAGAATGGACAAAGAGCTGATCCGAAGTACACATTTCTCCTTGCTAATGCAGTCAAAGTCGGCAATCTGTCTAAGCTCGCTCTCCACGCAAGTATCTCTACTTTTTTCGGGACCCATGAATTCCTTTTGCAAACATAATTAGGAGTCGTATACCTCAATACCGCAAGACTTTCTTTTAGACCAGCCACCGAAAAAGAACCCAACCCATTGTAAACCCAAGCCCATTCATCATTCCGAGTAGATACAGAAACGGAGCCCAGCAATAATTGAAGCTGCTGAAATTCGAGCTCCTCCACATCGCCTATAATGGGCCGTTTCCAGTTCCAATTCCAGACCCCAACCCCAATGCCCACCCTATCCGAAACCCAGCAGTGTTTTACTTTCTCAAGAGCGAATAGATTCGGAAATCTAATCCGCAAAGCCTCGTTCCCAACCCAAGTGTCCACCCAAAAAGCAATGTCCCAACCCCCACCCAACTTCCCAATGATACAACTTGGAATATCAATCCCAACCCTCCCAACCTCACCCACTGAAGTGCCAATGTGTTTTCACGGACCCAAGAGTGATGATTTAACCGAAACAAAGCTCCAACCCTTTGAGCTACTATGAATGGACCAAATCACCTTCCACCACAAACTATCCTTTTCCTTTTTGAACCTCCACCACCATTTTGTTAATAACGCAAGATTCGCATCCTTAAGCGACCCAAGACCCAAGCCACCATATTCCATTGGCGCAATCACCCCATCCCATGCAACCCAATTCATTTTAGCCTTTGAATCGGATCCCCCCAAAAGAAGACCCTCCGCAACCGGTCAAGAGCATCTAAAACTTTCTCAGGCGCCCTATATAAAGAGAAATAATAAGACGGAAGGGAATTAAGAACCGATCTAATGAGAACCACTCGACCACCAAAAGATAGGTTCTTTGCCTTCCAAATGGACAACCTCTTTCGAAACGTGTCTATCACTGGCTCCCAATGTTTAGCTAGATGCATGTTTGCACCTACTTGTAAACCAAGGTACTTGAAGGGGAACTTTCCTAATCTCACACGTAGAAATCCAGCCAAGTTTAATTGCTCCTGCTCACCAACCCCTATCCCAAACAAGTCACATTTATCCATGTTAACTCTCAAGCCAGAGACCAAATGAAAACATCGAAGAATTCTTCTCAGATTCAACATATTAGTCTTCGACCACTCGCCAAGAAAAATAACGTCGTCAGCATACATCAAATGCGACAACTTTAGCCCTGTCGAACCACAGTGTAATCCATGAAACATACCCAGCTGACCCGCTTTTCTAATAAAACTGGAAAGTGCTTCCATCACTAGGACAAACAAGAACGGAGAAATCGGATCCCCCTGACGCAATCCTCTATGGCATAAAAATTCTGCAGAAGGTGAGCCATTAATTAGGACCGAAGCACGCGCCGATCTTACTATAGCCGAAATCCAATCTCTCCACTTGCTAGGGAAATTCATTTGATTCAACACCTCATCCAAGAAGCCCCACGAGACCGAATCATATGCTTTATCCAAGTCTACTTTAAGCAAGAATCCGGACCTCTTCATTCTTTTCATCCACCCGAATAGTTCATTAATCATTAATGGACCATCCGTAATGCTCCGGCCTGTCAAGAAAGCCGATTGCTCCGGGCCTACGAGTTTATTATTATTATTATTATTATTATTATTATTATTATTATTATTATTATTATTATTATTATTATTATTACTATTATTATTATTAGTAGTAGTAGTAGTAGCAGCAGCAGTAGCAGCCGCCTCTAGCTCAGGTGTTCTTGGCTTATCCAAAGTTCCTCTTCAACGCTCTAGCGTCCATGAACACTATCACTTTCCATACTCGCTTTCAAGTGTACGCGACTTGATTATTTTCCTTCGGCTCACACGCGTTACACAATTCCATCTTAAATCCATCCATTTTAGCCCCTTACCTGCGATTATACACAATGTAGCGTAGTTATCTTATTCAAGGCATATAATCACTCAAACGACATTAAAAGCACACAATTAAGCACCTTAAACACCATGATTGACCCCGTCCATTACCCACACAGCGAAAATATGAACCCGTGGACCGAAGAGGAAGCGATAGCACTTGTGGTTTGCCACAAGGATGCCTCAAATGACCCGGAGATTCAACAACTCCCGCGTGCCGAAGGGTCGGCCTACCCCCGGAGGGGTTTTGGGCTCGCGTGTTTAGCGACTTCATCGAACACGTTGGTTACAACACCACCAAGACCCTCCGAGACTCCAGTGCAAATGGGCCGATCTCAATATCAAGTGTGAGAGGTGGACCACCCTATACACGAGCAAATGGTGAGGGACTATCCGAAGCCTGATGAGGACTTGGCTATCGAATTCACCCACTATAAGTATGGGGTTTGATACGGCAACGATTTCGACCATGTCGAGCCATGGCGATTGTTGCGCCAACTTTAAGTTTTTTTTTTTGTTTTAATGTATTTAATATTATTATGTTTAATATTTATGTTTTAATTTTATGTTTCATTGAAATGTTTTTATTTATGTTTTATATTTACTTTTAAAGTTGAAAACAAAGAAAATAATTAAAAAAATTATAAAATAAACGGTAATATAAGGTAAAAATAAAACAACACTAAATCTTTATCAAACCTTTTGATAAAAAAAACAAAATATATGGGTATATCAAATCTTTCGTCTCGGGAACCGTGTGACGGCACCAATTGTAAATATATATATATATATATATATATATATATATATATATATATATATATATATATATATATGAGACGATATATAAAACCAAAATATATGAAACCAATATATGGGTATATAAAACCAAAATATATGAGACGGTTCAGGAAGCCTTGAAGACGGCTCAAGCCTAACCGAAGACGGCTTGAGTTTGGCAGTCAGTGAGACGTCTCAAGGGCCCACGGGAGACGACTTGGCGGCTCTGACACGTCTCGGGAGACGCCTGACAGTCCTCGGGATCAGAGACGCCACGTGTTTGTTTTATATTGGTTGTAAACTAAAGGCTCTTCGGAGACGGTTCAGACTCGTTGGGAGCCGTGACCTGTCTTTCCAAAAAAACGGGAGGGGATCATTTTGGTAAATCAGTAGGTCAACGGGCCATTTTAGTGATTTTTCCTTAATTAAGATTTTCTTGATTAATTCTTTTTTAACAGGATCGACCCGAGCCACCATTATGTCTCACATGGCCAATGTTTTTGACACCACATGGGACATACGTCATCAGAAACATATTTTTTTTTTGAACGTTAACTTTCATTAAAAAACGGCAAGCTCCAAAAAACTAGAGCCGCCAAAACTATTCACACATATACAACGGGTAACCATTCCAATCTTTCCAAACTATACTTTTGTATTTAGATCTATTTTTCAACCATAAGAAGGCATTTGACTTCACCTCTGCCACAACCTCCATAACCTTGAAAACTTTGTTATTAAACACCATCTCATTCCTCGCCCTCCAAATCGCCCAAGTAGTGATCATCACCACTCCTCGAATTATCTTTTTCCTCCATTTACCGGCATGAACGTTTTTATAGAGCATAGTTAAATCCTCATAATCATACGCATAAAACGGATCCAAACGACACCATCTACAAATAATGCTCCATACCCCGTACGACACTCCACACCCAAGCAAAACATGGTTAACATCTTCACCCACGCTCCCGCACAAAGGACAAGACGTGTCTGGAATATTAACTCTTCGCTGCACCAGGGCCAACCGAGTCGGAATTCTACCTTTAGCCGCTTTCCAAGCTAATAGATTAACTCTTAAAGGTACCCACCCTTCCCATTTAAAGTTAACCTCCTGCTGGACATTTGCCTCCTCCTGTAACATTTTCTTCATCCCTTTAACAGAATAAATACGATCTGAACCACCTGTCCAAACCCATTTATCCTCCCCATCAGCGATGTGAACCCCAGCAAACATTCGCTCCATATCTTGGGCCTCCGAAATCTCCTCCACCGTGCTCGGGTATCTGCTCCACTGACCAGCCCACATCAGACCACTCTCAACTTGCCTGACCTGGTCGCTAACGTTGCTTCTTTTACGCCTGTCTAACTTATACAAAGTAGGCCACCTGTCCTTTAATACCGAGTCTCCAAGCCATATGTCATACCAAAACCGAAGTGTCTCACCATTCCCTAGAACACCCCTGATATGATGCAAAACCGGAGTATTATTAATCTTTTTAGACGAAACACAATTCACTATAGCCTTCCAACACCCCGGAATAGACGTTTTCGACGGCAAAAAACTCCAATATCCTCTGCCACCATGAACGCCTTCTATAACCTTTCTCCATGTCGAGTCACCTTCAACATTAAACCTCCAAGCCCATTTTGTAAGAAGGGCCATATTAACTTCCATTAATCGAGTAATCCCCAAACCGCCTTGTTTCTTAGGAGAAGTAACGACTTCCCAAGAAACCCAATGAATTTTTTTGATGTCCTCCGAACCAGACCATAAAAAGCTTCTCATCATCCTTTCCATCTCTTCTAACACATATACTGGAGCCCTGTATAAAGACAAATAATAAATAGGCAGGTTAGATAAAACTGATTTGATGAGTGTGAGTCTTCCACCCATCGACAAGGTCTTCGCCTTCCAGGAAGCCAACCTGTTTTTAATCGTCTCCACCACCGGTGTCCAATTATTCACCCGCTTCATATTAGCCCCAACCCGTATCCCAAGGTACTCAAACGGCATTGAGCCAGCTTTACACCCGATGAACTCAGCCATCTCCGTCACTTCCACCTCTTCTAACCCAATACCATACAGAAAGGATTTATGGGTGTTAATTTTTAATCCCGAGCACATATGAAAAACCCTTAACAGTCTAACCACCGTTTCCAAATTATCTTGAGACCATTCTCCCATAATTAGCGCATCATCTGCATAAAATAAATGAGACAAAACCGAGTTTTCCCCACCAATTTTAATCCCTTTAAATTCACCCAGATCCACCGCTTTGTCAAACATACAGTGGAGAACCTCCATAACCACCAAAAAGAGAAAAGGCGACAGTGGATCACCTTGCCGAACCCCTTTCTCACATTGGAATTCGAACGTGGGTGACCCATTAACCAGAACCGCAGACCGGGCGGACTCCAGAATCCCTTTCACCCAATTACACCATCTACCCGGAAAACCCATATGAACTAACGTGGACAACAAAAAGCCCCAGTTAACATTGTCGTACGCTTTTTCAAAATCCAACTTCAATAAAAACGCCTTTTTCCTTTCCTTCTTTAGCCACCCAATAGTTTCGTTAATCACTAACGGGCCATCAAGAATAAATCTACCACTAATAAAAGCCGACTGAGAGCCCGAAATGACCATACCCAACACCTTTTTAAATCTAGACGCCAACACCTTAGAAATAACTTTGCTAATGATACCAACCAAATTAATCGGTCTATAATCTCTAAGACCAACTGGGGTTTTAGATTTTGGAATCAAAGTTATAAACGACGAGCTACAACCCCTACTAATACCACCACCCTCATAAAACCGATTGAACATATCAAAAAAATCTTTCTCCAAAAAATCACAAAAGAATTTAACAAACCTGAAGTTGAAACCATCCGGCCCCGGGGCTCTATCCGAACCACAGTCAAAAACCGCATCCTTTATCTCCTTTTTCGAAAACGGCGCTATCAACATATCACCCCACAAAGTCGGAATTCGCTTCATATTCTCACAGCAAATAGCCGGCCTTCTCTTTAAACGGTCCGCAAAATGATCTCTAAAATGTCTCAACACTTCCTTCTTGACCAATGATGGCTTCTTAACCCAAACCCCGTCAACCAATAAACCCGGAATCGCATTAGACGCCTTCCTACCGTTCACCATTCTATGGAAAAAAGCAGAATTTTCATCTCCACCGATCGCCCATTTAACCCTCGATTTTTGTTTCAAGTCTCGGTTTGTGCACATATTTAATTCATCCACCCCTTTTTTACACTCCTCCCACACCCACGTTTCTTCTTCCTCTAGGTTACGCTCTTCCATAATAATCTATAACTTCTCCATTTCGTCTCTCATTCTAGTTAAATCCTCGCCTTCTTTTAACTCAATTTCCTTCCACCACATCTTCAAAGACTGTCTTAGGCATCTAAACTTCTCATTTATAATGACATCCGGGTAACCTTCGAATCTAGTCTCCTCTAAAATTTTAGTCACCCTCTCAACACATCCTTCCCTACCAATCCATGAATTGAACCACCTAAATGGTTTCGGCCCAAAGTTTACATCCGAAAGAGTCACCAACAACGGACAGTGGTCCGAGAATCCTCTATTTAACGCCCTTAGGGTCGCACCCGGCCATTTATTAAAGAAATCCTGACAAACCAACACCCTATCTATCTTACTCATCTTGTGTTTCTTCCCTCTACCCGTCAAGAACGTAAACTTAAAGCCTCTCATCACATACTCAATCAGCCCCATCTCATCAATAAAACTATTAAAATCATTTGCGACTCCCTGATTGAACACCGAATTTCTCCTCTCTTCGATATAGCGCACAGCATTAAAATCTCCCGCCAAAACAACCATGCCACTACAACCCCTGATATACCCAGCTAACTCCGCCCACATCTGCCTTTTAGCCCCAGCCCTCTGGGGAGCGTAAATATTAATGAAATTAACATAAGACCCATCATTAGATAGCGTACCTGATAACACCAAAAAGTTGCTGTAAAACGAAGCCGAAGACTTGTGAAAGACTTTCGGATTCCACATGGTCACTATACCACCCGACCTACCCGAAGCATCAATCGCCTCAAACTCTAACCCCCCATCTCCCCAATAATCAACCAAATCCGATAAAACAAGGCCTGAAATTTTCGTTTCCTGTAAACACATAAGATCCACTCCATTCCTTTTTCTTAAACCTCTACACCACGCCGCCTTCCCATCGACCCTCATCCCTCTAATATTCAAGGATAAAAAATTCATTTACCACCAACCTGTGACCCTTCACCTTGGACCTCATTCATCACCAAGCTTCTATGATTCTGAAGGTCAGCGCCCATAAGTATCCCCAACCGAATAGTTTCCTCCACCTCTTTGTCCATATCTTTAACCTTGTCACGAGTCTTTGTAATAAAATCATCTACTGGAAAAGTGTTATACTTATCTCCAGAAATACGATTCACAGGTGTTGAAAACTCCAAGTGGTCCTCCTTATACGTTGAATTACCAGAGTACCCTTGTCCATCCCTATAATTACCATACTGCATATTAAAATCCTCCCCTTCCTTATTTGGGCTGATCTCATCACTCTCCACTGGGCTTTCACCATCCTTGGGCTTTTTCCCTACCTTATCCTTCTCAATACTACTAGAGTACTCAACCTTGCGGCCCATATCCATTTTTTCAAATTGTTTTTTCTTTCGTTTGTTAACATTGACTGAATTGCCCTCTACCAAATCATTCCCAAAACAATCTTTCTCAAAGTCAAAGTGGGTCCCTGGAATAAAATCTCCCTCTTTATTGCCACCTTTAACTGCTTCCTCAATTATAGGAGAAGTTTCCAAACCACACCCCTCCTTCATTAATGCCGTATTCAATGCACCGGAACCTTGACCACCCTTAACGGCTTCCGGCCTTTGAACACTGGGCTCCGGCACCGGACTCACCACAACTTCTTCTTCCATCGCATCATTAGAATTAACATCCCCACCTGCATCCTCCTTCGAATCACCGCTAGAGCTCTCTGCCTTCGGATCATAAAATTCCGGTACCCAATCCCCCATCTCCTCATCGACCCACACCCTGTACTTACGACCTCTCCAAACCACAGTCACATCATCGTTAATTCTTTTCCCATCTCCCACCAATACTCCAAGGTAATCATATGACAAATCAAAATCCGCTTCCGAGCGTACCGGCCTATGCATAACCTTCCCAAACACTTCACCGACCTTATCTATAACCACCGAGTGCATTAAGTGGATCGGGAGTCCCTTGATCTTCAGCCGAGCCAGTCTCTCGAAAGCAAAAGTTTGTCCTTCCCAAACGTCAATAGAAGAGAATCGCCCCAATACTTCCTTCGCCTCATGTAACACCTTCTCAGTGGTACTCTTATCTCCAAAAGACACCATCACCGAAAGACCTCCAAGATATTGAACCTTGCAATCCCCAGCACCAATATCCTTCAAGATAATATAGACGCTCTTAAGGGCATCTAGATCCAGCATCCTCATCACCAAGGCCTTACCATGCGTCTTCTGAAACGCAGACACCCCATCTTCAATCTGAATCAGACGCTCGTTCCTTACCGGATTAGTCTTCCCCGTAAGCATCTCTTGGAACGACCTTCCTCCTTGAGTAAACGGCATCGAACCAACTCCAGCACCAAGACCGGACCCTTCCGGTTGCTTCTCTTTCATATTATTACTGTTATATTGCTTCGGGGGTTTTCCAATCTCACCATCCTCATACAAGAATCTAGCGACATTCGCTTTCAACGTATAATCTCCCATCTTAACAGCACTCAGTCTCTTAGCCATCTCTGCCGCATCCCTAACGTCGATAAACGAAATAAATCCAAAGCGATTACCAAACTTGCCTCGCTTTCGAGCAATGTATAGATCAAATATCTCCCCCAACGACCGTGTAAACTCCGCAAGATCATTCCCGCTGCATTTATCCGGCAGATTTGATACGTAAAACTTCGTGATTCGGCCTTGTAACTTGTCATATCCAATTTCACTAGTAGCCAATTCAGTACATTTATTTAATAGTGCATAAATAAAAAATTTATACATGAATCCTCCTATCTTGGTCAACCATTGTAGGCTTCATTATCTGTGGCGGTCCTAATGATTTCTCACTTGACAACATTAAAACAACTTCCGACATTGTTGGTCTTGAAGAAGCAGGTGACTGAGTGCACTTCAAAGCAATCTCAATGATCTTCTTCACGTGTTCTTCCTCAAATTCCTTCTGATCTAGTGTTCCATCAATCAACTTAATGTGCATCCCTTTTTCATATAGCTGCCAAGCCTGTTCGCCAAATTATAGTTGGATACTTAAACGTTACAACTTACAGTAAACAAAAGGCTGATAATTAATAACCAATGTGCAAACACCAGCCTTTATTACTTCCTATCAAGTTCAATTGTAAGGAAAATGAAAAGCTATACGTTATGCACATGATATGACAAATGCAATATTTTTTCATCTTAAAAAAGGTAAAACTTTGTTAAAACAACCAGATCTAAAGAAGTTATAGATGTTGATTTGCAATAAAATTTGTTAAATATGTATTTAAATGTAATACGTATGATCCCTAAATGACTTGTAGGGTTGTATATTACATGTTGAAGGAGGTAATGACCATCATGTCCATCGATGCTCACATCTGTGCACCTCCGACCACTGATGATTTCCAGGACCACAATGCCAAAGCTGTATGTGTCAACTTTGTCTGATAAGCGTCCATAGGTTGCATATTCTGGTGCGGTGTAGCCCCTAGAGATTGTATGTAATATGGAAATGGTGTTATCGAAACTTGAAGAATCATTATTAAGCCATATAAATAATAATCAAGGTTCAAATTTCATGGTGTCTTACAGAGTCCCAGCAAACCGGGTAGTAACATGGGATTGATCCTCTGATTGAAGCCTAGCCAAACCAAAATCTGCAATTTTTGGCTGAAAATCATCATCTAGGAGAATGTTGTTTGACTTGATATCTCTATGAACGATCTTGACATGGGATTCGTCGTGAAGATGAGCAAGACCCCTAGCAATCCCAAAGATAATGTCAAATCGTTGTCTCCAATTCAAAGTCCCTCTTTTTACACCTGTCCATAATGAATGTTTAAGTAAATATTGTTGGTTGAAATATCTTATAGCATGTGCTTGTAACAGAATTGACCATCAATATCTTACCCCATAAGAATTTGTCAAGGCTGCCTTGTGGCATGTATTCTAGGATAAGAAGTAGCTCTGGTCCATCAGTGGACCATCCAAGAAGTCGCATAAGATTTCGATGACGGACATTACTAATAAGCATAACTTCCTTGTTGAATTCTTGTTTTGCTTTACCATAAACGACGGTAAGCTTTTTCACTGCTACCATATTCTCCTCGTCTACAATTGCCTGTTTCAGATAAACTCTTACTTCCTAATCTCTTGACATAATCATGCAAATACAATGAAAAGGCATATTTTGTGTTGTAGAAAACAGTGAAAAGGAACAAATAAAAACTGATTACCTTGAATACTTCACCATAACCTCCTTTTCCCACTCGATACTCATCCCCAAAGTCATTAGTTGCTGATTGCAAATCTTTATATCTATATTCTTTTAACCCTTGGAACTGAGACTCGTGTAAGGTATCGGAACCTAAACGTATAACATATCAGTTGTAATTGGGAGATGAGATTAAGTAACATAACAAGTTGAAATAAAGTATGATAACTACGCGAACGCATATAGAGTTTACCTTCTGTTTTTGGTTTCTTCCATAATTTATACCACAAGGACAATGCAAAGATAAGCAAAAAGATACCCACGCCTACACTCGCTCCAACTACTATACCTACTTTGCTTGAACTCCCTGTCATATACAAACTTATCAATTACAAACTATATAAAAACTGTTGAATGGCTTAAAATTACTGCCACCTTGATGTCTCAACTAGGATTTTACTAGTGTTTGAGATTCCCTTAGGAGACTTATGAGGTCTTGTGTATGAATTTTACTCTTTTGACCAGCCCATTAGACATATCAGGTATCAATGGTCAGTAGGTGTAATTTATCACATTCGATCTGCTTTGCGGGTACTGATGAAAAATCGGATCAAAATCAATGGAAGATCAAGTGACAAACAAAAACGAAGATGAAGGACAAGAAACTCTTTCTCAATGATTTCTCCTCGCCGATCACAATTCTCATTGATCGACTTGAAATCTAATACAAATATTTAGAGTGTTTCATATGTTTTTACAAACCAAAAGATAAACGAAGAAAGAAACTAAGTCCGCAACTGAGTGTCATAACATAACAAAAAGAAATCTTATCATTTTTAGGGCAGTTCAAAATAAAAGTTATTGCATTTTTGTGGAATAGACAAAGCAATAGTAAAATGCAAGAAAGAATGAAAAAAAGGATGACTAACCTTCACTCAAAAAAGGTATGATGTTAGTTGTCTGGTTGTTTTCAAAAAATGGTGTTTCTGAATACCTCATAAAACACCCCAAATCAATTGTCCTGCCTTCCGTACTTGGTAGACAACTGTAGAGGTTGTTGTATGCTGTATTCATGCAATCCTGGCAAATGGTCTGGCTCGTGTTTTCTACGCACTGGCCAATTGCATATATTGTTGTATTGCCACTTGAAATTTTCCTTGTGGATGCTACATAGAAATTAGAGGTTCTTGGAGTAGCAACCTGAATATCTGATAACAGCTCTCCTATAGTTTGGCTGAAAGTTGTTAGCTCGGATGACGATTGGTTGCTACATATTCCAGTTGGCGCAGCACCAACATCCATCGTTGTTTGAGGATTGTCATAGAACTCGTCGAAGTTCTCATATCTATACCCAAAAGGCGTATGCAGTTTAGCACAAGGGTGAACACATTGTCTAAATGAGAGGTGGGTAAATGACTTATAATATTAGTTAATACTTAAACTCTATCTGAGTTTAACCTAACTAAACCACATCCCATTTTATTCATCATTGAGAAATTGTTAAGGTATACATAGGTAGTATAGAAATTTGGAATAGAAAAGGCAAACTAAAGATAAGTAACAAAATTTGCAACCAAGGCAATTAATTATATTTTACGGTTTTTGTTTATTTATTAGTAAAATTATGTGGCAAAGAAACATGATTCTAGGAATCAAAATTTCAGTTACCTGGAACTTTATTTTGAAATTAATTTGAAATACTGGACATATCGATAAGAACGTAGCTGATCGATCCAAGAGTTGGCAGATGCTTACATGGAACGACTAAAAGAAAACGCCTAAACTTCATCGATATAATTTTCTTTCATATAATAAACAACAAAAACAAAACTCACCTGAGAAAACAGTTATCAAGGAAAACATTAGCTCCATTAACAGAAGAGCAGCTTTCAACTGCAGAAACAGCAACATCAAAGCAAGCCACACACTGGGCGGCAGAGAGGTAGTTCCTACACTGGGTTAATCCATACACCGAGTCCTCGTTTCTCAGATTTTGTGCTCTGGCAGAGTACACACCAGTATTTGATAATTGACTTCTCATTTGAGCAATTGTAGAGTTGAGGTTACTAAAAAAACTTGTGGAAGACATTGCAGTGTTTCTGCCACAGAATAATCTAATGGGCTTGTTAATATCCGGACTGCTGTTGTTCAACTGTGAAGTTCCTTGCTCGAATATCACTAAGAAAATCAGGACAACAACTAAGACTGCCATCGGCCACCACGAAAATCGCCCTTTTCCTCACAACTATCTTCCTTCCCTCAATTTTTTTGGAATTTAAAACTCTATCAATGACTAATACAAGAAGAGTATATTTGAAGGTTGGTTAGAACCGGAAAGTGTGATGGATAAAAATAAAATAGTCTCCATGATGGCTTATAGACTTATAGGTTTCATATTATGATTTATCAAAGGTTTGAAGTATTGATCTAAACACTATTTAAAGACTATTCAAATTCCAACGGAGTCATAGTTGCCAGGTTAAATTTGTTTTTGTGTTATGGTTATTGACACATCCCCTTGGATATCAATCCCATGAAAACCTGTACGACGCGTATAGGGTGCATTAGTTGCATCCCAATCACTCTTGTTTTTTTTTTTTTTTTTGAACGATCAACTAAAGTATTGCCGGGTACTCTGTACGCGGCCCCCAATGGCCGAAAGGGGCCCCAGACGGCCTCTAGTCCGTACGGACAGAGCCCTTTGGCCCACCCGTCTCCTGATCCAGGGAAAACCCGGCCCGCATACCCGCCCGAAGGCACGACGGTAGTGAACCGGTAAAACCTGGAGGGATCAGGAGTCGAACCCATGACCACAAGGATCAAGTGTCTCTCCATCACTTCCCAACACCTACCCCACCACAAGGGTGGGGGTTAATATCCATCAAATTGAGACTTGTGGGGATTGAACCCATGTCTCATGAATGAGAACAAAGGCCTCCTACCACTAGGCCACAATTGATGGATTGTTTTTTTAGACAATAAGATGTATATAATGATATATCAGGTTATTGTTTTATTATTATTTAGTTGTGCATGACATAAAACTAGTGATCACACTTTTCCGATCGTCAAGTCAAACTTATTGATTCGAAAGAAAGCAAAGCTGATGAAAATCTAAGAAGATGAATATTAATCATGTAATTGTACATCTATGAATTTATAGAAGTCTAGAGGTTGGGTATTCTTAGAGTAAAATAGATAGTTCATATACCTTTGTGTAATCAGTGGATAATGGTGTGTCATATACCAATATTAATCCTAGTGGCGAAGCTTGAAAATCAAATCGGCGGGGGCCGGATCGACTCAAATTTTTCGTATCGGTAGGGACTGGAAGATCAAATCGGTGGGGGCCGGACTCAATTTCATATATAAATTACCTAGAAAAATCTCAAACCACAGAGCCAAAAAAAGGAGAGGTCGGGGCATCCCTTGGCCCTCGCTAAACTTCGCCACTGATTAATCCCACGTATTATGGTGTGGAGATTAACCCTAAATACAGGTATGATTGAATCAAGATTATTCTAATTTTGTATGTATTTGAAATTTTGAATCAGCTTTTGTTAGGATTTAATGGTGGTGTGTCACTTGTTCTATAGCAAATAACAGTTGATATAATAAATATAAAAAATAAAACTAATCAATAGTTGTTGATTCATCATATATTGATTAGTATATATTATTAGTTAATTGGCAATCATCAGATAATAACAACGTTATTTATAAACCATGCTACTGATAAAATATTGACACGATCGATTTCCTTATTAGTTAGTTGACAGCTGCCGGCCTCTCCAGAATCTGTGATTAATTGACCATGGACTATGTTTTGATGACCTGCAAACTACACAGCGCCAAATGTAGTAGAAAAGTCAAAATAGTTCTCTCTCTCTCTCTCTCTCTCTCTATATATATATATATATATATATATATAGGGTCAAGATCGTGTACAAAGTGCTTTTTTTGTGAGAAGTGTGAGAAGTATTAAAAATTGATACTTAGGCATCATTTTTTGAACTTAGTCGTGATGTTTTGGATTGTTTTGCCTATAAAAATACAAAACATAACAATTAAAAACCAAAAACAATGTATTTTAGGCTTAAAACTTAAAACACCATGCTAAGAACATTAGCAGTGTGTTTTAAGCGTTAAGTAGTGTGTTTTAACTGTTTTTTAATTTTAATGACTATAATACATTGTATTGTATTTTAGATTGTTGTGTTTGGTGTTTTTCAAGTTAAAACAACCTAAAACATCATTCTTAAATCCAAAACATGATGTCTACATGTCAATTCTTAGTCCTTCTCACACTTCTCACGAAAAATGTACTTTGTACAGGATCCTAAACCTATATATATATATATATATATATATATATATATATATATATATAGGTCAAGTATAAAATGAAAACCCACTTGAGTTGAGAAAACCTTGGAAACCCATGTAAAAAATGATTTTTTTCTTTTGAAAAAAATAACCAATGTAAAATACATGTTTTTAAGTGTTTTTGGCCAAAAAAAAATAAAAAAAGCGCCGAAGGGATTTTTTAAAAAAAAATAAACAAAGCTGCGAAAACACATGTTTACAACAGCTTTTATAACAGCAAATAGCTGAAAACATATGTTTTTTAGCAACTTTGTTTATTTTTAAAAAAAAAATCCCTTCGGCGCTTTTTTTATTTTTTTGGCCCAAGATGCTTAAAAACATGTTTTTTACATTGGTTATTTTTTTCAAAAAAAAAATAATGATTTTTTACGTGGGTTTCCAAGGTTTTCTCAACTCAAGAGGGTTTTCAATTTATCCTTCCTCTATATATATATATACATATATATATATATAGGAATGGGATAATATGAGAACTCTACTATGCTGTGAGAACTAGAGAACCCCTCTAGACCATTCATAATGTGACACATCACCACCTTTTTACTTTTTTGTATTTTTTAATTTAGGGGTATTAAAGTCATTTGTATACATCAATTGAGGGCATTTTAGTAATAATAATACCCACCCCCACCCCACCCCCACCCCAACACACTTTAAATAATAATAATAATAATAATAATAATAATAATAATAATAATAATAATAATAATAATAACATCTCTCACCTCTCTCTCTCTCAAAACACACACCAGACACTCTCTCTCTCTTCTCTCTTCTCTCAAACTCTCGTTCTCTCTCTCTCTAAAAAAACAAAGAAGCACACTCTCTCCATCTCTCTCTCTCTCTAAAAAACAAGGAATCCAAACGATCTGATGGTGGGGGGGGGTTCGATGGGTTGCAGGCGGCGGTTCAGGCGGTGGTTCCAGGCGGGTGGTGGTCGTTGGGGTGTTTTTCAGGCGGAGGTTCGATGTTTTTGCAGGGGGACGACGGTGGTTAGGGATGAAGAATAGATTTGAACAGGGGGGTTGATTTAAGGACAGATCTGAACAATGGGGGTTGACGACGACGGGGACGACGGTGGTGATGGTTGCAGGTGGTTTTTTGCAGAGGACGACGGTGGATCTGATGGTTAAGGTGGGTTTTTGTATGGTCGCAGAGGGTGGGAGACGGTGGTGATGGTGATAACGATGAAGACGGTGGTGGTGGCTGAGGGGTGGTGGGTCGACGGTGGAGACGGTGGTGGTGGCTGACGGTATGTTGTTGTTATTATTATTATTATTATTATTATTTTTGTTATGATTTTTTTTCTGTTATTATTTTTTTCTGTTATTATTATTATTATTATTATTATTATTATTATTATTATTATTATTATTATTATTATTAATGATGTTTATGGTGAAAATATAGGTTTTTTAGGTTGAATTTTTTTGGTGTTTTTTGTCAGGAGATGAGCCGCTGTTGTGGAGACGACGATGAACGGTGTAGTATGTTTTTGTAAGAAAACACTGGTGTAAACATCAGTTTACACCAGTGTAAATATGAATGTATACTCGTTTGATGTAAGAAAACACCGGTGTAAATATGAATGTATAGTCATTTTGGTTTTTTGACACTAGTGTATTTGTGTAGAAGTTTGTGTATGGCAGATTTACATTGGTGTAAATCATCCTCATTTATGTTTTGTTTCGTTTTTTACACCAGTGTTTTTGTTGTAAAAGCTTGTGTATTGCAGATTACACTGGTGTAAAAAATACACCAGTGTAAAAACGAGACTGATACAACAGAACGTAAAATTTGATTTTTTGTGTTCAAAAATTAAATTAATTCAAATAATAAAATAATGTTTAAAAAAAATAAATGATATTATATTATTTTTTCTCTAACATGGCTTTTTACCTAATTACCCCTAAAGTACTATTTTACAATAAAATAATACACACTAATCATAAAAGACAAAAAAAAGTCTAATCTTTGATCCCAACCATTGGATCAACAAGATCAATGGTCCATAAGGGTTCTCTAGTTCTCACAGCATAGTAGAGTTCTCATATTATCCCAACCCTATATATATATATATATGTATATAGGTTTAGGATCCTGTACAAATGCCAAAATGTGTGAGAAGGGTGAGAATCCTACTAGTTGTGACACGTGGCACAAGGTGTTTAGGCATTTTAGTAAATTTTACATACTATTAAATAATGATTAAAATTATAATTTTGGTAAGAGAGGTGAGAGAGAGCATAAAAATAGGTAAAGAGAGAGAGAGAGAGAAAAAGAGATAGGAGAAAGAGAGAGATAATGGTTCTGGTCACCATCACCATCATCATCATCATTACTAACGTCATAGTGTTTAACAATGAACGTGTAGTGTTTTTATGTTTAAGGTAGATTTTTAGTTATTTTTTATACAAGGTATGATGTTTTATTTATATTCTTGTAAAGGGTGTTAATCTTACATGGTGTTTTACCAATTACAAATTTTTAAAGTGTACAAAAATAAAACCAATTTATATGACCATATGAACATAAAACACATAAATATGAATATAAAACACCACACTGTAATACAAAACTTCCGTATATTACACACCACACCGTAATACATGCTTCCGAATATTAAACACCATATCTTGAATCTTTTAAAACACACTGATGAAGATAAACCCATCGATGTCATTTTACACCATGTAATACAGTAACCACCATGAAAATATAACACACTAATATGAATGTAAAAAATAATACACACCAATGAAGATTAAAATATTTATAATAATATTAATACTCATACATGAGTACATAAAATAAATAGGACTAGTACCCCTTCGAGAATCCCCATTGTACGTAGATTTGATGGAACACTTCTATTATGTCGCTCAGAGTAGTTGGATTGTTTCTGTCGTCTCCACCTTAATATAAACATTTTAATCTTCATTGGTGTTTTTGTTACAGATGCCTTGTTTAAGTAAGAGAGAGAGGGAGGAGAAAGAGGTGAGAGAATTAATTAATGTTTTCCTTTATTAACAAATTTTAATTAAAATGTGAATTAAATGTGGTGCTGATTTTACCTTAATACCCTTCACCCATCTAATTTATTAGTAATAATATAACATTAATTACCAAAAAGCTACTCAATTAATCTACATCATAGATTAAAATGATCTAATGGCCAAAACACCTTCTCACCCTTCTCACACACTTTGTACAGGATCTTGACCCTATATATATATATAGGGTAAAATGAGAACATACTTTTCGTGAAAGAACACCGGGAACCATTTATATCCATTGATCTTACTTGATCCAATGGTTAATATTATCACACATGGGTTTTTTGTCCTTTTAGGCCCACTTACATTTTTTATTATATAAGATAATATTAAAATATTATTGAGGGGTAGTATTGTCTTCTTACACCACTCCCTCTCTCCTCTTTTTTCCTTCCGCACTTGACCCCACTTGTCATATTCTCCTAAAAAGTCAATTCATCTTTCCAGAAACTCTTGGTTTTTATTTTATTTTTATTGTTTAATTCATTTTTTTACAACAAATCATTAGAAATAAAATGTATGTGTAAATATTATTTAAACTAGTGTAAAACGCCCAAATATATTTATAATTTTGAGGTTAAATAAAAAAACAAACGACATAATCCATTTACATCAGTGTATAAAAATTACAATTACAACATGGCAAACACATTTACATCAGTGTAAAAAAAACGAACTGTACCCGCCTTGCTAGCACGACGCGACCCCTCCACTGTTGCGATTTAATGTATGTATGTATGTATGAGTGTACTAGTCTCTGTGTGTGTATGTATGTATGTATCTATGTATGAGTATATGTATATATGAGTATATGTATGTATGAGTACATATGCGTGTATGAAGAGAATTATGTAAGCATTTATTTATAATCTATTATATATATATGTGTGTGTGTGTGTGATTCTATTAAATCACTTTTGTGAAATACAGCACAGGTTAAAGTCACGGTTTGACTCTCAACATCAACGGATCGCCGAATAAGAAGAAGAAGAACGAGGAGGAAGCAGCTCCCAACGGTTGGATCAGGTTGGTATATATTTGTGTATGTGTGTGTTTAGTTTTTCATGTTTTTGCGATTGTTTGTTTGGTTTAAAGTAGGTTAAAACTAATATTATTTGGGGTGTTTGAAGGTTGGTATATTTGAAGAAGTGTTGGGCAGACGCCGCGGACATGTTCGCGGGATTGGGCCTATGCCTTGTCCGAGAGAAAGCCTTCCGCATCTTACGCCAACGTAACCGCAAATAACACATGTATGTCTTTGTAGTTTAAATGTTAATATTTGACCCGTTTGGTATAAATATGTTTAGTAAATATGATATTTGACCCATTTGGTATATATTTGTAGTTTATTTGTTGGTAGTTGACCCATTTGGTATAAATATGTTTAGTAGATAGGATATTTGACCCATTTGGTATATATTTGTAGTTTATTTGTTGATAGTTAACCCATTTGGTATAAATATGTTTAGTAAATAGGATATTTGACCCATTTGGTATATATTTGTAGTTTAAATGTTGATAGTTGACCCATGTGGTATATGTTTGTAGTTTGACCCATTTGGTGTATGTATGTTTGCTAGATGTTAATATTTGACCCGTTTGGTATAAATATGTTTAGTAAATAGGATATTAGACCCATTTGGTATATATTTGTAGTTTATTTGTTGATAGTTGACCCATTTGGTATAAATATGTTTAGTAAATAGGATATTTGACCCATTTGGTATATATTTGTAGTTTATTTGTTGATAGTTGACCCATTTGGTATAAATATGTTTAGTAAATAGGATATTTGACCCATTTGGTATATATTTGTAGTTTAAATGTTGATAGTTGACCCATTTGGTATACGTTTGTACTTTGACCCATTTGGTGTATGTATGTTTGCTAAATGTTAATATTTGACCCGTTTAGTATAAATATGTTTAGTAAATAGGATATACGACCCATTTGGTTTAAATATATTTGTAGGGGCAAATTAATGCCATGATGACGAATCCTCAATTCCAAGCGCAAATGCTCCAAATGTGGTCAATTCTTTCAATCGCAAAACTTTGAAAATCAAGGCGGTAACAGCAATAGTGGCGATCATGACGAAGACGAAGATGTTTAGGCGTTTTTGTAAGAATGGTACAATTTATAATGTTTATGCTTAAATGTAAATATTGGTCTGTTTGTTTAGTTTTGTTGGTATGTTTAGACGAAACTTGGTTAAAGTTGGTATGTTTATATGTATGTAAATGTTGGTATGTTTGGTTAATTAGTTTTTTTATTATTTTGCTTGATTGTGCGTTTGTGGACAAGGCGAGAAGGGAAAGAAAAATAAAGACCTTTAGCGGCGACTCTTGCCCATATTGCACAGATTTTTGCCACGTGGCATGACACGTGGCAAAAAATAATAATTAGAAAAAGAAATGCCATGTGGAAAATCACCATTAGCAGCGCCTCTTCAGCGGCCACAAGGGGCTTTAGCCTTTAGGCACCAACTTTTTTAGATAGGACTTTTAGCGGCGACAGTCGCCGCTAAAGGGGCTGTCGCCGCTAAAGCCCCTGTTCCTTGTAGTGCTAGCAGTTGGTGTTACATGAGTGCGTGTGTCTTGTGTGTGTTTGTGTTGCAACCTGGGCTGAACCAACAATATCATACGCCACAAATATTTGTTAAAATTAAATGAGAAGTACACATTTTTCTTATATATATCGTAGGTGAAGTATATATATTCATGGTATCTTAACACAAACTAACAATATCACTTCAATGTATCATGCATGGTTTTATGACCACACCAGTTTTCCCTGATTGAGCTTCACTTCCAAGTTATATTATAGTGACCTGAACGTTTAACAATTGACGTCGTAGCATTCGATGATCATGAAGAAGAAGATGTAGACGCGCCTATAGGAATCATGACATGGGGTTCGGTGAAGGTAGATTTCACCAATGGTTGTATCTGCTCAGATGTTCTGTCACTTAAAAGGGACACAACTTCAGACATTGATGGTCTTGTTGATGCTTTTGATTGAATGCACATTAGAGACAACTCTATTAGTTTCTTCACATCTTCTTGTAGATATTCACTTGGGTCCAGAGTAGTATCTATGAGATTGACATAAATGTCATTTTCGTATAGGTTCCATGCCTGTCATACAAGATACGGATGAAAGAGTTAATATGAAATATGCTAAAGTATTCGATATGTGTTTATATGATTAAATTCAAAACATTTTCATCAATGATGAAAATATGATGCTTATAAGTTAACTTCAAGATACTTACATAATCAATTAAGTTATGTGTAACTGATCCATTTTCTATGCGATCCGTGTACCTCTTTCCGCTGATGATTTCAAGGACCAAAACACCGAAGCTGTAAGTATCTACTTTCTCAGAAACATGCCCATTTGTTGCGTACTCTGGTGCTACGAAGCCACTGAATATAGTATATTAATTGTTAGCAGTTAGCAAACATAAATTGAAAGCAAAAAAGAAAAAAACTTCGTTTTTTTTTTTTCTGTGAAGGGACAATACTCCGACAGATTTTGTTAATTTTATTTATAGAATGAATACTGAATAAAAACAAGATATAATCTGGGAAGAGTATAACATACAATGTCCCTGCCACTTCTGTGCTGATATGAGTCTTGTCTTCTGGTAGTAGTCTAACAAGACCAAAGTCTGAAATTTTTGGCTGAAATCCATTATCAAGCAGAATGTTACTAGATTTAATATCTCTGTGAACAATTGTTACATGGTATTGTTCATGTAGATATGCAAGCCCCCTTGCAATCCCAAATATTATATCAAACCTTTGCCTCCAAGTTAGGCTCCCTCTTTTTTCACCTGCCAATTGTTAGACTGACTGTGAGCTTGTGAGGTTGGAGTGATCATTCGTTCGTTCACGTAGATTTAGAGGGTATGTGAGTTAACCATTTGAAAAAAATAAAAATAAAAATCAATGGTCAGCTAAAGACATGGCCCCAACTCACCATAAAGAAATTTATCGAGGCTACCATTTTCCATAAACTCAAAAACAAGAAACAGGTGATGTCCTTTGTTGCAGTATCCAAGGAGACGCATAAGATGCCGATGATGAACATTGCTTATTATTTTGAGTTCATTATTGAACGACGCTTTTCTTCCTCTAGATGCCACCGTACTTTTCTTTATTGCAACCATTTCCCCATTTTTAAGTGTCCCCTGAATCATGTAAAAATAAGTAGAAGAATGCATAAGTTCTCTTTGATAAATTACAAACAACATATATATATACCTTATAAACTTCTCCAAATGCTCCTTCTCCAAGTTTGTTCTCTTTACTGAAATTATTTGTTGCATTTATTAATTCATTGTGGCGATAAACCAAGGGGCCTTGTAGCATTTCAGTTGCTCCAGTGGATTTATCTGCCAAATGCGCATGCTCTTATATATTACCAACAATTAAAGATGTACGTTTAAAGTATCGATCTATTAAGACAAGATTGAGTTAAAACATCAAGATATTTATTCTAATCCACTAAATAAACTACTATAAAATTTGTGTTCGAAAAGAGCTGACTGCCAATGATCACTAAGTGGTCGTTTGGATTGCTTAATGTTTTGTAAAGAATTGAAATTGGAATTTAAATGTGATCATTCAAAATTTAAGAAGGTGTTTGGTTGATATATTTATTAACGATCGCACCTTAGCAACTGCCATTGAGCGAGTTGCAAATTTTGCAGCCACCTAACTTTTGGTCGCAAAATTGAAAAATGTTATATTTCTGTCACAAAAAAATATAAATATAAAAATGGAAACAAAAATTAATTAGTTATCTATTTTTTGTGACGATTTTATTTCAGTCTAAAAACAGTCCCAATTAAAGTTTATTAATAACGAAAAAAGGTCTCAAAAAAGACAGTGGTCGCAAAGCATTTGTGACATAGGATTACCTAAGTAAGTTTTTGCGACCATAACAAAGAAATTGAGGTCGCAAACACCACCATTTTGGTAGTAAAGCCAATGGATTAGGATCTTTTGGTACCTTGCTTGAGATCATGTGATTTTTTTGATACATGCCATAAGACAAATACAATTACAATCAAAAGTAATCCGACACCTCCAGTAGCTCCCCCTATGATTGCTTTCTTAGTGCTTGAATTTCCTGCATATCATATAAGCGTAGGTTCCATAGATGATGTGTGTATATATAATTTAAGTTAGGTAATATTATATAACAAATTAAGTGCACAACTAAATTGCTTCAAAAGAATCAGTTCAACAAAAGGCATGTAGCCTAGTGGTATCAAGGTGTAATGAAACGTGTCATCTCTATGAGATTGAGGGTTAAGTTCCTTTTGACATAGGGGTAGGTTGAGGAGTACTCCCAAAAGAGGGTGTGTTAGGTAGCTGGTAAAAGAAAACTATGTTTTAGAATATCAAAGGCCATGTGTAGGGAAATAGTCTCCCCGTCTTTTAAAAAATGTGTCGAATCAATAATATGATTGTCTTAGGGTGTGTGTGAGATCGTGGGTAAAAACAAACATATATAAGGGATGGCGGCGCAGCTTATTGCTCGCTTACCCATTATCCACATGTAACTTGGTTTTTATTAATATAAGTTAAAAAAATAATAATATTAGAGGGCGTGTGTAAGAAAGTAGTCTCACCATCTTTTAGAAAGGGTGTTAAATCAGTAGTCTTGTTGTCTTTGAAGAACGCAATATCTGAGTACCTCATAAAGCACCCTGCATCAATTGCCCTTCCGAATGTATTAGGAAGACAATTGGATAACGATGTACTTCTTATAGCTATACATTCCGCACAATCACTCTGGCTTATGTTCACATTACACTGTGCGATTGCATAAATTGTAGCGTTGCTACCGGTTACTCTCCTCTTAGAAGCTGCATAGAAATCAGGCATTCTTGGTGTCGCAACTCGAAGGTCTGATAACAAGTTCTTTACTACTTGTGTGAATGTCGGCTGCGATGATGTTTGGTTACCGCATACTCCAACATTGCCCCGAACATTAGCCTCCGTGTAGAAGTTATGGTTCTCGTACCTGTTGGAAAACAATTCAATGGCCAACTTTAAAGACTCGAAAGTTGAAACAAGAAATGTCATTGGAACTGTATACAGAGAGTATGTGCCTATATATGTGAATTAACTAAAATACCAAACAATGGTAGAGCTTTGCATGGGACATTTCATAACTATCCTGTAAATTTCAACAAGAAGAACACCTAATCAAAATTGAATAACTTTATAAAAATATCAATTTAAATTACTTTAGCAAAACAGTTGATTAATTAACGAAAACAAATCGTTTTACACATATAAGAAAGTTAACAAAATATTATTTTCGTATATATTTGTTTTCAGTAGTTATTTTGGTATATATTCAATGATAACTAACAGTAACTAGGTGTATAAATACACGCGTGTTGCGCATTTTTCGTATTTGTTTAAAAAAAACAATGTTTCAAACCGGTTTTGAACCTGAGACATCAAACCACACAAATGCACGACAAACAACTCCACCACCAAGCCATTTTATTAATTATTATAGAATCATATGTATTTATAAATAAATAAGCGTTGGAAAAAAATAAAATAAAAATGCCATGTTTGAAATCGGTTTTGAACCCAAGACATTAAAGAACACACATATACCA
This sequence comes from Ambrosia artemisiifolia, assembly GCA_032199755.1. Lineage (NCBI taxonomy): Eukaryota > Viridiplantae > Streptophyta > Magnoliopsida > Asterales > Asteraceae > Ambrosia > Ambrosia artemisiifolia. The sequence continues at coordinate 27,694,638 of CM063529.1, read as the reverse complement.
CAAACCACTCCACCACTACCCTATTTTATTAATTCTTATTGAATCATAGGTATTTATATATAAATAAGTGTTGTAAAAAAAAGACTCAAGTAAGTTTTAAACTCAAGACCTCAAAGAACACATAAGAAGCACAAACCACTCCACCACAACCCATTATGTGATTTATTATTGAACTATAAATATATATATATAATAGTTATTTGAATAGTAAGTTTGTTTTTATTTATTGTTTAAAAATTTCGGTCTATAGTTGTTCTTTGAAAGGGAAAAAAATAATACCAGGCCAGTGAATATAGTATTATTTTTATTCTGAAAAGCAAATTTACTAGTATAATAATGTGGGGAAAGATCTGGTACAAATAGTTTTTTTGGTAAGAACTGTGAGAATCAAAGGAGGGTATTTTTTTTTTTTCAAAATTTTTTTTCCCATATTGTTAAACATGTATTATAGTATTAAAAACTAAAAAAAAAAATTTGGTGTAGAGTAATTACGTGTAGAGTAATTACATAATTACTTTAGTGTAAACTAATGTATTTACCTTAATGACGTAATTACACTAAAAAAAAATTTTTTAATTTTTTTTTGTATTATTCATCTAGAAAGAATGTTTAAGCACATGGGAAAAAAATCTAAAAAAAATAAATAATTTTTTTTACCACCTTTGATTCTCACAGTTCTTACCAAAAAACTATTTGTATTTGATCTTTACTCATAATAATTTACACAAATTATTATAAATTGCCTCAGACCTCCCACATTAACAGTTCATATATATAGTGTAAGGTTTAATGGGGAACTCAAAAAAATGAGGAACTGGAGAATTATGCATTTAACATGCAAAAAAATATTTTTTTTCAAAACTTTCGTCTGAGCTTTTGCATATAAAGATGTGTATAAGCTATTTAAAAAAAAATTACCTTTTTTTAACTAATTTTAAGCATTTTTTTTAATTATTTTAGTTTTTGATTTTTTTTTTGTCAAAAAAGCTTCTACATACATTTATATACAAAATCTCCAATTAAACTTTTTGATAAAAATGATTTTTACATGTTCAATTGATTTTTTATGATATATTTAACATGTTAAATGGATGGTTCTCAGTTCCCCACTATTTTTAGGTTCCCCATTAAACCCACCCCTATATAGTGTGTGTGTGTGTGTGTATATATATAGGGAAAGGGTAAAACGAGAATAAAGTTGAGTTTAGAGAACTAAGTAACCCACTTTATAACCATATACTTATTTTATTCAATAATGAATTTGTGGTTGAAATTAAAGCATAAAAAATATTAGATAGAAAATTAATTTACTTATATGGTTTACATGAATGTGCTCGTTTTTTCAGTGATAAACCATGGTAAATAATTTTTTTTTAATTTTTTACGGTGGAGTTACTCATTTTTATATCAGTGTGTATTTTTTTAATTAAAATTCACATTTTATGTCGTAGTTCTCATGGTTCTTTGAACTCAAGCTTGTTCTCATATGATCAGTACAGGCTGACCCAAGGTGTTAGTCGGAGCTTCACCGGTTGCACCACTTGCCATTATATATATGTATGTATGTATGTATGTATGTATGTATATTTCCTAGGCCATCATGTACTGATTTCACATCTCACCTGGATTGAGGATCTTCCTAGGTGGAACCCTCACATGTGGTAAATATGACTCCAACCGGAATCGAACCCTCAACCTCCATATATTATTCAATAAACTGTAGGATCGATTTCGGACAATTCGACAATCACGGGACTTACACACCAATAGTGCGGAATCCTCTAGACGTTGTTAAGATAACAAAAACGACTACACACACAAGAACGAGATGCCAAAAACACACACAATATGGTTGCAAAGTCGTTTCTATATTAAAACTGAGCGCCCATGCAATAATACAAGATAACCGACCCGAAACCCTAGACAAATTGCAGAGACTTTGTGATGTGACAGTTGTCATCATTAGAGCAATGAATGGTGGTACTTACAGGCCCACATAGTCAGCCCAAGGCCCATGGGACGACTACGAGATACGACAGGCGATTATCAACCATAGTCGCCTGATAATGGGACAACTATGGTCATAGTCGTGCACAAAACCACACCAATACGTATACAATACAACTAATAACCATCTATACTAGGTTAGAGACATCTATGCATCATGTACTTATAACATAAACCTATTAATAAACTAGCAGTTTTAGGATTTCAGATATCTATAATCGAAGTTAGATCAACAAAACTGAATAGATCTAATAATAATGATAATCAAGGGTAAGATATAAAAAAAATACTAGAATATACTATTAATTTCAAAAATTGAATATTTAGGAATAAACTAGATATCATTTAAAATCATAACACCATAACAAACTCCCAGTAGACTTATAAATTACGCAAGTCTTGATATTTGAATAGGTCAATTCTGGTACACTAAACATTTAAGATTTAAAGTCACATTCAAGTTTTAAATATTTGGAAGTTTTTAGAGTGTGTAGTGGGAGCGTGAGGAAGCGTTATAAACAAACATAGCGCCCCCCACACCGTTACGGGGGGCGCTATTTGGCAAAAATGGGGGCAGACGTTTTATTTATAACACCAAATCACAATTGATCCAACCAATCATATAATGCCACGTGGCATAGTGAACCAACCAACCAATCTTTGGCAAAAAGGGGGGCACTATTTTTCTCTTTAGCACTACACCCCTTTTTCACTTCATTTTCAATGCTGACTCAGCTGCCACGTGAATCAATCAGAATCAGGGGCATTATGAATAACCCCTCCACAACAAATGGTGTTAGCAACAAATTTCCCATGATGATGTAAAAGTAGCATCTAGTGTCATAAAATGAACGGTTTTGAATTAAAAAAAGGACCCGAAGTACACGTGGTTGATAGAAATGTCTATGTGGTATGGAGGAAAGTGGGAGGCCTGTAGTAAGACTATTTGGGTTGAAAAAAAAGTACAGAGGACTAAAGTTGAAAATAAAGACAAATTTTGAGGTTAAATTATAAAAGATTGAAAAGTTTAGGTAAAAAGTAAAAAGTATTTTTATTTTATAAAACACTCTAAGCATAAAATACAACACATCGGTCTATACACAAAAAAGTTGTAAATTAATATTATGTAAATTCCTAGATCTTCAAGGATAGATATTGTGGACAATTTGCTTAACATGTAGTTCAGATTCACTCAATAATTAATATACAAAACAATTAATATATACACAAAACAAATTGAATTAAATTTGTGTAATGAATTTTAAAGTAAAAAAGTAAACGGTTTCAAGAAAAGGAATTAATGAATCACCTGAGATCACAATCATCATATATAACATGACCACCATTGACAACCCCACATACCATCACCTCCTTAGCAGCCGTGTCAAAACACTTCAAACACTCGGAATTGGAGAGATACTGCCTGCACAAAATGAGTCCGTAGACAGACTCGCCATTAATTATAGTTCGCGCAACAGCGTGGTACGCTGTCGCGTTGGCCAACTGCGTCCTCAGGCTAGAAAGGGTGGTGTTGAGGTTCCTTTAGAAAAATTCCTTATTTAAAACGCCATATTGACTACAATAACGTCTAACTAATGTATTATTTCTATTATCTGATTGTGATGTCACTGCCTCTGCCATCAGTAACACCACCATCACCGCCATGGCGAACCACCGGCCACCGCTCACACTAAACAGAAAGTGTTTTTCCATTTCACAGTTTTTAGGACATACAAAGTAGGAGTCGGATATATATAGAGAGAATTTGGGACAAAGGATATAAGTATCAACTACAGCCTCAGGTAAATTTACTAATTTGCCCTATTGGATATCTATCACCTAGCTGCTGCAACAGATGGTATTATGGTCATTGGTCATTTAAGTATTTGTATGAGGTTGACTGAAACTATTTGATTCTGCTACCATTAGATAAGTCATATAATTGTTAATTTGTTGTATTGTTGTGGGCCGGCCTTTGTTCATACATGACATGCTTTGAATTGTGGTTACATGAGGTGTGGCATTATGCCATTATATGAATTATTATTTTATTTGGTGTCTAGCGGAATAAATTTTTCAACGGTGTCAGAATTCAGTTTTTTATATTTGAATAAATCATTTAATTTTAGATTTTTTATGCGGGGTGGTTCAGTCGGGTCACGTAATAAAAAGATAGATAGAAACCCTTCATAAAACACACCATACAAATACGTATGAAAATTCTAAGACGCATGTTAAAATACACTGTATGAATATTCTGACAGTTGCTTGTTGGTATGAGCTATGAATAACACACAATATAAAAGATGAACACTCGAATTACTCAGCGCATAGTTTACTGTTCTATTGATGATAATTAAGAGTACATGAAAACAAATGCGGCGTAGAACACCTTTGAATAACCAAAAGCAACAACGGCTAACCTCTAGACTCAATTAACCCATAAGACCCGGACAAACTTAATGACTATGGAAGCGGCCTTATTGAAGAATTCAAATTTAAACTTAACCCACATGCATGCACGAAATGAGGGAACATTAAATTACATATAGACATTGTTATCACATGCTTCATCGTACAAATGAATTCTTAACACTTGTTGTGCGACCACTAAAACTAATGACTATTTCAACAAACTGTACCAAATTAAGCTGACCAAACGTTTTTAGAGGCCCTAAGCGAAATAAAAAGTTGGAGGCTTCTTGAAGCAGCTTTTCATGATATAACCTCCTCCTTTACCCGAGCTTTAAACCTGCAATTATAAACTAAATAGTTTATAGTTTGCGAATTACGACAATAGCAATAAATCACTTCACAAGAACACATCCTATTTTCACACGGTCACTAAGACGAATTTGACTTCCAACAGAATTACGGGGTAGATGTTCGGTGATGTTTGGATTACGGACGATGCGGGGCTAAAAGAGAAGATGGTAGAGTACTTTTCGGTTGATTTATGGAGCATGTCCGTGCAAGGCCGACGTTGAGCTGCTCTCCTCATTATTTTCTGTTGAATTCTGATGGGGGATCAAGCCCCTGGGCCTGATGGTTTCAACTTTACTTTTGTGAAGCGGTTTTGGCCGGGATTGAAGTTAGACTGTCTAAGACTTTTCAATGAGTTCCATGAGAGGTCGACTATTGCGGAAGGGAGCTTCTCTTCTTTCATTGCCTTATTTCCTAATGTAAAAGACCCTATTAGAGTGTCGTATTTTAGGCCAATTAGCCTTGTCGGCTGCATCAACAAAGTGCTATCAAAAGTGTTGGCCAATCGGTTAAAATGGGTTATTGGGAGGCTAGTTTCGAAAAAACAAAGGGCTTTTCTATCCAACCATAGTATTGTGGATGGACCGTTATTGATTAATGAGACTATGGCTTGGATGCGGCGTGCAAAGAGGAAATAAATGCTTTTCAAAATACATCTCGGAAAGGCTTATGACTCATTGAGCTTGAGCTATTTGTTGTCAATTTTGGAACAAATGAATTTTCCCATTAAGTGGGGGAACGGGATTTTGTCATTGAGCTCGGACTTTGGTCTTAGTTAATAGCTCGCCATCAAGTATATTTATGTGATCAAGGGGTCTATGACAGGGGGATCCGATTTCTCCATAGCTTACATTATTGTTATGGAAGGTTTGACTTGTATGATGAAAAGGGTGTGCGATAATGGTGTCTATGATGGGATAAAAGTGTCTTCGAATGGACCATTGTTGTCACATCTTCTTTATGCTCATGATGTGCTATTCTTGGGAGAGTGGTCGTCTAGGAATGCCCTTATGCTTACGCGCATTCTAAGGTGTTTCTACTTGGTGTCGGGCCTCAAGATAAACCTGAACAAATTTAGCATCTATGGTATTGGGGTGAGTCAAATTGAAGTGAGCTGATAGGTTTACGTAGAAAACCTACAAACTCCCAAGAACACAAGATAGAGAAAGGAACAAGCCAAAGCTTTCTTTAAATAATTTTCTTCTTCCTTTAGTTCTAAAACTCTAGGCCTTATAAAGGCTTACAGAAACATAGAGAATAAGAAACACAAACTGAAACATGGACTTAGTTTCTATGCTACCCACTAACACATATACTAAAATAAACAACTCAACAAAACATAAAACAAGGAACAAGTGCATGAAAATGGGAACGTGGGTGCAAAAATGGATTGCATGAAAACGTGGAGTATGGTTATTTGTATCAGTACGTACCATGAGCATTTTGGTGGAGATGTTCGGGTGTAAAGTTGGAAAATTCCCTTTTATTCATCCCGGGCTACCAGTTGGAGGCAACATGAATCTAATTCTTAGTTGGGATCCGGTGGTAGATAAATTCCATGCTCGGCTTTCTTTATGGAAAGCCCGACAACTATCGGTAGGGGGAAGGATGACTCTTTTGAAATATGTCCTAAATACTCTTCCATCCTATTATTTCTCTTTGTTTCGGTCTCCTCCTCAAGTAATAAAAGTCCTGGATCGGCTGATGCACATTTTCTTTTCGGGAGGATGTGAAGAGGATGAAAAAATGTCTTGGGTAGCATGGTCAAAGATAATTGGGCCGATCGATCATGGTGGGATTGGTTTTTGGTCTCTCGGGGATGCGAATATTTCCATGTTATCAAAATGGTGGTGGAGGTTTAAGACGGAAAAATATGCGTTGTGGAGGAAAGTCGTGTGGTCTATTCACAGTGGGTCGAGGCCGTGGACTTACATTCCAAGAATGTTGTCGAATGCTAGGCCAATGAAACAAATTGTGAATATAAATAATGACTTAATTAACATGGACATCCGCATAGATAGCCGCATATCAGCAAAGGTGTGAGACGGGTCTACGGTTTTGTTTTGGCAGGATATATGGGTTGGAACAGAGGCGTTAAATTGGAGGTAACCGAGTTTATTTGCTATTGAAAGAAGGAGAAATTGTTCGGTTGCAGATTGTGTTGGATATGTCCGATGTAATTAAAATAAAGGTCAATGTAACCCAACCTGGTACGATCCGAAGAGTTACATGTTGGTACACGAATCAGACAAGTTCACGTGTAGGTGGATTATTATTTATGAAATAATAATATTTTAGACTTGAGGGACTTTATATTAATAAGATTAATATTAAGGAATATTATAGTAATATACAAGGGGGCTTATTGTAAGATTGTGCTTTATAAAAGGAGGGTTAAGGAGTAAACCCTAGACACACTTTTATAACAAACTACAAACCCTAGCCGCCTCCTTATTGCCGCAAACCACCACCATACACCGCCTCCTTCTTGCAAAGTGTTGCTCTCGGTAGGCCAGTGCTCGGGTGTGAACTTCCTACTAGCGAGGATTCGTTGTAACCCGCATGTTACAATTCCGGTGTAGTCGTCAAAGGTTGATTACTAAACCCCCTATGGTTGTTTCTTATTTATTTGTTTATACGCGTTTAACTGAGATCCTGATTGGAAATATTTTATTAATCGGATTAATAAAATTAACTAACAACATATATATATATAAATCGGCTATTATTATATATTGTATATATAATCTCTTTTTGTTAAATATATAAACCGCTTCCGCTCCGTATACGATACCATGATTCCCAACAGTGATATCAGAGCCACGATTACGCGCGTATAGATGGTAAAGTTATAATTTTGATCTATGTTTTATTTGTCAAAAAAATTATTATTTTTTTTGACAAAAGATCAAAAGCTTTTTGTTGTTCATGGATTGTGATGTGAATCGAGCCCTAGGTATTTGACCCTTGTCATGGTTGTGTTTGTGATGGTTTTATTTTTATTGATTTGTATTTTATTACGGATATTGGATCCGGTGTAATAGACAGGAGTAGAATAGATTTGATTTTATTGTATTTTCAAATTTATTGTTGTAATCCTTCAAGTACAAGATCAAGACGAAGATAAAAAGGCGAACAAGTTCCATGAAGATAGAGATCTCGGGTCAAGTGGGAGTTATCAAAATAGTTTTTGAAACCCTTTTTGACTAGTTCGTTTTGTTTCTGGCTAAAACGAAACGGGCGACCTATTAGGGGCTCGATTCGTTCTTTTTATTATTATGTTTTGTGGTTGTGTTTTATTTATTGTAAATAATCGAAATAACCCAAAATAAATAATTTTTTTTTTCACAATCATGGCAACGGTTTTATTAAAAAAAGTTTTATAAAACCGAAAAGCGTATTTAATAAAAGAGTTTTATTAATATTAAAACAAGTCCATTCGCGATAAAACGACCAACATAGTTTAAATAGGGTATTTAAAACTATACCGTGTCGAGTGTTGAAAGGAGTTTCAATTATCACGAACAATATAAAATTGGATTTTATAAACTATTGTGTGACTCACATCATGCTAACGAGTCATTCAAAATATTTATGGTAAATATTAAAGTAAATCCCAATTTTAAATTGATGTTTTATGCCACCCTTAACGAGTTAACACTTCATTCTAAATCGAACCCAAATGTTAGTGCTGATCCCTGCATCTGGGCATTGATCATGAAAGAAGGTAATCATCGCGTTTTCCTGTGTAACATAGGCCGGTGTTACAGTTAACAGTAAAGGACCAAACATCGCTTGTTTATGAAGTGGGCATAGTTGGGGTTAAACATACATCGCTTTTAGCGATAACCCCAAATGGAGAGTTGTGTAGTGGACACAATTAACAATCGTTGTTTACCTACCTAATCGTACCAGTGGATAGTGCTAAGCCAGTTCACTGTGTATTGATGTATCGGGGTCTCATCCAAATTAATTTTGCTTTTTGGGTCATAAAATAATTAGGATATTTAAAACATAAAATACTAATAAATTAATTTTGAACTTTGTAGATGTCAAACGAAAACAATTCCGCGTCCCAATTCTCTCTCAAGTCCATCTTAGAGAAGGACAAACTGAACCACTCCAACTTCATGGACTGGCACCGCAACTTGAAAATCGTTCTCAAGGCGGAGAACAAACTGTATGTTCTTGAAACGCCAATCCCTGATGAACCCATCAACCAACAAACTAATGCTTACAGAAACTATGCTAAGCATTTTGATGACTCTTTGAAAGTCTCATGTCTGATGTTGGCATCCATGATCCCTGAACTTCAAAGGACCATGGAGGACATGGAAGCGTACGACATGAATCGGCATCTGGTGGAAATGTTCCAACAAAATGCTCGTCATGAGAGGTTTGATGTGATGCGATCACTTATAACCACTCGTATGCAAGAGGGTACATCAGTTAGCACTCATGTGCTAAAGATGAAGGCTTATGTTGATCACTTAGCTCGTCTGGAATCTCCCTTGAGTGATGAGCTAGCTGGGGATATTATCCTCAACTCATTGCCCAAGTCATATGATCAGTTCACTATGAACTACAATATGAATGGGATAGAGAAGACACTTGCAGAGTTGCATCAGATGCTCAAAACTGCTGAGGTAAACATACCTAGCAAAACTGCACCAGTGCTAATGATCAGGGAGGGTCAAGTTAAGAAACCTAACACCAAGAAAAAGGGCAATCAAGGCAAATGGAAGGGAAAGGGCAAAGTTGTTGCCAACAAGAAACCTCTGAAGGATGCCAAATGTTTTCATTGTGATGAAACTGGGCACTGGAAGAGGAACTGTGCTAAGTATTTAGCTGAACTGAAGCAAGCCAAAGCTTCTGGAGGAGAGTCCTCAGGTATATATGTTATTGAAATCTTTGCTTTTTCTAGCAAGACATGGGTGTTTGACACAGGATGTGGTTTCCACATTTGTAATGTTTTGAAGGGATTAAGAAAGGTTAGAAAGCTGAAACAGGGCGACTTGGAGGTCCATGTTGGCAATGGACAAAGAGTTGCAGTGAAGGCAATAGGAGAATATGTTCTTTTACTTCCTTCTGGTTTAGAACTTGTTTTGAACAATGTTTATTATATTCCTAGTGTGACTAGAAATATTGTTTCATTTTATGCTTTGCGTGGACAAGGTTTTAATTATCGTTTTAATGGTGAATTTATTTCTGCTTATTTTAACGATATATTTTACTTTGATGCAAAACCCAACAATCGGATCTATGAGATAGAAATCCAAAACGATAACATATTATGCAATATCTCCCATAAACGTAATAAATTGGACTTTAATGATACGTATATGTGGCATTGTAGACTTGGTCACATAAGTGAGAATCGTGTTAAACAACTCAAAAACGCAGGAATCTTAGATTCCAAGGGTTCAGAGTCGTTTGGAAAATGCGAATCATGCTTGAGTGGAAAGTTAACAAAAGCACCTTTTTCAAATGTTGGAGAAAGAGCTAATGATCTGTTAGGACTTGTACATACAGATGTATGTGGTCCATTCAGAACGATGTCAAGACATGGAGAAAGATACTTTGTTACATTTACTGATGATTTCAGTAGATATGGTTATGTTTATCTTATGAAGCATAAACATGAAACTCTTGAAAAGTTCAAGGAGTACCAAAACGAAGTAGAAAATCAGCTGAATAGAACTATTAAAATGCTTCGATCAGATCGAGGTGGTGAATATCTTAGTCAGGAATTCATCGACCATCTAAAGGACTGTGGAATAGTTTCACAACTCACTCCACCTGGAATGCCACAACATAATCGTGTGTCTGAGCGGAGAAATCGAACTCTATTAGATATGATTCGATCAATGATGTGTTGAACAAACCTTCCAAAATCCTTTTGGAGTTATGCTTTGGAAACTGCCGCAAGACTTGTGAATATAGCTCCAACAAAGAAGGTTGATAAAACGCCTTATGAGATATGGCATGGAAAGAAACCTCATGTATCCTATCTTAAAGTCTGGGGATGTAATGCTTATGTCACTCTAGAATCTTCGGATAAACTAGATCCCAGAGGCGAAAAGGTGGTTTTCGTCGGATACGCTAAGAAGATTGGTTACCTGTTCTACCATCCCACTGAAAATAGGATTTTCACTAAACGTAGAGGCACTTTCTTGGAGGAAGAGCTTCTGGCGCGAGGGATTGGAGATAACCATGTGGATCTTGAAGAAATTCGAGACCACAAGTGACTGAACCAGTTGTTCAGACAGAACCAGAAGTAACCGATCCAGTTGTTGAAGTTGAGCCTGAGAGGACAACAGAAACACCAAGTGTTCGAAGAAGTATTAGGGATCGTCGTGCACCTATAAGGTATGACGATATCTTCATGATTGATGAAGCTGAGCCTGCTACTTACAAAGCTGCAATCTTGGATTCGGAATCCAAGAAATGGCAAGAAGCCATGAATGCAGAGATGCAATCCATGTATGATAACCAAGTCTGGGATTTGGTTGATCTTCCTCCCGAGTGTCGGACTGTAGGAAACAAATGGATCTTCAAGAAGAAGACTGACATGGATGGGAATGTGCAAACCTACAAAGCAAGGCTTGTAGCGAAAGGTTTTACTCAGACTCAAGGAATTTATTATGAGGAAACTTTCTCGCCAGTAGCCATGCTTAAGTCTATTAGAATTCTACTTGCCATTGCTGCATATTATGACTATGAGATATGGCAAATGGATGTCAAAACCGCGTTCCTTAATGGACACTTACTGGAAGATGTCTATATGGTTCAACCTGAAGGTTTTTGTCGATCCAAAGAATCCTAATAAGGTGTGCAAGCTGAATAAATCCATCTATGGATTAAAGCAAGCATCTCGCAGCTGGAATCTCCGTTTTGATCAGAAAATCAAAGAGTTTGGTTTTATCAAGAACGAAGATGAACCGTGTGTTTACAAGAAATCTAGTGGGAGCTATATCACTTTTCTCATACTGTATGTAGATGACATACTGATCATTGGAAACAATATCCCTATGCTTAAAGATGTTAAGACCTGGTTGGGTAAATGTTTCGCAATGAAAGATCTTGGTGAAGCCGCTTATATTATGGGAATAAAGATTTATAGAGATAGATCAAAGCGGTTATTGGGTTTAAGTCAAAGTACATATATTGATAAGGTCATACGACGCTTCTCAATGCAAGACTCAAAAAGGGGGCTCTTGCCCATGGCACATGGAACCATTCTTAGTAGCAAACAGTGTGCAAACACTGAAGAGGAAAAGAAGAAAATGGAAAGAGTTCCATATGCATCTGCTATTGGTTCTATCATGTATGCCATGTTATGTACTAGACCTGATGTCTCGTATGCTCTTAGCATGACGAGTAGATATCAACAGAATCCAGGAGAGAGTCACTGGGCTGCAGTGAAGAACATTCTTAAGTACTTAAGAAGGACTAAGGATATGTTCTTAATATATGGAGGACTGGATGAAGAGCTGTCAGTTAAGTGTTATACTGATGCAAGCTTCCAGGCTGATCGTGATGATTCAAAATCACAGACGGGATATGTTTTCATTCTGAATTGTGGGGCTATTAATTGGAAGAGCTTTAAGCAAAGTGTGGTTGCTCAATCCACCTGTGAATCAGAATACAATGCTGCATCGGATGCTGCAAAGGAGGCTTCCTGGATGAAGAAGTTCATTACTGATTGTAGAGGATGTGATTTGACACGAAAACAGGATTATATGATCATACAAGTTGCTAAACCAGGTGCGGAAACCCTAGCTTAGAACAAACTGATATAAACTCAATCAAAACACAATCAAAGTCATTTTAAAAGCTTTTCATAGATTAACTTTTCCAAATAATTGCTTACAGATTGATTACAGTTAATCTAGAACACAATCTAACACTCTCAATCCTCTCAGGAACACACACTGAAAACACACACTCTAAATGACTCGTTATACATTACGAAAACCCAAATTCTATATATAGCATCTGCACATTCGCCCAGTCTCACTGGTCGAATGTAAGCAGTTTCCACATTCGCCCAGTTTGACTGGTCGAATGTGTTCTTTTGATCAGTCTGTTCCAGATTCGTCCCTGACAAAGCTACCTTCGCCCACTTCTTTTCTTCCTTCGCCCATTCTACTCTCATTCGCCCCTTAACACATGTTATCATCTAATCATTAGTCGCAAAACGGCATCTACAAACTCCCCCTCGACTATTGATTAGATCGTTTTCTATCTTCATCCATGGCTTTATTCAGCAGCTTAATTCTGAGTATACTCTTCTGTTCTTTCGTCATCTCAGGCTCTAATTTTCTCTTTACCGGTTTGACACATTTGCCATCTTCACCTTTTTACCAAGCTTACCTTCCAAATTACTTCCAGCATTAATGTCATAAGCAAAACAAACACCCACAACTTGTGTGTATTTCCTTGCTTGATCTGCATCGTTTGGCTCATGATGAATCGGATTATAGAATAGCATGATGATGTCTTCAAAGGTGCAATTTATCAGCCACATAGGATCAAATACATGAACATGCTTGTATTTGTCCTTTCCATCTCTCAACACGATCACTGCTTCTGCCTTCCTCCAATCATAATACCAGAAAATGAAATCAGCACTGAAGTGTTGAGGCATAGGCATTAAAGGTATCTTCCTCATAACTTCAGGTGCCTTATAAATCAAGGTAACCCTTTTCAACTTGGTTCTGGGATCAATATCCCTGTGAACTTTCCTCCGGGGATATTGTGGTTTAAATCTGTTCCACTTCGTTCTACTCTCCCAAACCAATTTGTCTGCACACCAACCGACATGTGAGTTATTCACTGAAGCACCAGACATTTGGAATCTGCATAAATCTCTAACCGCCCAGTACGGTAGAGTAAGCAAATCAATGAATCTGTAAAAGTACAAGATTCCAGATTCCCACTTAGCAGCTAAACACTTCAGCCTACCTAAGTATGTCCACCCGAGAGCTCTGCCTCTGAACTTCGCATTATGAAACCTATAGAAGTTTCCTTGAGCTTCAGGCTTCGGTCGGTTTTCATCCATCAATCTTAATTTCTTCAAATACTCCTTCAACTCATCAGATTTCTTTGAAGATTCTGGCAAATCAGCTCCAAGCACTTTCTCTACAAACTCAGCACTTCTCTTCCTTGCCTTTCTTTTTGCAGACGTATTATGTCTTTCAGTAAAATCAGGAAACACCACATCTTCATCAGTTTGTCTGAAGTATTGTGGGTATTCCTCATGTGTGATATCCTCTATCTCAACTTCTTCAAATTCAGGGGTATCTTTGTCATCTGAGTGACTTCCAACATCCTTTTCAGGAATATGTGGAATCGACTCATCAACAATGAATTCTTCAAACGTTTTCCCTACCCTCTGTGCAAGTCCATCTAAAATCTCCTTTGCCACAGATGCAGGTACTTCCCCCTCTTCAAGATCAGGATCGTTATATTCCAATTCATATCTCATGTCATCAGTTTGGAATATTTCAGCAAAACGACCTGTGAACTCAATGGTCCATTCTCTTTTCTCTAACATGTCCTTATATACTTGTTTTGCATCATCAGATAAGGACCTCACCTTCTCATTCCAAAACACAGTTTCATCATCAACATTCTCTCCTTTCTTCTTTGAACTAGACTCACCTGTGTCTTTCTTCTTCTTTGAAGGTGGTCTCTTCTCAAATGTAAACCTAGCAGTATCATCTCCTCCATCATTGTCATCACTACTACTACTATCATCCTCCTTTTGACTTCCTGAACCTTCAGCATCATCATCATCATCATTATCATCACCTTCATCATCACTCTTTTCAGATTCTTCATCCTCATCATCCTCATCTTCCTCTTTGTCAGATTCAGATGGTTCAAAATCTACCTGTTCAACCTCTTTCTCAGTATCCTCCTCACCCTCCTTCAGCTTGGGTGCAATGTTATACAAATCATCAATTAGCTCACTAAGGCGTTTGTTTTCAGCCTTCAACTCTTTGTTATCTTCTTTAATTGCCTTGTATCTGTTCTTGTTTCTCAGAACCTTACCTTCAAGCTTCTTATTCTTTGCTTCAAGCTTCTTTACCTTCTCATCTATCTCATCTTGATTAGATTTTGAAGCTACAACGATCTGAAGCATTTTCTCCTCATTCTGCTTGAATCTGGCAATTTCTGCTTGCTGAGCCACTAGCATCTTCATCATGTCGTCCATCTTCTTATTCACCTGCTTCATCACATCATCATCCACAGTGACTTTCTTCGATTTAGACTTTGACTTAGATGGCTCAACATCAACTTCTTTTCCTTTCTGAGGCTTAGTAAACATGTCAAGAACATTATCCAGGGCAATATTAAATTGATCCACTGGTAATGTTGTAGCCTCTTTAGTCTTTTGCTTCTTAGCAGCTGGTGAAGATTGTTTAGATGATGTTCCAGCATCAGGTAATCTCTTTCCTTTCAAGAGTAAGTTCAACTCCTTCTCTCTGAGTTGCTTGGTACTTGTCTTCTTAGCCATACTTTTGTGTTTGGGCTTGGGCAAATTCACTACAACAGTTTCACCTTCATTCAACTCATCCAGATTAACAGTCAACCCTTCATCTTCAGCATCAACAGACTGCTTACTCTTCTTAGCTTCTTCTATTGATTTGTTCAGTGATTCAGACTCACCAACCAAAGTGGCCTTTTGTTTGGTAGTCCGGACATTTTCAGCATCCGAATCCCACTGTTCTTCAGTTTCTGTTTCTTCTGAATCAACAGACTCCTCATCTACCAAACTCATACCTTTCTTAGCAGTAGTCTTCTTCCTCACCACTTGTTGTTTTGAACTTCCCTGATCTGTCTTTCCCTTGCCCTTCCCTTTGGCTCCGGGATTGACAACTTGCCTTTTTCTTTTCGTACTTGCATCAGCATAAACTAGTGGATCATCATTATCACTGTCACTATCAGGATGCCTCGCTGTATTCTTTCCAGGATCCATGTAATCCTCTCTAGCCAAGGCTCCAAACAATCTCCTGTAAGGTGGTCTCTCATTTTCAGGCACACCTTTATAACCTTTCATTCTTGCCAAAGTTCTAACATTCATATGATCCATATTAAGTATTTGTGTTGGATCCTTCTTCAAGTTTGGATATTTGTGATCGAAGATCATCATCAGAAATCTAGGATAAAGCATAAAGTATTTCTTCTTCAAACCCTTCAACATCTCCAACATGTGATCTAAAATCATCCCAGCAACGTTAAATGGTTTATTGAGAGTCAATGCAACCATTAACGAGCTTAAACTCTTCCTCATCACGTCATAGCCACCACTAACACATCCAAATACTAGTATGATGACGTGAGCAAAATACTTGAACTGCACGCTCAGTTTCCCTTTATACATAGAACCATCAGTAATCGGTCCTTTGTATTTCATCCTCAGGAAACATGCTTTCTGCTCAGTCCAGGATAATTCCCTTGGATCCTCACTTGTTTCAAATTGAATCTGGAGAGCTTCTCTTATATCTGCTTCAGTGATAAACATCTCCATTCCCTGAATCTTGCTTTTGATGATTGTTTGATTATCAAAGTAATCATACTTGGCGTTGTTATAGAAATCCTCAACTATATCCTTGTAGATAATAGTTGGTGTGGCCAAAGCATAAACCACTCTGCATCTCTTTAGAAACTTTATGATTTCAGTGAATTCCACATTTTTCTCAACATCTCCAAGATATGCGCAACAGTTATGAGTCTTCTCAAACGGCCATTTAGTACCGCTTGATGATTCTCCTTCTTGCACAGTCTGTGGAACTGGATCAGCAACTGTGGTCTCCACAGGAATATCAACATTTGCTTGTTCTTCAGCCATCTGAAAGATAAAATCAAAAATAAACGTCAAAACATGAAATCGTCAAAAATTCAAAATTTTATGTTTTTGAAGTTCCACATTCGCCCATATTACACTGGTCGAATGTAGGGTTTTGTGGCCGAAGGTGTAAGATTTTGGTCGAATGTAAAAAGATTTTGATCAAAAAAAGATACATTCACCCGTTTTAATGTTTCCTTCGTCCAACCAGTTCCACCTTCGTCCATATCGACGAACCGAAGGTAAACTGTTCTTAACCAAAAATTTAAAAATTTTTAAAACATGTTGTTAACCCTTAATTTTGATTCAAATCTGATCTAAAGTGACCGACTAAGCTTCGTCATTCATCAATTTCCCTTAACATTCATTCTATATCAGTTTTAAAAACGAATTAGGGTTTTTATTATCTTAATCAATCAATCAGTAATTAAACCCTGTTTTAATCCTAATTCGTAATACATTCTCCCCCTAAAACTGATGTGGGATGAATGTTTATCAAAATCATGCATTAAGAATCCCTTAAACACTATAAACACTAAACCCTAAGCCCGGTTCAGAAAATCAACGATTCCGGCTTCAATCTGTGACCATTACCTGTAATCTTTATAGAAAAATGATCAGTAAGAAGCAAGGATTAAAAGGCACAAGCAGGGAAATCAAAATCAACAAGGTCTTGTTATGAAGGAAAAATTTGAAAAATTTGAAGTGACTGGTCGAACCTGGTTTGGCATATATATAATATCCACATTCGTCCGTTCCATCTGGTCGAATGTACAAGGTTTTCACCTTCGCCCCTAATGAAAGGCACGAAGGTAAAAATGGTTTACCCGAAAGTGAATTTGGGTAAAAGCCACATTCGCCCAAATGGAAGCAACCCGAAGGTGAACAAAAATCCCACATTCGTCCCAAATTAAGGGCGAATGTAAAATGGAACTTTTGAAAAATTTACCAAATTACAAATTCGAATCCCGTTCAACATTTTTCAATCCGTTAAGCTTCCAAAACACAAATTTTCACTTTTAGAATGATACAAAGCCCAGATGGTGTTGTCAAATCTCAGAAATTGACTATCAAGCATCCCCGGTTATCAAAAATAAAGCAGAAATGCAAAAATTTTGGATTTTTCTGAAATTTATCAAAACACACCTAAAATCTTTTTGGATTTTGTATCTTTTTGACATTAAAAGTAAATAGCAACAAAATAAAATGTATCAAAGTAAATGAAAGCAGTAAACATTTTGTGAAATCCGGTCAGAGGATCATATCAGTTTTCTGAGAAAACTGATCACAGCGTTGATCTTTCTGTTTAATATTATCATTAGAAACAGTATGTGATACGGCAATTGCTGATATTGTGGTCCACGTAAGCTCACATGCAGACAATTACGCAATGCTTTAAAATGATACGAGTTAGGTGTATTAGACTAACACGATGTGGTGCCCACACACACGACATACTCCCGTATCAAGTAATTGCACAAAGCTTCGTCGTAACGCGTGATTATGCCAGAGTTATCCGTAATAGTTACAAAGTATATAGCACAGAGGTGTACAGGTCAGCAAATGAATGCAGCAGAGTAACATGTGCGTATACACTAGGTTGAGGCTGATATTAATCACTGATTTGCATCAGATGATCAATACGATGTAATAATGATCTATGATCAATTAAAACATAAAGTTCCTCAGTTCGGTAACTTCCGGTTTTGGCAATTAAGCTCTTTTAGCAAATATTCTGATAAAACTAGGTCCGTAAATCAATACGACAAAAGTTTATCAGAATATCCCGGATAACCATAACATAACGACCCGAAACCTCAGATTTTGGCAATCCTATCAAACGAAATTACGGTACTAAGACCATATGCCCATGAGGTGTTCAGCCACGAACGCGTAGTTCGTTATGTTTGTATCACTAATGCACGCAATATTTAGTCTACGAAGCCTATCAGCATATCACACGTAATCAACACACGCCTCATAAACTATACAATTCTTTAGCCTGTGTCAGATTCCCACTGATGTACTATCATTTCCTCTGTTTAACCAGGAAATCATTTTTCATTTTCTAATTTTTAGGTCTTTTTGAATTTTATAATGTTTTTGGTTTTTCTGATAAAATAGCTCCCCCTAAAATAAAGAACATATTTTTTGGATTTTCATTTTTCTGAAAAACAAAATAAAAACAAAATTTAAAAGAAACAATCCACTCGAAAGCATCAACTTCTTTGAGGATTAAACAATCCCCTCGAAAGCATCAACTTCTTTGAGGATTACGATAGTAAAGAGAAATTCCCAATTAGCAAAACATAAAAACTAAAAACAAAAAAAGCGATAAACCGAGGTGCCGATTAGTCTTGTTTTTCCTTTATATTGTTTACTTTTAAAAGATATTCAAAGCGTGAACGGTCAAAAGCTTTAGTAAACAGATCTGCACGTTGGTAGTCAGTGTGTATTTTGATCATATCGATCAATTCCTTAGCGTAACAATCACGGATAAAATGATATTTGATCCGGATATGTTTCGCTTTAGAATGATTTTCCGAATTTTTAGTTAATGCAATTGCAGCTTCGTTGTCACAGTAAATAGGAGTTTTTAGAAACTGCAAACCGTAATCCACCATTTGTTGTTGAATCCAAAGTACTTGAGAACAGCAACTCGAGGCTGCAATGTACTCGGCTTCACAGGTAGATTGTGCTACGGAAGTCTGTTTCTTGCATTGCCAAGTGATTAACCTGCTCCCGAAAAACTGGCAACCAGCTGTAGTAGATTTGCTATCTTTGTCACAGCCGCCCCAATCTGCATCACTAAAAGATATGAAATCAAAATTATCATCATTAGGGTACCAAAGTCCTTTTGAGGGACAACCCTTCAGATATCTAAGGATACGCTTGACCGCCGTCAGATGACTTTGTTTCGGCTTCGATTGATAACGGGCACAGAGACACGTTGCGTACATAATATCTGGTCGAGACGCCGTCAAATACATCAGAGATCCGATGATTGCTCTGTATGTAAAAGGATCCGTCAGCTCCCCCTTAGCGTCCACTCCAATCCCGTGATTGGGTTGAATCGGGGTATCCATTGGCTTTGAGTCCTCCATCTGGAACCGGCTCAAGATGTCGGAGACATATTTCGTCTGGTGAATGAAGATCCCGTCGGGTCTTTGGTCCACCTGCAAGCCTAGGAAAAACTGCATCTCCCCCATTGCGCTCATTTCGAACTTTTCCTGCATGACAGTTTCGAACTCCCTGCATAAAAGCTCGTTAGTTGAACCAAATATTATATCATCAACATATATCTGTACTAGAAGCAAGTCATCTCCCGTCTTTTTCGTAAAGAGGGTGCAATCGACGAGGCCGCGCTTAAATCCTTTGTTGATGAGGTATGTACTTAGCTCCTCGTACCACTGCCTCGGAGCCTGGTGCAAGCCATAAAGAGCTTTGTTCAGCACGTAGACCTTATCCCGGTGGATTGGGTCCTCAAAGCCTGGTGGCTGCCCGACATACACCTCTTCCTTGACTTTCCCGTACAGAAATGCGCTTTTCACGTCCATCTGATAAACTTTGAATTTCTTATAAGAAGCAAACGCGAGGAACATCCGAATAGCTTCGATGCATGCTACCGGTGCATAGATTTCATTATAATCAATCCCTTCGATTTGATGGAAACCCTGCACGACCAATCTGGCTTTGTTTCTAACAATTACCCCACGATCATCCTTCTTACACTTAAACACCCATTTGGTGCCAATCTTCTTTCTATCCGGCGGCAAATCCGTGAGCGTCCAAACTCCCAATTTCTGGAATTGTAATAACTCCTCCTGCATAGCTTCCACCCAGGCATCATCCTTCAAAGCGTCCTTGTATGTCCTTGGCTCTACCTGCGACACATAACACGCAAACGACCAATCATTTTGACTACCAGATTGTTGAATTTTGGCATATAAAGCTAAAGCACCAAAACTCTCTGGCGAATTAACGCTTTTAAGCTGCCCTCTGGTCATAACACTACTTCCAGGATCACCGATAACTTGCTCCAGCGGGTGAATACGATGAATCTGAGATTCCGGATAATCAGGTACTTGCACTCCCGTCTGAACAGTCAAGTTCTCTACAGCATTCAGATCATGACCCGTATTTGATGATGAAGCCACATCAGAAGTTGGAGTTGGGTTCACTGGCGGTGCCTCCTGTTCTTCAGCTTGATCAAGAATAGCTTCTTCAAATTGTTCATCTTCAGATTCTGAAGTGTCTAATGAAGTTGAAGCCTCTTGAAATATCTCTTCTTCTTGTATAGGAGCATTGGTATCATTAGAAGCTGGTAGGGGGTTCACTGTGATCGGACGCACCAACGGTGAAGTTGTTGCATTTTCACACTCGTAAAGTAAACGAATAACAGCTTCTTCAACCAAGCTATCTAGATTGAATGATTCAAAGAAATCTTTGTAATCAAACATCCAATCAGGACCCGTGCCTTGAATATTTTGAGTATATCGTTGAACGTCCACGTTAGCCCAGTCTTCCACACGACGAGTTCGCTTGTTGTATACCCGTTTGAGCGGGGTTGCATATCCAACAAAGTAACCCTCCTCGGCTTTAGGACTAAACTTTTCGCTTGGATTCAACATGGTGCAAGGCGCCCCAAAAGGTTCTAGATACTCTAAGTTCGGCTTTCTTCGGTGTAACAGCTCATAAGATGTTTTGCCAAACTTCTTCACTGTTAGAACCCGATTAAGTGTGTAATTTGCTGCATAAATCGCCTCATTCCAAAACATTACTGGAAGATTTGAGTCAGCAAGCATTGTTCTGGCCGCTTCAATTAGAGTCCTATTCTTTCGTTCAGCAACACCGTTCTGTTGAGGGGTGTACGGAGCCGAATATTCATGATGTATCCCTTTGGTTTCACAAAGTTCATCCATCTTTGCATTTTTGAACTCCGTCCCATTGTCACTCCGAATTCTCTTTATCTTCACATTGTAGAGATTCTCCAATCGAGTGAACAGAACTTTTAGGTTAATAAAAGTGTCGCTTTTATTCTGCAAACACATCACCCATGAAAATCTTGAGTAATCGTCAGTGACGACTAAACAATAAAGCTCTCCAAGATGACTTTTGCGCTTGACCGGTCCGAAAAGATCCATGTGCAGTCGCTCAAGTGGCATCTCAACAGAGTTAACCTTTTTCACTTTGTGGGACTGTTTGTGTTGCTTCCCCTTTTTACAACTCACACACTTGTCATTCAGATGAAAATGTTTCACGTTTACTCCATCGACAAGTCCATTTCTCACAAGTTGGTTCATTTTCTTCAGATGAATGTGCCCCATCCTTCGGTGCCACATTATCGATTCTTTCTCAGTCGCCTTGGACAAAAAGCATGTTATTTGCTCCTGTGATGTCATTGCCTTGGACATATCAAGAATGTATAGATTGTTGACGCGTGGTGCCTTCAACATTATCCACTCTTTAGGAATTGTAAAGCCCGGTTTCAGAATATAGCAGGATTTGTCATCAAAATGCACAGTAAATTTCTTGTCACAAATTTGACTGACACTCAACAGATTGTAGTCTATCTGCTTCACATACGAAATCCGCTCGAAACTCACTATCCCATTGCTCACACTTCCTTCCATTGTGATATATCCACCTTTGTTTCCCGCAAACGCTACATACCCTCCATTGATGTTCTTCACGTCGAACAACAACGCAAGATCCCCTGTCATGTGGCCTGAAGCTCCACTATCAACAATCCAAAGACTGCTAATAGGGCCAGCTGAAGCTCCCTGCACACAAAATGTAAATCAGTTAGTTCTTTCGGGGGACCCAAGCCTGAGTCTTGGGTCTTTCAACATCAGGTTTCACAATGACATTTTCACAAACATTTTTAACAACTTTTTGATCAATCTTTTTCTGATTGCTCAAAACAGTTTCCTTTTTCTCATTCACTTTTGAAGTTGAGGCTCCTGGAGTGCCATTGGGTGTCCAAGATTGTTCAGTCCTTTTCAGGATACGAATCTGAGACTTTGGATTCTCAGTCGGTTTCTGAACATTGTTAGCAAATGTAACTTTCTTGTCAACCTTATCTGATTTAACAGACTTAGGTCCAACATTTGATTTGACAATCGATTTTGGTGAAACCTTTTGCCTATCAACTGTTGAGTTCACCACAGGCTTTCTCCACGAGTGTTCCATGGCAATCCGATTCCTTCTATCATAGTGCATTGGACGAGTGTTCCTCATTTGAAAATTGTTATGATTATAAAAAGGTTGTTGTTGTTGAGGAACAACTCTCCTATGAGGTGGCACATAATGATCAATCGGTTTTCTCATGGAATTCCTCACTTCAACTTCGTGCCTCTTGTGCCTTACATATGGACACTGAGCAAGTAAATGCCCTCGTTCCCCACATTTAAAGCACGCACGGTACTCTTCAAAAACATTTGGAGCATTTGGTTGAGCAAATGATCTAACAGGGTATTGATCATTGTACTGTTGCTTCCTTAAACTCTCAGGGAGTGGCCCTTTTGAGTAAGTTGGCTCATTGAAACCATTAGCTCTGTTTTTGGGTTTAACAAACTCTGTGACATGGACCTTTAGTTCTTGAGGAACATCCAAATACAACTTCTTTAACAAAGCTGGTGGAATTTCATTTGTTCTCTCATGTTTTGGGAACCAAATAGTACTTTCTTGCCAAATCTTTTCAATTTTAGCATAGTTGGCATTTTTTATTGGAAAATCCTCGTCAGAGATGATCTTATCGGATCCTTCCATCCGATAGAACACCTTGACAGGTTTGTCACATTGTTCGTTTTTCTCAGTCCTCTCAAGATCTTTCTTTATCACATTAAGATCTTTCTTCACAACATTCTTTTCAGACTTATCCACATGATGAACATTTCTCATTGGAACAATTTGAGATGATGAAACTGGTTCATTTGTAATGATGTGATTTTCTTTTGGAATATCACATACATTAACAGTTTGATTACAACCAGTATCATCACTCTCTGAATCTGAGTCAACACTTTCAGCAGTAACACCCTCATCATTGATTCCCAAAATCGGTCTAACATCGGAATTTGGATCACCAACACTTGAAGTGTTAGATTCATTTTCCGATGCTGAGTCAGATTGTACCGAACTCTCCGGTGTCACTTGGTGACAATTATGGTTTTCAAAAAGAACCGGAGATGGTACAGCCCGATAGTTGGTTGTTTTGTCATCAATGATGTGGTCTACCACATAAGCAACATTCTTGTAACTTTCCAACTTTTTGTTTACTTTTTCAGCAAAACATTTGATGGCGGCCATTTCCAACTTGGTGTTTTCAATTTCATTGATATAGTTGTTAATTGCCAATTGTTTTAAAGACAAAGTGTTTTTCAAGTCGGAAATGTCCTTTTTGTAGCCATCTAATACTTTGTTAAAAGCATTCAACTCTTTGCGAGTAGATTGACTGTTCATGATAGCACTATCACGTTGAACACGGAGTTGTTTAACCTCCTCAGTCAATCTATCACATGTACCACAATATTTTTCACTAGTATTATCAGTACTACAAGCAGAACTTACAGGTTTTGGCGGTTCAGTCATGGCCATTAATGCAAAATGAGCCTCCTTTCCTGCAAAGAATCTGGAATAATCAATCTTTGTGAAAGCATCATCTGCAATGCACGACTTCCTAGTCATCAGAAAATTCGCTTCTGCAAGCAACTGATCAATATCTTCATCAAGAGAATTAACACTAGCTTCCGTATCTGAGTCACTGTCTGAATCAGAATAAACCGATTCACACTCCTCAGGAATGTCAGAAACAGTATCAATTACAACTCCCGAATTTGTCTCTTCATTTTCAACCTCAACATTAACCTCAGAATTAACCTTAACAGGTTCAAAATCCCCATCCATCTCAGCCTCAGACTCATCACTATCAACCTCAGTTTCAACCTTCTCCTCCATCGTCACTGAATCTTCAAGATCAACCTGATATGCAACACAAGCCACATTTCCCCCAGTAGTGATCTCCTCAACACCTATCTGAATACTCGACCAGTCAAACCTCTCATCTTGTTGAGTAACCAATGCTTGATTGGTATTCTGTTGTTCAGCTGGTGTAGTGATTGGTATGACTGTTCGGTTAGTATTGTTTGGTGTTTGGTTTTGTGTCTGGTTTGGTGTGGTTGGTTGTCTATTTTGGTTGTTATTAAAGTTGTTTTGACGATTTTGGTAGTTGTTGTTGTTGTTTTGGGAAGAAACTTGGTTTTGGTTTTGTTGTTGACGGTTCTGATAGGTAGCATTGAATGGATTTCTGTTGCCTTGTTTTGGTGGCTGAGTGCATTCACGTTTAAAGTGACCTTTCCCTCCACAGTTAAAACAAGTCACTTTCTCCTTATTAAACCCGTAGGTTGTGTTAGGAGAAGTTCCCAAGTCTGTTCTACCTGTCTTCTCAATAAACTCAGTTGCTCTTCGCATTATGCTCGCAAACGCCCATTGGATGTCAATGAGTTCCATCTCCTCCTTGTCAATTTGTGCGTAGTCTTCATTGGTCAAGTTGTTATTACCAATTTGACTAGCAACTAACCCATTGTAGGATGAGACCATTGCAGAGACTAAAGCAATGTGTTGCTGAGCAACTTCAACTGTCACATTTCCAAGATTGGAAGTTTCCAAAACCACAGTTGGTTGGGTAGGTTGGTTCAGTGGTTGTGGTTGAGATTGACTAGCAGTGTAAAAAGCTGCTTGTTGCTTTGGGGAGAATGGTGGAATGTATGAATATTGATATGGAACTTGTGGTTGTGGTTGTGATAAAGATGAAGTTTGTTGATGGTAGTTAATGATGGGTGATTCTACAGCATTGGATATACAAGCAACATGTGGTGTAACTAGCCCTCCTGAGCTTGTACTCACTGGAACTGAAGATCCTCCAAAATACAAGTTTGGATTCTGAGGAATCTGTGCTCTCCTAGCCTTCCTCTTTTCTTCCAACTCTTTGTTTTCCAGCTTTTCAATGAACTCTTGAAGAGACCAGTATTGAAAAGCATCCTTCTCTTTCAGAACATCCACATGCTGAGGAATCTGTGCTTGTCCACCTGTTTTGCCATAGGAATCTGTACACCATAGCTAGACAATTCAGATATCAAATGATTATATCTAGGAGTTAGTTCTTTCAAAGTTTCATTTCCAACATAAGAAAAATTCTCAAACTCCTTAACAAGTTCTTCCATTCTCAAACTTCGAGTCTTCTCATTTCCATCATGCTTCCTTTTAAGCATATCCCACAGTGCCTTAGAAGTTGTGCACGTCCCAAACTGATGCAAAAGATCATTTGTAATAGCTTGAGTCAATTGGGAAAACGCCTTCTTTTCCACAGCAAACTTCTTTTTCTCATCTTCCGCCATGCTCTCCAATGGCACTGGTTCACCTGTGTTCTCCAGAACTGGTGGTGTGTAACCTTTAGCTATCATGTTCCATGCTTCAGCACCTTCCACTCCCATGCCTTCCAAGTGTATCTTGAACTTTTTCTGCCACTGATTGTATTCTTGAATCTCCATAAGCTTCGGTGGCCGAGTCCCGCTACCTGAAGACAAATCATTAATCAGTGTGGAAATAGCATTAGTAGTTTGAGTGTTTACCACCGCTGCTGCTACTCCCCAGTAGTCAGACTGTGGTGCTGTAGGTGCACTCTGAGTCATGTAGTTAACCGGCTGCGAAGACTGTGTGCTCGTCTTCTGTGCTGCTACTGTCCATGGGTCCATCACCTGTTGTTGTGGTTGTGTAGTTGCTGGTGTAGGAGTAGTCTGATAACGCCACATAGTCACGAACTTCGAGAAATTCAACACTTAGAAAAATTTTCCAAGACTATCCTAGGTTCGCCCAAAAGAAGTTCAGGTTCGTCCCTTTTGGTTCAGGTTCGTCCAAACAGTTCAGTCCCGAAGGTAAAATTTCACCAGAATGTAGAAATACACTCACACTTTTCTACGTTCGACCAAAAGATCCTAGGTTCGACCGTTTGAGATACACGTTCGTCCGCCCGATCTCCCGAGGGTGGAAAATATTGACCGAATGTAAAAATTTTATGTGAAAAACTCTAGGTTCGCCCGAAAAACTCTAGATTCGCCCGAAAAACTACTCACCTTCGACCTAAAACACTCACGTTCGCCCACAATACTCAGGTTCGCCCATATCTAACTTTTGAAAAACGGTTACACTTTGACAAACGGTTATTTTGATCTCGGATTTTCAAAAGTTTGTGGATTTGATTGATCTTGATCAGGTTATGCTTCGGAGATGATTTGGAACAACTTTAATACTTGGAATTTTGAATTTTAACCACAAAATCACCTCTAATTCTTTCAAAAACACTCAAAAACCATTTTTATATGAAAACAGATGTGAATTGATGAAAATTATGTCCAAATCAGCTCTGAGTTTATCAATTTGTTGTTGTATGATCCTCTATGCTCTGATACCACTTTGTAGAGGATGTGATTTGACACGAAAACAGGATTATATGATCATACAAGTTGCTAAACCAGGTGCGGAAACCCTAGCTTAGAACAAACTGATATAAACTCAATCAAAACACAATCAAAGTCATTTTAAAAGCTTTTCATAGATTAACTTTTCCAAATAATTGCTTACAGATTGATTACAGTTAATCTAGAACACAATCTAACACTCTCAATCCTCTCAGGAACACACACTGAAAACACACACTCTAAATGACTCGTTATACATTACGAAAACCCAAATTCTATATATAGCATCTGCACATTCGCCCAGTCTCACTGGTCGAATGTAAGCAGTTTCCACATTCGCCCAGTTTGACTGGTCGAATGTGTTCTTTTGATCAGTCTGTTCCAGATTCGTCCCTGACAAAGCTACCTTCGCCCACTTCTTTTCTTCCTTCGCCCATTCTACTCTCATTCGCCCCTTAACACATGTTATCATCTAATCATTAGTCGCAAAACGGCATCTACACTGATCTCGATGTTGTGCCTAGCATAAAGAAACCAATCGAGATATTGTGTGACAACACTGGTGCCATTGCTCTTGCAAAGGAACCAAGGTTACATAAAACCACAAGGCATATACTCAGGAAATTCCACTATATTAGAGAGATAGTAGAGCGTGGAGACATCGTGATAAGCAAAGTTCATACAGATCTAAATCTGGCTGACCCCTTTACTAAGCCTTTACCTCAAGCTAAACATGAGGAGCATGCTGGAAAGATAGGGCTTAGAGTTCCTAGACAGTGGGAATGATCTGTAGTTAGTATTGGTGTTTTATTTTGAACTATGACAGTTATGTTGAATGTTTATTTGATTTAATGGGTTAAATGCAAATTGAAATATTTATTAACTGTGTTCATTATTTGTATGTTTAAATCCTTGAATAAGAGTATTCTAAATATCCGTAGTCGATCAAATTACATGGGAATGAATTTGAATGTAAGACTATTGTGAATTGAGATGATTGTATTCATGAGATGAATAACTCAAGGGTTTGAGAATCATAATTCACAGATATCATTAGGGAATGATATTGGATGTAACTCGCTTCAAAACGATCTCCATGGATTTGTGTCATGAGATGTTTTGATATTGATATGTTCAATCTGTCCTTTTTCCTAAGGCACATATTAAACTACATTGATTAAGGACTATCTTTGATGTTATCTAACACTATCCTGAAACATGGGTAGCAATCCGGATAGGGTTGGGAGAAATCCAAGATTAAGTGGGAGTTGTATGACGCTGATGGAATTCTGTACTTCTATAGGATTAGAAGTCTTAGACATTCTGGCGCCCTCGTAAACTCAAACTGGTATAAACGCGTGGCCACGCTCGGACTAATGTAGTTCGTTAAGACAATTTTGAATTAAAGACGAGAATAGAGAATGGTTGATCAATATAAGAATGAATGATCCATGTCTTATGATCAACGGATGTCTATACAGAAGGGACTTATTGATAGAATTATCAGGGCTATAGTATTTGGTTAAGTAAAGCGTTACTTGAACTCAAAGAACTAGTTGACGACTGTAAAGTGTCATACTGTGTTGGGTGCAGTGCGATGCAGCTAGGTGTCCAACTCTGCACACATTGACTCATTTAATTAAAATCGTCCAACTGGGAGATTGTTGGATATGTCCAATGTAATTAAAATAAAGGTCAATGTAACCCGACCCGGTACGATCCGAAGAGTTACACGTTGGTACACGAATCAGACAAGTTCACGTGTAGGTGGATTATTATTTATGAAATAATAATATTTTAGACTTGAGGGACTTAATATTAATAAGATTAATATTAAGGAATATTATAGTAATATACAAGGGGGCTTATTGTAAGATTGTGTTTTATAAAAGGAGGGTTAAGGAGTAAACCCTAGACACACTTTTATAACAAACCACAAACCCTAGCCGCCTCCTTATTGCCGCAAACCACCACCATACACCGCCTCCTTCTTGCAAAGTGTTGCTCTCGGTATGCCAGTGCTCGGGTGTGAACTTCCTACTAGCGAGGATTCGTTGTAACCCGCGTGTTACAATTCCGGTGTAGTCGTTAAAGGTTGATTACTAAACCCCCTATGGTTGTTTCTTATTTATTTGTTTATACGCGTTTAACTGAGATCCTGATTGGGAATATTTTATTAATCGGATTAATAAAGTTAACTAACAACATATATATATAAATCGGCTATTATTATATATTGTATATATAATCCGTTTTTGTTAAATATATAAACCGCTTCCGCTCCGTATACGATACCATGATTCCCAACAGATTGAGTGGCCCAAACGACAGCCGACCTGGTGTTTTCTTGGGAGTGTACTCGAAGGAATTTATCAATACAGGAGGCGGATGATCTTAACAGAGTTGTTCTGTTGGTTAGATTGGTGTCGAGAACACATGGAATGGATACATGGAGGTGGCTCTTGGAGGATTCGGGGGAGTTTACAACTAGAAGCCTTAAACGACTAATGACGGGGCAAGCCCACGTACCTGTACAACACCTTTGTGCGGTGCTTCAATGGATGCTTTAATTAGGAGGAATGTGCAGGTACAAGATACAAGGTGTCTGCTTTGCAGAGACGAGGATGAATCGGTGAATCACATTTTCATTTGCTGCCATTTCTCTCAAACGGTATGGCAACTTGTTTCTCAATGGTACCATATCCCATTGGTATACGCATTTGAAATTGCTGACTTACTGGACTTTTACACGTTTTCGGTACTCCAAAAGTTTGGAAGGAACGCGCTGCATGCCGTTGTCCGCACCGCTTTTTGGAGTATTAGGCGGACGAGGAACGAGGTTATTTATAAGGCAAAAGCGCCATCAATTTCGAAAGTGATCGAGGAGATAAGGCTATTGGGTGTACAGACGGGGGGAAGCTTGCCATGTAGGAAAAACTTGTCAGTTAGCACAAACATCAAAAAATGAGACATGGGAGGGGGGGGGGGGGGGGTGTGCATGTCCAAGACATGGAAGAACATGGAACTTGATTGGCTAGGTTGAATGGAAGATTATTGTGATTGGTGCGTCTCTAATGTTCTCACAGAGACATGAGGGACGGGGGTCTTTGGGACGGAGGGTAGGGGGGCGGTGTTGGTGTCCGAGACATGGCAAAATATGGAGAACAGGGGTGGTGCCCCGTCTGTACACCCAATAGCCTAACAGTATTGAGTTATCTATGGATGAGACATATATCGAGAAAGAGTAGCGTATCTTGGGGAGATTGGAGAAGTTTCAACATAGGTCGAATCCGGTAGTGGTGAAATGCCTCGGGTTATAATGCGAATGTTTGTAATTTGTATTGTACTATAGCCAGTTCCTACTTGGTTAGTTATTGAATAAAATGCGGTTTCGTTGGTTTTTCAAAAAAAAAAAAAAAAAAAATTAAGCCCAACCACTAGTAATTAATATAAAATGCCCTTTCGGATTTTCATTTAACTTGCATAATAAGACCATTACTACACTACTGTAGTACTAGTAATCTTATATATTTTTGTCGTATTTGTCTATTGGTCAAATTTAAATCAATAATGAATAAAAGTTAATGGTCAATACTAATTCCTATAGATGTTTATAGCATCACAGACGCACAATTTTCAATTCCTATTTTTTTTTTGGAATTTGAATTTCATTAAACAAGCGGGATCTTCAAGCTGTAGAACACCGCAAAAACCAACTTACATTCTATCAGAATTGAAATTACACCATGAATTCCAATTTACGCTACCATCTCTAAACCTACTCCTTAACCAAAGAAACCCCAACGCTTTAACATCGGACACTATTTGCGCTACATTTACATCTTGATTCCGAAATATTTTATCATTACGAGCTTTCCAAATACGCCAACAAGTCAAAAAGAACACACCATAAACGTACTCCTTCTTTTTGTCGGCTATATCTTTTTTGAAACGCCTGAATATCAACGATCGAGAACCAAAACACCGGTGGCAGTTTAAACCATGACACAATACCACACCATACCCCCCCCCCCCCCAAGTGACAACCCGTAAACACGTGATCCGTAGTTTCGTCAGTGTCTCTACAATAACCATCTCCAACTGTCATATTCCTCCGTTGAAGCGCAGTCATTGTAGGAATCCTATCAATATTCGCCCGCCACATGAAAAGATTACATTTGATCCGAAGCCACTTGCACCATTTAAATCCACCTTCGCTATTAGCCGCTATCATCCCTTTCAACCAAATTCTAGTGTCTTTAACCGAATAATCGACGTTAGAGCCACTGTTCCACTTCCACGCATCTTGCTTTTTTAATAATTGAACCTCCGAAATCAACCTGTGACACTTCACAAGCTCCAACACTTTGGCTTCTAAAGCTGGATATCTACTCCAATCCCAAGTGACACTCTTACTACCGTCATGCATTCCAAGTCTCTCCGAAACACAACACCATTTGTTTGATTCAAGAAGAAAAAGGTTTGGAAAAACAACCTTTAATGGCTCACTAACAACCCACGGGTCAATCCAGAATCAAATCCTCACGCCATCACCTATAACACCCCCGAATCATATTTGTAAAGTTTAACTCGGTGCACATTAGTTCGATAGCCAAGTCTAACCAACTTAGTCCATGCGCTTGATAACGCTCCATTGGACGGAAATCCATCCCATCTTCTACCGGGCCCGTGCACCGCATCAACCGCCTTTCTCCATAAAGCATCACCTTCCACCTGGTATCTCCACAACCACTTTAATAATAACACATTATTACTAATCTCAATCCTATTTATACCCAATCCTCCCTCGCTTTTCGTATTAGTTACCTTATCCCAAGAAACCCAATGCACCTTATGAATCTCATCGCTTCCTCCCTAAAGAAAACGCTTCATTCTCGACTCAAGATCATTAACCACCCCCACCGGAGCTTCGTATAATGAAAAATAATACATGGTGAACTTTGTAAAACGGACCTTATTAGCACTAGTTGACCTCCCATAGAAAGAGTACTCGCCTTCCATTTAGACAATCGAGTATCAAACACCTTCACAACTGGATCCCAATTGTTAATACGATTCATATTGGTCCCCACTTTTATGCCCAAATATTTGAAAGGCACCTCACCGGATTTACACCCCAAGTTATTCGCCTCTCTAATGACTTCTTCTTGGCTCATCCCTAAGGCTTTTGAGATTAAACTGAGACCAATCTCCCAAAACCATGACGTCATCCGCGTAAAGCAAATGAGACACCACTAGACCACCATTCGGAAGCTGAACCCCATCAAACGCTCCTACTTCACATGCCCTCCTGATGATGCTAGAAAATGCCTCCATTACAGTCACAAATAAAAAAAGAGATACCGGATCCCCTTGTCGAAGACCTTTACCACAACTAAATTCAAAGGTAGGAGAACCATTAACCAAAACCAATGAACGAGCCGAAACCAACACCCCTTTAACCCATTTACACCATACATCGGGAAATTTCAACTATCGCATCACAGATAAAAGAAACTCCCAATACACATTGCCGTAAGCCTTTTCAAAATCAATCTTAAAAAAGAATAAATTTTTTCCATATCTCTTTGCCCATGCTAAAATTTCATTAATAATTAACGGGCCATCAAGAATATACATACCTGATAAAAATGTCGATTGCGTCTCATATGTAATATCTCACATAACTAACCTTAACCTGTTAGCCAAAGCTTTGGAGATAACCTTGCTCACCACTCCAATAAGATTAATAGGCCGGTACTCCCTGAGCTCCACGGGATCACTTATTTTGGGAATAAGTGTAATAAACGATGAACCAACGCCTTGATTAATCTTTCTCGAAGCTGTAAATTGGTCAAAAATCTTCACAAAATCATCGACAAATAATGACCAAAAATTTTTTACAAACCGAAAAGTGAAACCGTCAGGCCCCGTGCTCTTATCACCTCCACAATCAAACACCGCCTTCTTAATTTCCTCCATAGAAAACGGACCAATCAAATTAGAAGCGGCATCCCCCGATAACTCTTTCAACCCATAACATTTTAGACTCTCCCGCTCCTTCATATCCTCCTCAAATTTCTTCTTAAAAAACCGAAAAACCTCTTTCTTTATCAACGAAGGCTTAGTCTCCCATCCACCGTTAATCATCAATCCCGGAATATTATTAGAAACTCTTCGCTTGTTGACTACCCCATGAAAAAAACTTGTGTTCTCATCTCCTTCTTTAGCCCAACGAACTTTCGCCTATTGACGGAGATCTTTAATTTTAAACTCTTGTAACTCTCGGATCTTTGCCTTCGCTCCCTCATACACCCACTGCTCCGGTTCCGATAAGTCTCTATCTTCAATTGCACTGTCAATCTAAGATCTCCTGAAGCAAATTCGGTTCTTCTTCGGCCTCCTTAACTTCCAAATTCTTTTTCCAAACAATGATGGCCAACTTCACTTTTCTATGTTTATTAATGAACTGCACATCAGCCGGTCCTGTGCCTTGATACCCTGCAACTGATTTTTGCACCACTTCTTGAAATCCTTCCTTATATAAATAAGAATTAAAAAATTTAAAAGGTTTAGTACCAAAATTCTTATAAGCCACCTTCAACACAATCGGACTGTCATCCGAGTTTTCCCGCGCAAGCGCCCGGTATTTTGCATACGGCCGTTCGTTAAGAAAATTCCATGACACAAAAATCATGTCAATTCTGCTACACTTATTCCCGTATACAAAAGTGAATTTACGACCACGCAACCCATATTCTTGTAAACTACATTCATCGATGAAATCATTAAATTCGGTCCCCACACCCACATAAAAACACGAGTTTCGTCTTTCACTTCTGTCTCTAACACAATTATAGTCGCCACCTACTATCAAAAAATTATCATCCTGCCAAATAACCCGCTATAGCTCCACCCACTAAGCTTTCTTTTCCGTGGATTTTTGTGGCGCGTACACATTGATAACGTTAACACCTCTCCCGTACCCTTTGATCTTACCATGCACAAGAAGATACCTCATATGTTTAATCACAGACGTCATAGTAAACAACCTTGAATCCGACATCGAGATGAGGCCACCTGATCTACCAGACGCATCAACATGATCAAACGAAAACTCTCCTAAACCCCAAAATCTACCTAAATCAGTTCCTTCCAATGATGTATATTGTGATTCTTGAAGCGTCACAAACCCGACCTCATTACTAACTCATAAATTGCGTACCCAATCACTTTTCCGGTCGCTCCCCAACCCTCTAATATTAACTAACAAAAAGTTCATTGTACAACCTATTGAAACCTTCTTCACTCACCGACTTCACAAACGACTCCTCAAATTTCTCAATATTTTCCGCCCTTAACACCTTAGCCAAAGCTATGGTATCCTTAGCCAAAGCTATGGTATCGTCTTTTTCATCTCGTAAACCCGCCTCCTGAACTTGTAAAACCGTCCCTGCCCCATTAACACACAATTCCGCTTCACTATAACTAACCTCATTGTTTGAATCAGGACTGACAAAAACATCTGCATTATCCTGTATCTCTTCCCCATTATTCTCCGGTCTATTATTAACAATGAAAATAAGCCGATCCAAATAAAAAAGATCCTCCCCTTCTTGATGTCTCTTCTTTGGTCTTTCATGTCCCACCGGTGAACCATTCCTACAGGCACTCGATCTATGTCGTCTAGCCACCTTTCTACTTTTCTTCCTTTGATTGATTTCCTCCTTGCTGTCAAATAATTGACTCCTCAAAACCACTTGAAAAGAGCCATCTTCCACACTTCTACAAGTATTGCCTTGAACATGAACTGTTGTATCTACCTGCTCACCTTCACGATCAATTATCTCTTCCACACCATGCATACTATCAACTCTATCTCCCTCTAACATAATAGCATCTTCCTTCGTCACAAAAAACTCATCCTCTTCCATATCAACTAGACAATCCGGAATCCACTCTCCCACTTCCTCCTCCACCAACACCACAAAACTAGAATCCCTCCATTTCAACGAAAACATTTGGTTAATACAATCAACCTCTTTGACAAGCACACCTACACACCCATACGAAAGGTCCTTTCCCCCTTCAGCAAATTCGGCCGATTGAATAATCAAACCAAACGTAGCCACAATCTTGTCCATGACCTGTTTACAAGCTAAGTGCAAAGGAATGCCATGCAGTTTGAGCTATGCAATCCGTTCAAACTCTAAGACTTGCCCATTCCATGTTTCGACACGATCAAAAAACCTCATCCAAGAATCTTTTTCGTCTAAAAACAACGTCTTTTCAACCACCCCTCCAAACCCCAACATATCGTAAAGACCTCCAATATAGTTGATATCAATCTCATCGTCCGTCATGTCCTTCGAAATCCTCTTTAAATCCATTAACGACGAAAACTCCTTCACTCTAGCAACCAAACCCTTCTCGAACATATCATTGAAAGCAGCAACATCTTGTTCAACGAGGACCTCCTGCATAGGCTGAACAACATCCTTATTTAACAATGTATCCCTAAACGACCTGTTACTGAAAGCAGCAACATCTTGTTCAACGAGGACCTCCTGCATAGGCTGAACAACATCCTTGTTTAACAATGTATCCCTAAACGACCTGTTACCAACCCCCTGAGCCAAGTTAGATACCTCCGCATTATCCTTAACGTTCTCTACCAAACCTTCATTCTCATTCGAAACATCCTTGTTAACCGGCTTCCATTGTTTTTCCTCCTTCCTCGGAATCCTCTCCCCATCAACAAATCTCGCTAAGATGATGAACAACTTATAACTCCCTATCCATACATCTTTCAATCGATTTTCCAATTTGTTGTGTCTGCTGACCTGGAGAAGAACAGATGAAGTAAAAAGCCAAAACATACTAAACATCTGATCATCAATAAAACAGTATTTTGCATACAAGATCCTCCCAAATACTGTTGACACTAACTGTTGTTCCCAAACAAATGCTGGACAAACTGCTGATTACAAACACTGTTGAAGAAACCACTGTTTGTCAAAGTGCTGATGAAGATACAAGGTAAAGTGCTGATGAAGAGACAAGGTCTGTTGGAGCCAACAACACATAGGGTCCAACAGTTGATTCAAGCCAACAGAGTTTACCCATCAGCTGTTAGTCATCAGAGGTTTAGTTGATGTAACAGTGTTTGAATTAGAGCAGATGTTTTATGTTGTTATTATAGTTAGCTGTCACTATCTTAGGTGACGTCATCCTTAGGTCATCAGAGCTTTAGTTTGTCTATAAATACAACAGTGTTTGTACTGTTCTATTCATCACTCCAAACATTCTCTTGCACAAACAAAGTCTGTGAGTGATCGGGCTGAGTGGGAGAATTGTATACTTGTACTGAGAATCTGTGATGACTAATGAAAAGTACTTGTTAAAAACAATTGTCCTGTTTGTTATGATTTAGAGTTTATATTTCCGCTGCACTTTCCATTATTTTTCATCATTCATTACTGTTTCATTACTTAAACTTCATAATAAATCAAACTCATATCCTAACAATTGGTATCAGAGCTTGGTCAATTAAATTCGATCTAATCAATCAATTTAATATAAATAGATCAGCTCAAATTTATTGATATCACTTTGTTTGTCGATTGAAAACAGAGTAAAAGTTTATTTATGTTCAAAGTTTTTTAAACACACTTTGTTTTACAAACAATCAGAGAATGGCTTCAATCAGTCAGGATCCACACAACACTGGCACAAGTAACAAGCCACCGATGCTTGTCAGATCTGAATACAATATCTGGCAACGTCGGATGAGCCATGTTCTAGCTCAACAAAACATTGGGTGTTGGAAGTCGGTTATCTTCGGACCACATGTTCCGATGGTGCCGAGTACCGAAGATACCGAGGTTCAAGAACCATAGAGCATTGAAAACTACTCCAAGCATGATTTTCAGAAAATTGAGTTAGATGCCAATAGGGCTGTTCATGAGCCGAACCGAGCCGAGCCAGGTCAAGCTCGAGCTCGGCTTGGTTATAAACCTAGCTGGCTCGGCTCGGCTCGGATTTGAAACCGAGCTGAAAATCAAAGCTCAAGCTCGGCTTGGTTTTAATCCGAGCCGACTCGGCTCGGCTTGGTTTGGCTCGACTTTAAAAAGAAAAAAGAAAAATGGTTTTCAAAATTCAATGGTCTAAAATATTATTCAATAGTTAAAAATAACACATTTAAAATAAGTTCAACCTAATACATTACAAGCTAAAATCAAGTTCAAGCAAATACAAAATGAGTATTAAATTATAACGGAATATAGTATAAGTTCATCAACACACGAATTAACTTAAGTACTTGGATCAAAAGCAATATTCAGTTTATTTAAATAACTTGATTAGCTGTAACTTCAATCTCAAGCACAAAATATCCATGCTAGTATTACCAAATATTAAATAGCTAACATATTCCCCATCTTTTTTTAACATTTTTATAGTATATTATATGTATATAAAAATATATATATTAAAAATTAGAATTATTCGAGTCAAACCGAGCCAGCTCGGCTCGTTACGAACCGAGTCGAGCTAGGCTCACTTTCTTACCGATCCGAGCCAGCTCG
This sequence comes from Ambrosia artemisiifolia, assembly GCA_032199755.1. Taxonomy (NCBI): domain Eukaryota; kingdom Viridiplantae; phylum Streptophyta; class Magnoliopsida; order Asterales; family Asteraceae; genus Ambrosia; species Ambrosia artemisiifolia. The sequence continues at coordinate 27,656,947 of CM063529.1, read as the reverse complement.
GCTCAGTTTCAAACCGAGCCATATCGAGCGAGCTTTTTTCGAGCTAAATCCGAGCGAGCTCCGAGCCACGAGCTTTTTGGACAGCCCTAGATGCCAAAGCCGTCAGTATTGTAGCCATGGCTCTACCAAATGATATCTATGCTGGGCTGTTACACTGTAACAGTGCAAAGGAGTTGTGGGATGCTTTGAAAGAACAATTCGGTGGGACTGAGGATGTTATTGAAAACAACCGGGAAATATTAAATCAACAATATGAAACATTCAGTCATGTGAAGGGAGAGTCATTAACTTAACAATTTGAGAGGTTTAATTGCTTAATTAGTGAACTAAAACTGGTGGATCTAACTTACCCAAAATCAACATTGAACCATAGGTTTTTAAGATCACTACCAGATAAATGGGATACTACTGCAATTGTTATGAGAAACTCAATTGGATTTAAGGACTTATCTCTGACCCAGCTTCATGGTAAGCTCTTGACTTATGATAGAGAGCTTAACCAGAAAAAGAAGCTTCAGGATTCTGGAAAAGTGTCTGATGATTATGTGTTTGGGAATACAACACTTTTGGGTTAGGATGAGATGCCTGGTAGTAGTAAGGATCATGGTTATGATCATTATATTGACATAACTACTGGTTTTAACTCTGATTCTTATTCACCCAACTATGCTTTTGCAGCAAGTGGTGATATCCACGCATCTGACAACATGTCCTTTGAGTATAGTGACCTTCAGTATTTTGACCCCTTGGACTTAGAAGAAATGGACATTTTGCATCAACTGGCTCTTCTCAGTGTTAGAACTAATAATTTCTACAAGAAAACTGGCAGAAGATATCCAAGTTTACATGGTGGGTCAAAAGTGGGGTTGGATAAATCTAAAATTAAGTGTTACAAATGTCATAGAATGGGTCATTTTGCTAGGGAATGTAGGAGTAAAAATGGAACACCTATGATTACCTATCAAAATCAAAGGCCTCATACAAACACTTATCAGTTTTCCCCAAATACCCCTGGACCAAATGTGCAAAACACTACTCACTTTGCACAGTCCTCATCCACTGTTCCTGTCCATTATGTCCAAACCACTGTTCCACATATTCATTATGTTCAAACCCCTGTTGCTCAGGCTCAAATGCCTTTTGCTGCTACTCCACCCTCCGCCCCTGCAGAGACCAGTCAATAGAGCTTTTTCACACAAGGCTTTGTTGATTGGAGCAGCTGACCAGATGAGTTGACAGATGAAAACATTGCTTTTGTTGCCAAATCTGAAAATGAACCAGGAAATTTCTGTTTCATGGCATTAGAGACAATTGTTGAGGAAGTTAAATCTGAGGAAGTGATTTCTGAGTCTGAAAATGTGACTAATGATGTTCTTGATACAACTGTTTCAGTTGAAAAGTCTAAAGCAGAGGGTGTGAAAATGATTGTGAGTGCAAGTGTGATTGTGCATTGATGGTTGCTGCTAAGGTATCTCCTCAAATCTTAAATGATTTATGTTCAGACAAATGTGTAATAGCTTTTGCTAACATTAAAGAGGTGAATGAAAACCTTAGAAATAAAATTTTAGAGGATGAAATTCAGTTTGAAAAACTCACAGAGTTAAAATCAAAATTAACTGAAAAAGAATCTGAAATTAGCAGTTTAAAACATGAAGCAAGCATAACCAAGGACAAGCTCCGAACTATGATAACAAAATATCAGAGTTGTAAACAGGAGCTTGAATCTACCCAAGTTGAGTCTGAAAAATGGGTGGAAGCATCCAAAGGTTTTGAGATGATCCTCAACCAACAGGCCAAAAGTCATGTGAAATTTGGCTTTGGTTACAATGAAACGACTGCTCAAATTTCTCAAAACACTGACAAAAAGGAACCACAGTTGGTTGAGGTCATTCCAACAAATTCAGAGGGTCAAGAAATTAAAATCACTGAACCTAATGGTAAGAAAATTGTTCTTGAAGGTTCCTCATCATTTGCTGAAATTGAAAAATATCAGTTTAAACCTACTTCGTCAGATGAGTGTGATGTTCTTGATAACTTTCAACCAATCAATTTTAAAACCCCTGCTGGTAAAAAGGCACCACAGGCTAAAATCATTCCCTTAAAAGATCTTCCAACAGATGTTCAAACATCTATTGAAAAAAAAAGAAAGAAAAAGGGAAGTTGAAAGAAAACTTGTTTTGTGATTTTTGTGAAAAGAAGAACCATGCTACTAAAAACTGTTTTCTTCTAAAAGCATATGACATCAACAAAGGAACAAGTGTGTGTGATTCTAAATCTATCTGTTCTATGTGGTAAAAAGAATCATAAAACCAAAGAGTGTCTTTACCTCAAAAATTTTGATGTCAAAATACAAGAGTATAAAGTTAAAACTCAAATGAGGCAAGTGGTTAGTACTTCAAAAAGGAAAGCCCAAACAGACCTTTACACCAGTCCAAACATCTATTGTCAAAAATTTTAATGAAAACTCTGCTCCCAGGGATGTTCAAGTAATAGATGCTCCAACCTCAAACAAGTTTCCAAGAGGACATGGACAACCACCTTGTCATCGTCTCCCACATGTTTATGGAAAGCCAAAAAGGCCTTCAAAACCAAAAGTGAACAGACATCCTCATGGTTACTATCATCTGACAGGAAATGGTCAAACATCTGTTGCACCAAGTGTTGACATACAAACACTAGCAAATGGTCAACAACAGTTGTTGAACTTGGTTCAAAAACTTGTTCAAACCACTGATCATTCTCCTAAACTTGAGTCTGTATGGTCTGAGAACCCACCCAAAGCCAACTTGGCTTTGGACACTCATGAAAACTAATTCTTTACTGATGTGTAGGGAGCTTCTACTTGTTTAGATAGTTTATGGTATGTAGACAGTGGAGGCTCCAGGCACATGACAGGATGTAGAGCCCTACTTCTAGACTTTCTTGCTCATGGAGGGGGTGATATATCTTTTGGTAATGATTCTAAAGGTAAGGAGTTGGGTTCAGGGACTGTTCAGGCTGGGAGACTCAAGTTTGAAAATGTCAATCTTATTGTTAATCTTAAATTTAATCTTCTTTGTGTCTCACAAATGAGTGACAAAGGTTATGGGTCATTCTTCACTAAGAAAACTTGTAAGATTATTGGGCCAGAAGTGGTTGCAAAGATTGATACCATCATTGCTGAGAGCAAAGCACAACTTGTTGCTCATAGAAGTGACAATGTGTATGTGGTTGATATGTTGAAAGATAATCCTATGGCAAATGTCAGTCTATTTTCTGCTGCCTCAACTAAAGAGACAAAATTGTGGCATAGGAGATTGGGTCATACTAACCTTCAAACTATCAACTCACTCTCTAAACAATGCCTTGTGAGAGGCCTTCCATCGAAGGAATTCAAATGTGATGAGCATTGTGTTTTATGTTTAAAAGGAAAACAACATAAAAGCTCTTAGAAATCCATTGATGAGTCCAAAACCAGTCAATGTCTTCAATTGTTGCACATGGACTTGTTTGGCCCAGTTAAAATCATGAGTCTAAGGAAAAAGAGATTTTGTCTTGTCATAGTTGATGATTTTTCTAGGTTTACATGGACTTACTTTTTACACTCTAAGGATGAGACTGCAGGTATCTTGAAGGACTTTGTCACCAAAGTTGAAAAGCAACATGACTTGCCAGTAAAAGTCTTTAAAAGTGACAATGGAACAGAGTTCAAAAATAAGGAGTTGGATGACTTCTGTGTGTCAAAAGGAATTGTGAGGCAGTACAGCATTCCAAGAACACCAGAACAAAATGGGGTGGTTGAAAGGAAAAATAGAACCCTCATTGAGGCTGCAAGAACTATGCTAGCAGATTCTGGTTTACCATTGTCCTTTTGGGCAGAAGCTGTAAACACTACCTGCAACAAAGCTTTGTATGGCTTGAAACAAGCACCAAGGGCCTGGTATGAAACTCTTTCCACCTTTCTCTTGTCCATTGGTTTCACTAGAGGTAAAATTGATAAAACCTTATTTTTAAAATGGAAAGGGAAAGATTTAGGCCATGTTTGGCTTTCCTTATTTTGCCTCCTTATAACTTATCTCCTTAATCAAAAAGGAGATAAGGAGATAAGTTTGTTTGGGTAATGGGTTGAAAAGGAGGTTTTTATGGGTTGAAAAGGAGATAAGTTATAAGTAAGAATTTGTGACTTTTTGATTAAGGAGATAAGGAGGTAGAAGAAGGAGATAAGGAAATAAGGAGTTGGATAGCCAAACATGCCCTTAATGATTGTTCAAATATATGTGGATGACATCATTTTTGGGTCCACATGTAACAAAATGTGTGAAGCGTTTACAAAACTCATGACATCAGAGTTTGAAATGAGTGCCATGGGTGAACTCCAACGCTTTCTTGGTCTTCAAGTTAAGCAATTGCAAAATGGAATATTTATTCACCAAAATAAGTATGTTAAAAACTTACTTACAAAAATTGAAATGAATGATTGTAAACCATGTAGTACCCCCATGAGTACCACCAAGTTACTCATTTTTGATGGTAAAGATGAACTGGTTGATCAGACACATTATAGATGCATGATTGGGTCTTTATTGTACCTAACTGCATCCAGGCCAGACATTATGTTTGCCACCTGTGTCTCTGCAAGATCCCAGGCATCACCTAGAAACTTAAATCTTACAGTTTTGAAAAAGGATATTCAGCTACTTAAAAGGTGCTCCCACACTTGGTATATGGTATCCTGCTAATGCAAATATTGAGCTTTCAGGTTATTCAGACAGTGATTTTGCTGGTTGTCAAACCACAAGGAAGTCAACATTAGGTGGGTGCCAATTCCTAGGCAATGCCTTGGTCTCTTGTAAAGCAAAAAGCAAGCAGCTGTTTCAACATCCACAGCAAAAGCTGAATACATTGCTGCTGCAAGCTGTACAACCCAACTCATGTGGCTTCAAAACCAGCTACTGGATTTTGGTATAACTGCCCTAAGGACTCCACTCATGTTGGACAGTCAAGCAGTTGAAAATATCATAAAAAATCCAGTCTCCCATTCAACCACAAAGAACATTGACATCAGACACCATTTTGTGAGAGACAGCTATAAAAAAAGGTTTGATTTCTCTGCACCATGTACCAACAGAGGATCAGTCGGCAGATGTGTTGACAAAAGCTTTAGACACACCTACCTTTGCAAATCTGATCTCTCGGATTGGTATGCTAAACCTGGATTAAAAGCAAAAATGTTTTCTTAAATAAAAACATTAAAATGTTGTCAGAAAATCAAAAATCCATCCTTAAAAATAGATTTGGTTGAAAAATCCGTTTCAAAACTCTGATCAGATAAAACAACCACTGCTGGTTGAAAAATCTGTTTCAAACCTCTGATCAGATAAAACAAATGTTTTCGCAAACATCAGTTGACTTGTCAACAGATGTTATAAACAACTGTCATCCACCAAAACAGACCTTCCATCAGATGTTTGCCACGTCTGCTCTCAAAAGCAGTGCTTTGGCCACATCAGCGGTTTCCTCTGAGACTATAAAAACCCTGTTTATCCCCAATAGTTGTTACACTGTCTCATTGAATTCAAAATTCTTAAAACCACCTTCCATCAACCTTAAACCCTCGACCTAAATGTAGTTGAAAGAATTTAGCTAAAACAGGAAAATATGATCATACAAGTCACACATCTAGGTGCGGAAACCCTAGATATGAACAAAATGATAATACTCGGATCAAAACACGTAAAACATCATTTCAAAGACTTTTTCATAGATTAACTTTGATAAAAAGTTGTTACAATTGATCACCTAGTCAATCTAATCAACTCACACACTATCACAAACTTAACTTGAACCTGACCTCAATACACACACGGACTAAAACTCTCTCTAACTCGAAAACACACAAAAACTATATATAATGTCTGCACATTCGCCCAGTGTGATGGTGCGAATGTGGAACTTTTCCACATTCGCCCACATCCACACCACAGTACGAATGTGTCTCTATACAAAGCTGTCTCCACCTTCGCCCCTTTCTTCTCTTCATTCGCCCATCTACTCTACCTTCGGCCCATCAGGATTTCACTAACACATGTTAACTATGTTAATCCAATCACTAGTCGCACTTCGTGCACCTACACTAAATTCATCGACTTTCTTACTTGAATCCAAAACATGGATCTTCAAGTGAAAGCTCCCCACAATTATCTACCATATCTGTCCAAAACAGAGGAAAACCGTCTCTTTCATTCCATCATCGACATATTAAATGAATCAAAATACTTGCCTATTCTCACCGCCACTTCCTTAATCTATGCTGACACTCTCCTAGAGTTTTGGTTGAATGCAGAAACCCTGTTCACAGATAAAAAGCCAACAGCCATTATCTCAAAAATTGGTGATACACATGTCATCATAACCCCCCAAACCATATCCACAACCTTCTCATTGAACGACTTGGCAGGTAAGGATTTCTTTTGATAAAACTGAACTTCACACAGAGTTCATAGAGAGAGGATATGAAAGTCAAATGACTGGGGCAACCATTTTCAAAAAAAAAATTCCCCCAGCCATGAAATTTTTCTTTCATACCTTGCTCATATGCCTCTCTGCTAAAACTACTTCTTTTAATGAAATCCCATTGAAAAGTCAGTACTTGGGATATGCAATTTTGTCAAACACTGATTATAATCTATCCCATGGACTATTTTTAGATTTAGTAGCAAATGTAAAGGGTGTCAAGTCTGGGTCAAACAATGCTTTTTTCTTATACCCAAGACTTTTAAGTGTTTTCCTACAAAAGGTTTTACCTGAAAAGAAATTTAAAAAGGGTGAAGGCCTTCAAATGAACAGCCTTTCACAAGAAACTTTTACAAGAATGTTGGGTCCTAACACCCAAGAAAAAGAACCAAAAGCAAAAGTTCTAGAAACACAAGAAAAGAGTGTTAAGCCAACAACTGTTGTGCAAAACTCTGTTGCTGAGCCCACTGCTCCTGGTGATCATGGCACTACATCTAGTGCTGTGAAACCCACACCAGCAACCACCAAAAAGAAACTTCCATCCACAAATCCCTCTAAAAAGAAAACCAAAAAGATGACTCTAGAAGATGAGATACCAGAGGAAAATCCTGTTGTAAGACAAATGCAACCAATAACCACTGTTGATACTTCCTCTCAACAGTTGGAAAAATGTCAACCCATCCAAACTCCTCATGTATCCTCTCAAAAGGATCATGTTGTAAGCAAAGGGGACACACATCAAGAACCATATGATTCACTTAAGCATTTGTTTACCAGTCTTTCTCCCAGGGCTAATTCTCTTCTTACTCCACAACCCTCACCATCACAAAACACTCCTATTCCACCCCCTATGCAACCATTGTTCGAAGCTATTGACAAAACTCAGGCACATACCAGTTCCTCTCAATCACCTATCACTGAGAGCATACTCCCACAAGTGACTGGGCCTGAGAAAAGTCAAGTGACTAGCCCATGAACAGAGGAGGCCACACCCTTTGAGTTACATGTAACTCAAGGAGGTATTCAAAGTGAAGCAGCCACTACTGTTGTAGAGACCATTGTCTCACTACAGGAAAGTGGTTACATTGCTCAGACTTCCTTGTAGGCAACAACTGCTGAGGCCACTAGAGTGACTCCAACACTAGTTGGAAGTCCCCAGTACCAAGACAAAGGGGCATCTGGTTTCTTTTCAATGGAATCACCTCCTAGAACTGAACCAGTTACAACTACCACATCTGGTAGGAATTCAGATGATCCTTTTCATTTAGGTGTTGGGTTAAGATACCAAGAATTGACGGACATAATTAACACCATTGAATCATCAGTCAATGACATCAAAACTGATATCAAAACCATGTGCAAACTTTGGTCACCCTCACCAAAAGTCAACCATCCACCCAAGAGATTGCTATGGAAATCAGTTAATCCAATTATCATACCTCATAGAAAACAAGCAGATCAAACACAAGAAACTTACATGGCTCTGATCAGAAACATGGTGGATGCTAGGTTCAATGATACTCAAGAAGATATCAAAGCCATTAAGGAACATTTGCTGAAGACAACTGGCTCTGCCTCTACAACCATACTTAGAGATGAAAATGATGATTAGTTCACAACAGATGATGCCAAAAAGGGGGAGAGTGGCAGAGATAGACTACCAAAGCTGGATCCATTTGGCGTTCCACCTTCTCAAAAGGGCAGAGCACAAAAGTCTGCAAATACACCAGGGTCTGCTTCAGCATCTAAAACCACTGCTCAAAACACTTCTGATACTGCCAAAGCTGACAAGGCAAAGAAGATTGATGAATCTGCCAATGTCATAGCTGAAAAGGCTGCTGAAGCAAAGCTAATCAGGTGTGAGACCTTGGAAACCAAAGCAGAGAATCATTAAAAAAGAAGACAAAAAGAACAGTAGGAAAAAGATAATGTTGTCAAAAAGGAAGAAAAGGCCTGCACAACATGTTAGGCAGCCACGATCTAAAACCTTTGTTCTACATACATCTGCTGCCACCACCACTACAACCACTGAACCTATCACCACAACCACCACCACTGCATTATCCAGAACCATGTCACCCACACCATCTTCACCACCTCAAACATCTGCTGGTACTAAACAAGTGCCAACAGATATTTACACACCCATTACTTCAGAATCACCATCATCACCTATCATCCTGTACAAAAGAAAAAGGAAATCCACCTTTGTAGTACAGGATGAAAACATTGAAATCACACCTACACCACCCTCATCTGAACCCATACCAGCCATTCCATTATCATCCTTTTCACCACACACTTCACAATTTCCACCTAATCCTTCCACCACCATAAGACCACCACCAACCATGATTCCATTGGCTGCTTAGTATCCTCTTGAACTTGACATCATCAAGGGGGGAATTCAATCCTTTTATAATACTGAGAATCCATCACAGCTATCCTTTCCATCTCTTTCAAACCTGAATCTGCCTAAACCAAAAAATGTTGATGAATATTTGAAGTTAAACGCACTACAAGCAGACATGGTTATCAAGGAGAAGTGTAAAGGAAAGGATCACAGGACTGTTCAGGGAATCCATTCAGCAGAACTTAGCAAGTTGAGAAGGATTGAGGATTTTGCTAAGGACCTGAGCAAGTATTTTACTAACAAACCAATCAGTGGTGAAATGGTGAAGTTGATCAGGGATTCTCTTCTAGACCAAATCATGGCAGCAAAGCCTTACAAAGCAAACAGAAAACATTTTGCAGGATGGACCATTCATGCTTTACAAGAAGAGCTGAAGAAAGTTGAAGAATTGAATAAGCAACAAAATCAGAAGGCTTCTACTCCTGACTTCAGAAAAGGTAAATACCTTGTCAGCGCCTTGAAATTCAGAAGAATGAGGGTATAACTGGTAGAAGCTGGTTTTGGAGAAATGAAGTCTGTGTCAAAATGGTCTGAGCTAAGGTTGGTTGAAAAATACAAGAAACTTGAAGAACAAGGAAAAATTGATCCTACACTTCCAAGAAAACCAATTTATCCTGATGAAGCAGAGGTTAGAAATTACCAACAGACCCTTTCACTTGATAGCCTACTTCCAACCTCTGATCTCTCTATTGCTACCAAGAAACACCACAAAAGACAGAAGGAGATGTCTGAGGAAGATCAAAAGAAGTTTGCTAACACTTTTGTGAAAGAAGGGATTTTCAACCAAGTTCATTACTTCTCTAATCCCATCAGTGAAGAGCTAAGAAAACTCATTGGCAGACCTCCATCACCAAACTCATCAAGAATAAACTTGCAGATCGAAAACTCCTCATATTCAAAAAATCTGAAGTGGAAAGTCAACAAAGACAGCCACGAATTGACTCTGCTTAGATATGATGGAGAAGCTCAAAAGCTCAACATGGATGATGCATATGGTCTGAGTGCAAATGATCTCCAAGACCTACTGAACTTAGAGCTAGAAAGGGATGCTGCAGTCTTGTTCTCATTCAACTTTGAATTACAATTCAAAGGAAAGATTAGAGAAAGTCTGATGAGGAATAAAGATCAGCAATAAATATTGAGTTTTGGCATCATCTGTTCTAGGGGTAGATTGTTGGGTCTGCTGACCTAGAGAAGAACAGATGAAGTGAAAAGCCAAAACATACTAAACATCTGATCATCAATAAAACAGTATTTTGCATACAAGATCCTCCCAAAGACTGTTGACACTAACTGCTATTCCCAAACAACTGTAGGATAAACTGCTAATTACAAAGACTGTTGAAGAAACCACTGTTTGTCAAAATGCTGATGAAGACACAAGGTCTGTTGGAGCCAACAGCACTTAGGCTCCAACAGATGATTCAAGACAACAGAGTTTACCCATCAGTTGTTAGTCGTCAGAGGTTTAGTCAATGTAACAGTGTTTGTATTAGAGCATATGTTTTATGTTGTTATTATAGTTAGTTGTCATTATCTTAGGTGATGTCAGCCTTAGGTCACCAGAGCTTTAGTTTGTCTACAAATAGACTAGTGTCTGTAATGTTCTATTCATCACTCCAAACATTCTCTTGCACAAACAAAGTCTGTGAGTGATCGGGCTGAGGGGGAGAATTGTATACTTGTACTGAGAATCTGTGATGACTAATGAAAAGTACTTGTTAAAAACAATTGTCCTATTTGTTATGATTTGGAGTTTATGTTTTCGCTGCACTTTCCATTATTATTCATCATTCATTACTGTTTCATTACTTAAACTTCATAACAAATCAAACTCAGATCCTATCACAATTCCGATGGATCTCTAACCCTTCCAAAAGTTACAAACCCAAACCTCTTACCTAACCGATCATACTTCCTTGCGATGTATGTACCCATGATATCGCCATAACCTTTCAAAACATCAACCAAATCTGCCGAAGAACAACCCGTTGGCAAGTTTGACACAAAAAATTTAGTTCCCTGATCCTAAGAATGGTTGTTGGCCTTATCGACTTGTCTTCTTCCCTTTCTAACCGGAGCTTCATACCACTGATTAACCCTATATCGATCCCTTGCCGCCATGTGCCAGAAGGAAACCCTAATCGCCTTCTATTTTCTCGGAGAGAATTTGATTATGCCACTAGTCTATTCCTAGTTGTGACTTGTGAGTTGTGATCTCTAAATCTAAGGTATTTTTTATTTTGACAGCTTCGTTGTATCCTATTCAGATTTATTTTGGGCCTTATTTTATTTATTGGTTTCAATTTTTCTTGGATTATGGACTAGATTCTTGAGCAGATGAACACAGTTAAACTTTAGGGCCTGCAAATCCAGTACATAGAGGTAAAAAGGAGTTTAAAATCAGGGCAATAGGCTCCTGCTTGGGCTTGTAAGTCCACTGGGCTGGCCCTCAACAGTACACCTACGTACATAAACGTAAGGTGTTTCTTTGTTTTAACCATTAACATTAAAAGAGTACATGGTTAGTTTTAGTTGACAAATCTTGTATCCACTTTAAATTATCAAGCATCCTCTTCTAAATTCGTCTATTGGTTAGGGTGATAAAAATAAAGTGGTTATCTTTTGACAGGATTCAATGGAAGGCGGTTATCTTTCGACGGGATTCAATGGAAGGTTATTTAAACTATTTTTTTAATGAGTTTTACTAGTTGGGAGCCCGTGCGATGCGCCGGATGAACAGTTTACAAGTATAAGTATAATTGTGTACCTAGGAAACATAGTTTATGTATATCAATTATCTCAAAGACGGTGACGATTCCCGACGGTTAAGGAAGTGCAACAGATAACCGACAAACAACCATGTATATTTTCAGAAAAAAAACCCAAGATGTTAGTCATATACTATGTTGACCATATCGTTTAGTTTGTATTAAAAAGACACTAAAATATAGTTAGAAAAATTCAAAATGTTATTATTATAATTAATATTTACTTATTTACTAAATAAAAATTAAAAAATATTGTTAAATACTCTTAATTTCACAATGAATTAATTTCAAAGATATTATTATAATTAGTATTTACTTATTTATTTACTAAATAAGAATACAAAATTGTTAGTAGCGTACTTTACCCGATCAGTCTGTGGTCAATTGCACATAGAAAAGACTGACTCGATCTTCTCAAACCACCTAAGTAAACCGACTTCCCTTCAGGTCCATCGAATATGTGTGGCTTGCAATCCATGAATGACTTGAAAGTGCAGATAGGTGGGTTATGAGCGAATTGTCCTAAGCACCAAGAAAAATAGAGAATACGAGTAAGATAGAAGGTTAATGGAAAACGTTTATAAAGAGATATATTAGATCGCAATAGTTGTTACCAGCTTGAAAAGCTTTGAGGTCTGCGACCACCCTATCATTGATCAATGCGTTCTACTCAGCTTGAATCACATGAATGTTTCCACGTCTGTGTCCTCTTCCTGCCATTGGTATTCTACATTTACATTATACCCATGACAAAAACAAAAATATGTTCATCGTATAATCGTTTGTATGTGCACCCTAGGGATATGTCCCTAGCTTGGATATCGAGCTTGGATCATGTTTTAACTTGTTTAGGGCTCGTTTGGTTAGTTATTTGATGTTTAAGGGGTATTATACTCATTTCAATGGTTCATACGCATATGATAGGCTCATACGCATATAGGTGTTGCACGTATGGTGCCATACGGGTTAAGGTTGATAGGCGTATGGATCTAGGACTATAAATACCCCCATGCCTTGTAATGTTTTAAGACTTTTACCATTATATACAAGTGCAACCCTTAAGTTTGTGTTTTTGTGTATGTGCTCTCCATATTAATATTATCTTCATAAACACTCACCTATAACAACTAACCAGATTGTTGATTCCGCCTTCAATCCGAGACGCGCGTGATACGTCGTTTCTTGACCGAACTAAATCCTACAAGTGGTATCAGAGCCAAGGCTCATATCATCCGTGTTGTTATACGGGTTTTGCATCAAATCTGAAACTTTTAAAGCAATTGTTATAGAAAACCGATTTTGACACCTTTATTACATAAAACATGGTTTTCATTGATTTTGGGGTGTGTTTGATGTTTTGATCAGAGATTTGATTGTGGATTCACGTTTAGAAAATGATTTTATACAAAACCAAATCAAATTTGGATCAAAACAGATCAGATCTAAGATTTTTAGGAAAAAATTTCATGTTTATGAATATTATGGTTTTTGGACTTAAATCATGAACATGGATTGTTTTTGAAGATCTGATTATTGAATCGTCATACAAAAGTGTTTTAGAAACTGATTGAATGAAATTCAAGTGATAAACAACGTTGAATTGATCCTGATCTAAGTTTTTGATTAAACCCCATAAGTTTGTTGTTTATCATGGTCTTTGTGAATTTTTTTATTACAATTGGTGTTTTTGGATTAATTTGGGCTCTGCAAACTTGTTAGAAATCATTCCCTACACAAAACCTAATCATCAGATCATCAAAATACCCAATATCAACCAAAAATTTCGATTGCACCATACAAAACACTCATAAGCCTTCATTTGCTGCCATACGCCTCCCCGTACGTGTAGCAGCTCATACGCCTCATTGAATCACACGTATAAGGCTCATACATTATTGTCTTATACATGTATCACCCAATATGTGTTGGTTCATAAGCCTGATTCATAAGCCTTCCCCATACGCCTTTCCCATACGCCTGTCTCATATACCTGTCATCGAAAATGTTTAAATTTTGAACATTTTCAAGTTGAGCAAGGTCAACATTTTCACTGTGGGGAATCAATAAGCTGAATAAAACCTTATGTAATTATCCACATGAATAAATGACTAAGTACAAGAACAACTACTGAAGGCCAAAATGACAAGTACTGGAGAAGAGTACAAGCACTGATCAAGACAACTATTGAAGACAACCACTAAAGACAACTTTTGAAGAACAATTACTGATGAACATCTCATCAGTAGTTGTACACATCATCAGAGTTTATCAACTATCAGAGGTTACAAGTACTGATGATCAACTTCTGATTTTTTATTCATCAGAAGCTGTCTTTGTCAGAAGTTCCAGCTCATAATTCCATTATGTCAGAATAAAGCATCAGTAGTTATTATTGTACTTCTAGTTGTATTTCAATTTGTATTTGTTTATGTATTTAGTAGATCTAGATCTACTTTACAGTATGTATTGCATGCCTAAAAATGTGTATAAATACTAGTGCATAGTTCAGTTGAACTTGCACCTTTTGTCCAATAATATTCAGGTGTTCAAGCATTAATTCTTATTGTCAAATTACACTTGTTGTATTACATGTTGTGAGAGTATAATCCGAGGGTGAGTTCAAAACATATTTGTCAATCATTAAGTGTCAATTATTCTCTTTTATTCCACTACATTTATGTCTAATAATTAAACTTAGATCTCACATTGCTCCAACAAGAACTCTAGACACAACAACAACAAAATTCATGAATCACCAAAACAAGTTGTGATGAGGTGACTCAAAAATGACAAAAAGGTAAACAAAAGGTTATTGAACATGTCAAACAATTAGTCAATCAGGTAACAAACTCTATGTTAGTACATGATGTCCCTAGGCTAGTATATTGGATGTTTAGATAGTATTTAGGGTGTTTGGGTGTGTTTGGGTGTGTTTGGAAGCTTTTTGGGACAATTTGGATGCTGAGGGCGATTACAAATACAAAGAAGCGATTAGCAGTGCTAATCGCCTGAACTTCATATGGCAAAGGCCCTACTCGCCCCTTTTGCATGTGGCATAGACCTTCTACTCACCTGCTGGGCTCTGCACGAGTAGTAGGGGTATAAAAGGATCCAATCATTCCCCCTAATCATCAGTTGTCACATCACACAACCCGCAAACACCCTTCCCAAGGTTTGAAGGTCTGAAATTATTCTTGTAAACACCTGAGCTCTATTTTTTAGAAATCATACAACCTTTTACCCATTTTGTGTGTGTTGATTACTCGTTTGTCATTGTTTCATTGTCGTTACTGTTATCCAAACCTTTTCAGAGGATTCCGCACTCTGAATAGTCAAGCTCGTGATTGTTGGGTGACCCGAAAGTCGATCCTACAACCAATCTGTCACACCCTCAAGTTCCACATGTGGGGTTTTACCGCGAGGCGCGTGACACACCAGTATCCAAGTCAATGGTCACATTAAACGACAACTATATGATATGAAAACAACGTAAACCATCCATTAAGATTTCAAAATGTAACCACAATAGCGGAAGCATAAAGTTTTATTACAACAAAAAAAGTAAAAGTAAAAAGTCTGATAATGTTCAAAACCGAGCAAGTGAATCCTAGACGCCGTGAGACTCCGTGTGCCTAACGACTGCTGCTACCTTAGCGACCTGAGAAAAACATGCTAAAAACGTCAGCAAATAATGTCCGAATACACGTATACAAGAATACAAGAATACCTGAAGTGACAACATGCACTCGTTCGACCTCCAGTCAACGAGTGAGGCCGGTCAGGCCCAAATAGATCTATCCACATTTCCCCCATTGTGCAACCACCGCACATTCATGGTTTTCCCCCGGACTTTAACAAATCGTATAGCAACTAAAAGACTACCCCAGTGTGTAATGAATTCGTGAATACCAATACGTGAAACCATACAGTAACCAACGACTACCTCATAAGCTATACAAATACGAATACTTAGCAAATCATAAGTTTTATGAATACCAATACGCGGTTTGACACATCTTTTGTGAATATGAAAATGTAAGTTGACACAC
Source organism: Ambrosia artemisiifolia (assembly GCA_032199755.1). Taxonomy (NCBI): domain Eukaryota; kingdom Viridiplantae; phylum Streptophyta; class Magnoliopsida; order Asterales; family Asteraceae; genus Ambrosia; species Ambrosia artemisiifolia. The sequence goes on along the minus strand of CM063529.1, from coordinate 27,641,222 downwards.
ATTTAATGAATACGAGTACCCAACATGTTTTCTCCCCCGAAAGCAAAACCAGTAGAAACTAGGTCCGTGAACTCACCTTAGATTGTGTTCTTCTTAATAAACCACAGACAATGCAAATGACAGTCCTAGTATTGGCAACCTATCATTAAATGCATATGAGTACCCGAACTATTGACCCGTAGGTCAACTAGTCCCTAAGTGTCCAGACCATAACCATTATACGTTTAAAAACATGTTTGACTAATAACCAGACCATACAAGACAAGACCCGACATCCCATTGGTGACCCGACATCCCATGTGTTAGCCAAGAACAAGAAATCAAGTAACCATACGCAACTATGCACTTAACACGCACCATAGTTCACCAAGTCTAGCATACAGTTCACATATCGCATATACGACTCCGGACACGTGTTATCAGGTTATTAGACATGTCCCGAGGTTCCAAACATGTTCCTAGGCGTCAAACCATGTTCTGGGATCTTAAAATACACTTACAACAGCAAAACACACGATTAGGCATCAAACAGGCAATTAGGAATGACACACGATAATCGTATTTGTTAACCTTGTCCTATTCTTGCTTGCAGGTGCAAGTGGTTTCGTTATTTGTCGTAGTGCTTCTATTCTGGGTCTTGGTTGTGTGTTGCTTTTATGCGAGAGAATTATCATCTATGTTATTTGTCAGCTTAACATTCGTATTCTGGAGACGCTACTTGGACGGTACCAGGTGCATCGTTTATACCGATCACAAGGGTCTTCAGCGTACCCCCGGTCAGGAGGGGTTAGTTATGTGGCAGTCTATAGCAGTTATCTTGTATTCATCTTGAGGAATTAGTTCCTCGGCTTGGGGTACTTGTTTCTATCATCTCTTATTTGTGATTCTCATTTCATTCGTGTTTTTGGGAAGCGTTTCTTTGGGCATTGGGTGCTCTGTTGAATACGTGTTTGAGTCATCTTTTGTATTGTTTGGATTCATTACGGTTCACGTTGAGGACCGGGGTTGTTGTGGGATCGAGGGGACTAGATGGAATCTAGGGAACCTCATTCGTTACCTAAGTGTGTAGTTAGGTCGACACTCGTTACTGTTGAAGCGGAGTGAATCTCGGGACGAGGTTCCTTTCAACAAGGGGATGATGTGACAACCAGATAATTTTTCTTTCTTTTCATCGCTTTCTTTTCGGTTTCGGGCAATTTTCAGGATGAAAATTCTTTCAACAGGGGGACGATATGACACCCGACAAACTCAGGTTTACAAATTCTGTCAAACTAGTAAGTCTACCTTAGCGAGTCAAGCATACATTACACTTAACTGGGTCAACTCAGTCATTATGATGGTTCCGGGAATCATCAGGAGTCGTTACAATGACCCACGGGATCATTGGGAGTCGGTCCATAACCATCTGTACAATGATTGGAGATTTGTAGAATCGCCAGGTTTAACGCAAACACGCAAGTCTCGAGTCCCGGGGATTGGTGAACGAATGTGAACGTGTTAATTTTCAAGTATTATGTGTTTATAATCATTATATAACTTGTCGGTATGTGAATATGTGCTTATATGTGTTAAAATAGTGTTTAACGCGTCGCCGAAAACTCACAACATCCTGCAGGGGGCGATTAGGATTCCTAATTGCCATCTGCAGGGGCAATTAGGATCCTACTCGCCTGAAAAAGGGGCAATTAGGATCCTACTCGCCTATAAAAGGGGCAATTAGGATCCTACTCGCCTGTAATGGGGGCAATTAGGATTCCTATTTGCCACCTGTAGTTCCTACTCGTGTGTAACATCAGAAACGACTAGAAACACCTATAATCCATCCTTTCAAGCTTTACACATCATTCTTTAGCAAAACCTAAGGTGTGTTATCCATCCTAAACCTTTATCATGTTATTATGTTGATCCCTAAAGGTCCAAACCTGGTTTTGTGATGTTTGTGTCTTTGAAAACCTTTGAAATCAGTTATTAAACAAGTCTAATCCTTCAATATTTGCTCTATGTGGTGTATTCATGCAAGATATGATTTTTATGGTTAAAACATGAGGATTCTTATGTGGTTGACGTATTTCTGATATAAATGAGTTATTAGAATGTTTATCTATGAGTTTGAAGGTTAATGGTTGTGTATTGATGATAATATGCGTTTTGACCCGTTTGAGTGATTTAGCAAGATTTAGGGTGTTATGATATGTTTTGTTGATTGTATGATGTTAGGTATTGTTCTAGGATGTTGTATTAATAGTAGGATGATGATTTACAACGTTGTTATGTGATGAAATCTGGATATTTGCCATTTAAGTTATTTTGGGAAATGCTTGCAATTAGGGTTGTTAGATTGATGATAAATTGGGGGGTTTTTCACTTGTTATCGGTTGCTTAATGATTTGGGATTGATGTTGGGTGTTTTCACATTTTTCGGATCTAATTTGGGAGGTTAAACGCGCGAAAAGTCACCCTTGGACTGCAGGGGGCGATTAGGAGAGCTAATCCCCTGAAATGGGGGCAATTAGCCTTGCTAATTGCCTGTTTGATTCCTAATCGTGTGTTTTGCTGCTGTAAGTGTATTTTGACATCCCGAAACATGGTTTAACATCTAGGAACATGTTTGGAACCTCGTGACATGTCTAATAACCTAGTAACTCGTGTCCAGACTCGTATATGCTATATATGAACTGTATGATAGACTTGGTGAACTTTTATGCGTGTTAAGTGCATAGTTATGCATGATTGCTTGATTTCTTGTATTTGGTTAACACGTGGGATGTCGGGTCTTGTCTTGTGTGGTCTGGTTATCAGTCAAACATGTTTTCAAACGTATAATGGTTATGGTCTGGACACTTAGGGACTAGTTGACCTGCGGGTCAATAGTTCGGGTACTCATATGCATGTAATGGTAGGTTGCCGATACTAGGAACTATCATTTGCATTGTCTATGGTTTATTAAGAAGAACGCAATCTAAGGTGAGTTCACGGCTCCTCTTTTAGTGTTTTCATTTTCGAGGGAGAAACATGCTATGTGCTCGTACTTTTACTTATCATGTTATGCTAGTGTTACTTTGTGTCCTTACTATACGATAGTTCAGTTCACCGTTGGACGGTAGTTCAGTTAGCCGTGGTTCGGTAGTTCGGTTGGCTGTGGCTCGGCCGTTCAGTTCGCCGTGGTTCGGTAGTTCAGTTATGCCTGGGTTGGCAGTTCGGTTACACACGGGTGTTACACACCTGTATCCTACTTGTGATTTTCAAACGCACGGTTGGCATTCTTATAGCATAGTAGTAACATGATGGATCTTTCAAAAAAAACTCATGAACGTTTTACATAAAACTTGTGAAGTCACCGGCATTATGTGCTGACGTTTTTAGCATGTTTTCTCAGGTCGCTAAGGTAGCAGATGTCGATAGGCGCACGTAGTCTCACGGCGTCTAGGGTTCACTTTCATGGTTTTTGAACATTATCAAACTCACTTATAACTTTTACTTTTGGGATGTAATAACGTTTTATGCTTCCGCTATTGTGGTTACATTTTGAGAACTTAATGAAAGGTTTACGTTGTTTTCATATCATATAGTTGTCCTTTATTGTGACCGTTGACTTGGATCCTGGTGAGTCACGCGCCTCGCTGTAAAACCCCGCACGTGGAATTTGAGGGGAGAAAATCAGAAAAATACAAAAACATCAGAAAATTTCAAAACAATCAAAAAAATTTGAGAAAATCAAAAATCAAAAAAATTGAGAAAAACAAAAATTAGTTTCTTTGGTGAAATAGGGAAAATGATATCAACTCATCAGTTGGACTGTCTGAATTCTCATCACTTTAAAATAATAGGAACTGATAAGTAGCCTCTAGAATGATGTGTTAGTAGGCTCGAAATCATTTCCAAGCTCGGCACGGTGATATAAACCTAAATCAACTGAGAATTGTGTGGATTAACGTCGCGTTGGCATGTGGTCTAAAAACCTAAATCTTGTTAATAGAATGCCAAAATCCGAGGTTTCTGGTCTTTAAGAGGTTGGTACATCCGGGGTGAACTGGACGTCTCTCAGAATAAAAATTGGGGTGGCATACGTGACGTATTTTGGGTTCGCAGCCTACAACTGAGACACCTCTGTGTCATTCCCAAAGGAAAAGAAAAGAAAAACAAAAAAATAGAATAAATTCTGATAAGGACACGTATGGGAATCCTTTAAGAGCATCGTACCGAAAAATCAATATACGATATTTGACTTGAACCCTGGTCTGGATCTCACTGGTCTCTCTGCTGCAGCGTTCTTGCAGACTTGATCACCACTGAGTCCATTCCTTGGAAATACGGACGACAACAGCTTATTCACTGGTTACGAGGAAGCTTTGTGCATGCCTTGATGCGGGAATATGTCACGTGTGCGGGGAACACCTTTAATTAGTCTTAATATTACCTTAACGTATCTAAAGTGCCTAGCGATAAAACTTGATTTTGAGTTTAGGTGGACAACAATACTGGCAGTTGTTGTAGGATTCTTATTGGTAATTTGAACTAAAACTGAACACATAAGGGTTCTAGTATAGTCCATACGCTGATATGATTCCCTAACTGATGAAACTCACAAAAATATGATATGATAGTGTACAGTTAGTTGATTTCCTGTCTTTGTTTAATTTCTGTTTAGATTTTATCTTTAATCATTCTTGATTGCCGATGTTGGAATCCTAATCCATTGTAATCTTACTTCTTCATAAATAAACGCCGGAAAGTTAACTAATCGATACTTGTATATTTGCCGGGTCAAAACCGTACTTTCTCTTAAGTATCGGGGTGAAAAATGAAAATCTGAAAGTTTTTGAGTCAGAATCTGGTTCACTTGTTAAAATTGGGTGAAAAATGAATGTTTTAAACATTTCAGGGTTCAAAACTGTCATCTTTGGTAGTTCAGGGGCATTTTGGTAATTCAGGAAAAGATGGCACATTTGGGGTGACTAATCGTGTGTATAGACAGGTGAGTAGGCTGTAATCGTGTGCCTTGTGGGACGAGTAGGTCCTACTCGTGTGTGTCTTCAAGCGATTAGCCTTCCATAAGTCATAATATGTTAAAATTAAAATGAGGCGATTACATATTCTACTCGTGTGGCCTGTGGGGCGATTACAAGCTAAGCATATGTAATTGCAAGCGATTAGAAGTGCTAATCACATCTAGAGTGCAAGCGAATAGGAACTCATGTAAAAGCCACAGTTAGAAACTTTTGACCATTATCTTTCAAACAACTTACTGTGTTCTTGTTTTCCCTCTAATCGTCCCTTAGCCAATCCCTTTTGCCCGTGATTTTATCATCTTGTAAACTTGTTAGGCATCATAAAGGTAACCTATCTTCAAAATTTCAGATCCTAACAACATGTTTTCATGTGTTAAATCGTTTGTTTTGTAAGCAAACCCTAGCCGAAATGAAAAACGACCAATAAGCAAATCTAACATGGATCTTAATGCAAACTGTTGATGAGGGTTGCTTAATCGGCCCTTGTAGGTTCTTACCATACCAAAATTTTGAAAAAAATCTCCTCAAATCAAGAATCCCCAACTTTGAATACCAAGAACCCTAATTTTTAAAAATTGATTAATAAACCTAGACAAAAGATTTTTAATGAATGTTATGATTGGGTTTTGTTAATCGGTCACCTTAGGTCCTAACATCACTAAAATGGCAACTCAAAATGACCTATATCAAATTTGGACAATCTTGATGAACGTTTGAAGATGTCAAGCGAGTAGCAATGCTACTCGCAAGAGCAGTGATGTGATTAGCTTATACTCGTGAGGTTTTGCAAGCGAGTAGTGTCTACTCGTGTGATTTAACGGCGATTAGGAATTCCTGACCGCCTGTTGTAGGCTGTCCAAAAAATTTGGTCGTCTTTTGTCCGTTTTTGTCATATTTATGTTCTAATGGTTTGTCGTTATGTTTAGAATCATGAATTGGGGAACCTCACCTGAGAATAACTGTTGCGCCTTCCTTGGTCCCATCAAGAAGGATAAGAACAAGGTGTTTGAAGGCGTTATTGAATTATTGAAACGGTCACGAGTTATTCATGCAATATCCAAGCAGCACGCGGCGTACACCGACATCTTACGTGAATTCTACCGTCATGCGGAGGTTGACTGTACTGCATCACCTGTTATTATCAAGATCCGAGTTCAAGAGAAGGTGGTGTTTGTTTCCGAAGATCTTATCTGTGAAGAATTACAATTCAATGATTCGCCTGAACATCTTATTGTGTTTGATTCAATCCATATCTGAGGCGGATTTCTAAGGATGAAATATCATGGGGATGTTAGAGAACAGAAGATGCTGCAGAAAAGTAACGTGTCGCCTCAGTTCAAGTATCTTATACACGTTATACTAAAGTGCCTTGGTCCCAGAAAGGCAACTTTTGACGCAATCAGGGACACACTAGCTTCAGCCATAGTTGCTTTGACTCTCAACAAACCATACAACTTCTCTGGAATGATTATGCACCATCTGAAGGAAGTCATTCAGTCAAAGGCAGCGAAGCATCCTTTCATTGTTTATCCTAGATTTCCGCAGATGATTATCGATCGTCAAGTACCGGATTTGGTCAAGAACGATTCGGAGCGTCTTAACTTAATTAACATAGAGGAAACAAAGATGGGGAGAATGTTGACATACAAAGGATGACCAAAAGAACAGCATCCACCGAACAGACGGTTATATGGGCACTTGAAGAAAGATGATTATGAAGCTCCTTTGGGTAATAAGTGGAGACATGAAGATAGTGATTCAGAGGATGATATTGAAGTTCAAGGAGAACATTCAAACAGGGTGATATTATTGGTAGAGATAAAACAGAGTTGTGCACAAACATCCATGGTAGCACTGCTGAAGCTGCTATAACACATGGTGATATACTTGATGTGGATGTTTTGGAAACCTCTAAACCATCAACAGCAGGGAAAGACCAAGAGTCTTCTCAAAGTGCTTGAGGAAAAGGTCTAGCTGATGAAGATGCCCCAGTTGACATAACAAGTGATACAGAGTCTGATGATTCTGAAGATGACTCCCCAGGTACTAGAGCCAGGAAAGTGGCTGAGAGAAAGAAAGAATGGGCCGAGAAGAAAGCTCTAGCTGAGGATCCTACTTTCACAGTGGATCCTGATACTGATGTTGCTGATATAGATGCAGAGCTAAGCACTCCGCCATCAAGAAAACAAAAGACGACGGGAAAGAAGAGTCGGGGTAAGAAGAGAATGGCTCACAGATCACCCAAGAAAACAAAGAAGAGGTCTAGATTCGTGAATCTCCCTGAAGCCTTTCTTTCACCTGAGACTCAAACTTCTTAAGCAGCAACAACAGCAATAACCACAACAACAACAACTACTACAGCAACAGCAACATCAGGTGTAGCTATGTCTGCAGGTGTCACCACGTCAATGCCTGCATCAGTAATCTTCACTGAGCCTGTCTCAGTTACTGGTGTAGCGACGGGCTCTCAGTTAGTATCAAATCCTATTAGTGACATATGATGAATCTGCGAGAACAGATGCATCCATCTTCTTTAGCCACAGCAGGTCAGCCCTCCTCATCCTCAGCACAGGCTACTAATGAACAACTACAGCGCCAAGTCAGTGAGTTAACTGCTGTTGTGACTGCACAAGGGCGTTAGAATGCTGAGTTGAAAAGTAAGATATCAACTATTGAATAGAATGAAAGGGCTATGTTAGAGTTGATAGTGAGACGATTCGTGTGAACAAACAGTTGCAAGCATCAAACCGATTGCTACAACTGTCTAATCAGCAGCTAGTTGAATCAAACTAACAGCTGGTACAATCAAACCAAGACACTATGGCTAGACTTACAAGTGTTGAGTCTCAGTATAGCTAGCTTCAGCTTGCTAATGTCAATAATGAGCGAAGAATTGAAGAATACAAGGAAGAAAACCAGCAACTGAGGGCTAGGGTGGACAAGTTGATTGAGGATCACCCTATACTCACTGGTGCCTCGAGTTATGGAGCTGGTACAGGTAATGAAGAAAAAGAAGAAGGTGTAGATGATGATGATGATGATGATGATGATGATGATGAAGATGATGATGATGGAGATGATGGTGGTGATGGTAAGGATGGTGATGCAGGTGGTGGTGATCCTGCAGCCACAGGTGGTGGCGGATCATCATCTGATTCTCAAGAGATGCAACAAAAGAAAGACCACGGCAAGAAAGACAAGGATCCCAAAGCAGGTTCTTCTACTAAGGGTGAGTCTATTGGCGATATGATCAAGAGAATGCAAGATTTCATCAAGCATGGAGTGGTTTCGATTGAAGTTGCAAAACCAGTGAGAAACATGTTTTTGTATGATGATTACGGGAATCCTGTGGAACTACGTAAGTTTCTAGAAGATGAACTGGAAGAAGGTGAGATACCACCTGAGCTATCTACTGAAGATCTTAACCAGATTTATGGCTTGTCACGCGGAGAATCTTCCGGTGCAAGCAACAACCCTCCTCCAGAAACTAATCTAGATCATAATGAGGTTGATATGGATGATGGAACCCGTGTGGTAACTCCTGAGTACGTTGCAGATAATTCTACCACTGGGATTCCTGACATCACTGAGGAAATGATGAGAGATGTTGAAGAAAAGCTCAGAGCTAATCCGACTCCTATCCCTGTTGAGGTAGAAACTAGAACTGAGCGGATCATGAGATTGTGCGCCAAATGGTATCCTTCAGCAGAAGAGCGAAAGAAGAAGAAAGGTCCTATCCAAGCCTCAGTCTTTAAGAAGCGATTGTCCAAAATGTCCGGGAACGTGATCAGCTGGGCCTATGCTGAGCATGCTGGTATGTTGGGGGTTAAATGGCAAGAAGGGATTCTGTATTTCAAGCCCTACAAGAAGATACTAAGTTTGCCATTATGGTATGTTCGGGATTTGGTTCGACTGGACTTTCATCTGAATTATTGGAAGTGCAATGGACTGGATACCTTCTACAGAATTCTGGAGAGAGAAAGCACGCAAGGTTGGGACTCTTTCAAGCCTCGTTATCCAAAGTCATACAAGACAAAGAAACTTCATCCCATCACCAAGAGTCCAATTTGGGAACACAAGGTACAGCCACCAGATAGCGTGCCCAAGATACCGATTGCTCCGATTGAACAGGACTTCACTCTGAAGTTCTGGTTCTGGCACTATGATGCTGCTACTACTGAAGCAGTAATCATCTTGGACAACGCTCCGAAGCTGTGTAGAAAGATCAGGATTTGGGATCCAATGTGGCTGGTAAACTGTTCAGAGAAGGATGTTGAGACATTGTTCCTGTATCCCATTCAGCACTTGAAGGACGAAGCAGATCAAGCCATGAAGTTTCAGCGGATGATTCGTTTTCTGCCATGCTAACAAGGTTCATACTGGATGTGACTTGTCGAGGATTTCAAGGATCAGGACCGTGTAGAGCTAAAGACTGAAGATGTTGTTGTTGGTCATGTTTATCATGTTTTGTCTGTTTTTGATTAGTTGTCTATATAGCAGTTTGCTACTTTATGAAGTTTTGTTTTTATGTCTTTTGTACGTATACTAGCCTGGTCCAAGGTGGAGTCTGTTAGTACATGATGTCCCTAGGCTAGTATATTGGATGTTTGGATAGTAGTTAGGGTGTTTGGCTGTGTTTGGAAGCGTTTTGGGACAATTTGGATGCTGAGGGCGATTACAAATACAAAGAGGCGATTAGTAGTGCTAATCGCCTGAACTTCATATGGCATAGGCCCTACTCGCCCCTTTTGCATGTGGCATAGACCTTCTACTCGCCCGCTGGGCTCTGCACGAGTAGTAGGGGTATAAAAGCATCCAATCAATGCCCAAATCATCAGTTGTCACATCACACAGCCCCCAAACACCCTTCCCAAGGTCTGAAGGTCTGAGATTATTCTTATAAACACCTGAGCTCTGTTTTTGATTAATCATACAACCTTTGACCCATTTTGTGTGTGTTGATTACTCGTTTGTCATTGTTTAATTGCCGTTACTGTTATTCAAACCTTTTTAGAGGATTCTGCACTCTGAATAGTCTAGCTCGTGATTGTTAGGTGACCTGAAAGTCGATCCTACACTCAAGGACTAAGCCAAAGGTTTCACAACCTAAGGGTGAGTCAAAGACGGGTTCAAAGGCCAACCAACAAGCAAACCGACCTATTAGTCCTAAGGTACAACCTCAAATCCACCGGGCTTGACCACTTGATGGAATTGTGCAAAATTCGTGAAAGAGATGAAGCCACAACCTTGATTAAATAGATAGTTGACAACAGAATATGGGAACAATCATCAACATATTATATTGGAAAAATTACAGAAATCGTCCATTATGTTTACATCGTTTTTCAGTGGTTGTCCTTTAACTTCAAAGTTGATGAGAATCGTCCTTTATGTTGTAAAATCTTGCAGGTCTCGTCCTTTAGCACTAACCTAGTTAAATATTTCAGTTAAGTTTAGTCACAAAAGGATAGTTTAGTCATTTTACCAACCTATTTAAAATAGTTTAATAAATAAATAAAAAAAAACAATTTTTATATATATCTCCTTCTCCTATCCACCACCAAACCAACAATCATCACCACCACCACTTTCACCACCACCACCCTCCTTCTCTCATCCACCACCAAACCAACAATTATCACCACCACCTAACACCACCCACTGCCAGCAAACCAACAACCATCACCAAACCATCTGATTCGTTCATGCCCTAATTTGCGGCGGCCATGACAAATGATGATTTGGGGCCCTCTTTCTTACTACCCTCCTTCAACCAAAAACCCCTAATTTTTCAAACACTTGCAACGACTCTCTCTCTCTCTCTCTCTCTCTCTTTATGATTCACAGACAAACCCCTCTTGTGGTTCAATTTATCTAGGGTTCATGTGAGGAGATGGGTTTTTAGGTGTTACAGGTGTGTTCACAGGCGGCCGGAAAGTGGTGGTGGTGACCGATTGTTATTGAGAAGAGAGAGAGAGAGAGAGAGAGAGAGATGGAAAAACTGGTGCGGTGGGGGCGTTTAAAGGGTATCATAGATCTAGAACGCTAGTCAATCGTTGTGGTGGTGGTTTTGCAGGCTGTGGTAGTAGGATGGTGGAGGCTGATGAATGGGATGTTGTAAAAAAATTCATTATGGAGACCTATGATGTTGAACAAGAGATAGTAGTTGTGATTGTTGGTGATGGCAGTTGTTTGGCACTGTAGAGGTTGTGGTCGGGGGGTTTCGTGGCGGTGTTAACCGGTGTTTTTTGTTGGTGGTGGTGGTGGTGGTGGGGTGCACAAGGGTTTGAATGGGGGTTTTATAAGAGGAGAGATAAATTTAGAGGTAAATTGATTTTCAAAGGGAAATAAAGGTTCACCGGTTCATGGTCAAAATTGTGGTATGTAAATACAACAAACAAACATCATTATGAAAATAACCTATCTCTATTTAAAATAATTAAAAATTTATTTGGAACACCAAGTGTTTTATTCACAGGAAACAGACGTAATTATATTAAGTGTGCATCAGCTACATCTACAAGGGTTCATTGTCACATTTGATGGGGACACATGCTCAACAAAATTTATGTTTCGTGAACTGCTATCTACGACAATCAAAGAACAAAACATGTTAGATATAGGATAAAAATTGAGAAGGATAAAAGAAAGCTACTCATTGTTGAAAATGAAAATGAAGAAAACCATACCTCATTCGATCATGATTATCTTTAATCTTATTTTGAAACATATTATCAAAGGAAAAAATCTCTCTTAACGAAAATTAGAAAGAATTGATAGTAGATGAACTAGAATTTCACTATATTGATCATTACATCTCTCCTTTGTGGCAATTTGAAGGCCCTGAATTCACACAAGAATTCAGATTTAGCCTCAACCAAGATTGATTACATGCTAAATGGTTTCTATATGAATATCGGAAAATTTAAGATCATAGGGCCATACCACCGACTTTAGAAAATGGTAACAAAGTCCAGTTTATGGATCTATACATGATGGTCAAATAAGAAGGTGTTCATGAACCTGTCATAGAAAATAACTTGTTGGTCTTAATTGAAAAACATGTGGGACTTGATTGGAAGGATGGGTACAGTACGATGGGCACACTGTAAGAAAGATCAATGCAACATGAAGACATTGTAAAGAACTTAGCCCTTTAGTCATCTTTAACACAGAGAAAATACAAGGAACACAATAACGTTGCTCTATTCATGGGCTCTAACTGGAAGGATTCAAAGACACTAATGAAGCGAAAGACTTTCAATATATTAATGAAGCAAAGAAGACACTCCCAAGTCCCAAATGCACCCTTTTAAGATATAATTAAATTTAAGGGGGTGTGTTTTTTTATAAACATTAATTATGTTATTATTATGGTTATGAAGTTGTAATTGTTTAGTGATTATTATATTTTTGGCGAGTAATTATCCACCTAGAAATTAGAAAGCAATTATTGGGGGGAACTTATCCTAGTTGTAATTAACTGCCAAAAATGTATGTACATATGTGAATGATCTACAACGTTGATCATTACCAAGAAATTATTAGTTTATTAAATTTCCTCCAAAAAACCGCATTCAAACTCAACTATCAATTCATTCCTATACTATCACATTCTGTGTGTTTGTTCTGATCATTACCATCAACATTTACCAAATCTAGGATTATCTCCGTATTATTGGAATTGGAGAAATAATTTATGGACATGCAAGCTATAGATGATCCAATAGACCAACAATCCTAGAGCACTCCAAGGCCCATGTGACCTACGAAACACAAAAAATTCAAGTTTCAGTCTGGTCGTTCAAAATTTTCAGTAAATGAACAAGAAAGCCATATATAATCTTCCATAAAAAAAATGTTGAACTATATAACAATAAGGTTTTTCATAAAGTTGAGCTGCTAAATCACAGTGAATAAACAATATGCGTAAGAGCTCAATACAAGTAGTTTTTATACATTTATATCCGTTACTTATTGATCTGTGACCGAATTGCACCAATGTGGATCACTCTACGGGCATCAGTGAAACTGGGCTTGATTAGTTTTTCTGGGCCTAGAGATAGCCCACTTGACAACATCAAAACAACTTCTGGCATGGATGGTCTCAAAGAAGCAGGAGATTGAGTGCACATTAGAGCAATCTCAACGGTCTTCATTACATTTGCTTTATGGTGTTCTTGTATACCTAAATTTTGATCAATCAACTCTATGTGCATGCCTCTCTCATACAATTGCCAAGCCTGTTCAACAAAATAATATTTTTCATGCATATGCAGTTATTTTAGCCAAACTTCAATTTGCATATGGAAGTGTGACTTGGACCAAAACTTGAAATATCTTTGATGTAATTATCATTTTTTGACGGAAAAAGTTGAGTTGTATATTACATGTTCAAGAAGGTGAGATGTGTCAGGTCCACTAAAGTTTTCATCTGTACATCTTCGACCGCTGATGATTTCAAGGATAACTATACCAAAACTATAAGTGTCAACCTTCTCTGATAAATGTCCCTTTATTGCATATTCTGGTGCCATGTATCCTCTATATTAATCAGGTCATGTTAGATATTTTTTTCATGCAAAAAAGTATCATATTTGAATCCTGATAAAAAAAATAGGGAATAATTTACACTAACTTACATTGTACCAGCTACCCTTGTGCTAGCATGGGTTTGATCCTCTGCCAGTAATCTTGCCAACCCAAAATCACATATTTTGGGTTGAAAATCATTGTCCAATAGAATGTTATTCAGTTTTATATCTCTGTGAATGATTTTGACATGGAATTCATTGTGCAGATGGGCAAGGCCTCTAGCAACCCCAAAGATAATGTCAAAACTTTTCTGCCAGTTCAGAGTTCCTCTTTTATTGCCTGTCCTTCACAAACTTTTTTAAGTACATGTTTATAAACAATAGTTGTGCAAAACTAACCTTAAAGTAGCTTTTATTTTCAATTCGGCCTAAAAACAAGTTTATAAACACTACTTATGCAAAACTAAGTTTACCCCATATGAAGTTGTCAAGGCTTCCTTGTGGCATGTATTCTAGGACAAGAAGTAACTCAGATCCTTCAATACACCAACCTAGTTGTCGTACAAGATTCCGATGTTGAACATTACTTATAAGTCTCACTTCATTTTCGAATTCTGATTTTGCTCTGGCATAACCCACATGAAGTCTCTTAACTGCAACTACATTCTTATCATCTATTATTGCCTGTTGAAGAAATAAACTCTTATTTGCAAATCAAATATCTTAAATCAAGCACTCGCTTAGAGTACCAATAAAAACAGACACATATCCCTTCGTTGGTAAAAGAACTTTGTACATCATGACTTTTAAGATAATAATTTTGTTGATACGTGCATCACGTGTATATGCAATTTCCCAGCAACCCCATGTTCTATCTTTTTTCCAATTGTTTACTTTGCATTTTAATTGCCGTACACAATCCCTATTTCATCTTTGCACGATTTAGTTCTTCTTTATTTGTATTTAAGAAATAGACCATAAGAATGAAAGAATAGCAGAAAATTGAATCAAAAGTCTAGTTTCTATTTTCTTGGAGCTTAACCCACTCAACGAGTATCTACCTGGAGCTTTCGTTCTCGTCCTCATCTGTTCACAATGAAAGAAGATTCATATAAATGTGATTTCCACTCACTGTATAACCATGATATAAATTGGTTTTATCACCAACATGTTAGAGTTTGTTCTTATAGCTCCCACGAAGGCTAGTAATTATGTGCCATGTGAAACTCTGCATCCCCACGACAACTACATACCATGTGATGCAACCCCCACCCGCCATAACCACCATCATCCCTGATCAACCCAGTGCACCAGCACCACAACCAACCTTTGCACTACCACCACATCAACGCCCCTGTCGCCATCCAAGGCCCCAAAACCACGATCAAAATATGCATGGTTAACAACCTCTCTAAAGTAATGATTAATTGAGTAAACCCATCTCCCAGTCTTACCTATAAATTGGTCAAACGTACCCGGCCCATCACAATCAGTGCCACATGAAAGGTGACACCGGAAAGGTAAAATCGTAAGACGCGAACGATGACCACCTTGGTTGGTAACAAATGTGCCGCTTCGTTGAGACCGCCCCACACACCAACGTTCTATCTTTGTTTTCAATTCTTAACCTTTCTATTTCGGTATACGATCCCTTTGGTAACTTTTTTTTCTTACTTATTTTTATTTAAGAAACAATTGGGATGAACGAAGGGAGTAAAATTGAAACAAATTAAAAGTCTAGTTTCTATCTTCTTAATATTAATGGAGTTTAACGCACTCAACGAATATCTATATGGAGATTGACCATCTCGAATTGGTCTATATTAGTCGTGCAACATTAAAATTAATTACATTCCATAGGCAAACTTCTTGTCCCCTTGTTTATTGTTGTGGTTAATATTGAAGCTTAGTTGTTAAAAATGAAATACTTATTCAGATCAAGAGATTGATTTATTAAAAAACATTAAAGATTAAATTACCTTGAATATTTCACCAAAACCTCCTTTTCCAACTCTGCACTCGTCTCCAAAGTTATGAGTTGCTAATTGCAATTGCTGGTAACTGTAACTTTTATTCTGTTCAGATTCTGCTAAAAGTATCAAACGGCAATTATACAAACAATTTGTAGTAGTTCTAATTTAAGTACAATATTTTGATACGAAACATAATTATAATTTATATATCGATGGTATATATATTGTTACCTTCTTCAACAGTCTTGGCTTTCTTCATTTTGCGAAACCATAACCAGGAAGCAGCTATAAGCAAAACAAGACCTGCAACACTACTTACTCCAGCTATTATTGCAGAATTATTTGAGTTACCTGTCATGTTAAGTTGCACATTTGTCTTAATAGTAGTGCAAAAACAGTTTTTTATTTTACAGAAAATGTTATTTCTAATCTATTTTACACCAATTCTTCTAAATCACCCCATTGCTCAGGTTTGAACCTAACACCTCCCCTCTAAAAGGGATGTCCTCTACCAAGTGGGTTGACCCCCTATTTGCTCAAATAATTGTTGCCTCAAAAAAATTATGCTAAAACTTATATACATAGACACACACATGTACATACATATACATATAAGAAGCCTAACCTTCACTTAGGAAAGGTATGATGTTTGTTGTCTGATTTCCTTGGAAAAATGAAGTCTCGGAATACCTCATAAAACAAAAAAAGTCAAGGGCCCTTCCATCCTTATTAGGAAGACAACTATGTAAGTTGTTATATGCTGTATTTAAGCATCCTTGGCAAATGGCTTGGCTTACATTTTTAATGCACTGTGCAACTGCATACACTGTTGTATTGTCGTTAGGGACTTGCCTTGTGGTTGCTATATAGAAATTAGATGTTCTTGGAGTAGCATCTCGAATATCGGATAGCAGATTCTCTACCACATGGTTGAAGGTTATTATTGGCTGAGATGCCAGCTCATTACCACATAATGCATCTGGTTGCGCGTCATCATCCAATATCACTTCTGAACTACCAAAATTTACGGCGAAGTTCTCGTACCTATACACAAAAGACGTACACTTAAGCATTAGTGTGTGTATCACTTGCAGAAAACTTAACAAGCAAAAGTGAAATTGTCTCAAATGTGATTAATAACTTAGAGATTAATTTCTAACTGTGAAAATCATATTACATGTATCTTAATGAAGTTTGTCCTTGTTGCTTGGTATCAACATGACACCATTATTGAAAGATAACTATTTACTTTTCTTCTTCTATAATGTTTTTACTTATATCATAACCTCTGCAAGTAGTTGAAGGTTATATCCCATGGCTGAAATCGATGTAAACTAGTAGTACATTTATTAGAGTGTGTGTTATTGAGTTAACAGTGCTAAATTAAAACCTACTGCACGATGCCAGCCGATGGAGATTATGTAAATTTTTTATTGCTTACCCTATTTCAGTTCTCTAAAGTTAAATATTGATTTGTTGCAATGGATATAGTTGTTACTGCAACTAGGGTTTGGTAGGTATATATACAGGCTTGTTATCCCCACACCCTCTGAATTCTAATCCGACACCCATCAGAGAACGACCATCATACCCTGTGAATTCTAATCCGCTCTTAGAATCAGGGCTAACCACCATATCCTCTGAATTATAATCCGACACTCATCAGAGAACGATCGTCATACCCTCTGAAATCTAATCCGCTCTTAGAATCAGGACTAACCGTCATACCCTTTGAATTCTATTCCGCTCTTAGAATCAGGGCTAACGCACCACATGATAACTTTTCAGATATCTGACATCTGATAGCCTCTTAATGATTTCAATACGAGGCTATTTATGAATTAGCCAGATGTTGAGTGTGTGTGGTTCTCTTAGAAATATGTTGATCGATTGAGAGACTAGTTCTTAGCTGGTCAGGCCTCTTAAAGGCTCATTTAAGGTTCCTGAACAACCCCTAAAACTACAACAATTACGGTCATTTGGCTAATTCCTATAAACGTTATGGTAAAATGTGTTTCTGAAATGGAATCTGGATAAAGTTAATTGTTTTTTCAATTCTTATGTTATTCGTTTCAACAAATGCTGGAATTCGAATTGGAAATGACATCTTTCAAATTCCTTTTAACTAAAGGAATTCAAAATCCTTCACACATGTGAAAGATTTGAAGTAATTCATTGGAATCTTTAACCGGTTGATGACTTGATGCCCATGCATCCACCACCCAGCCACCATCCACCGTGCCAGACCTCCTGGTCACGTTGCGACCAACCTACTCGCCATCACCACCTACCCGACCTTAGCAGTGATGGCCCTAACCGACCGGTTAATCACCTGGACGACTTTGACCCAACCATGCCCATTAACGACCTTATCTTCTTAACGACCTGCACGACTCTGACCCAACTGGATCGTTAACGACCCAACTTGTTAACAGCACGGACCGTTTCGACCCGACTGAGCTTGTTAATGACCCAAACCTTTTAACCCGAACGACCCCGTTAACGGACCAAGACATTTTGATCTGACTAGGCCCGTTCACGACCTGAAACGTTTTGATCCAAACTGGCTTGGGTCGTTTTGAACCTGACCGTTTTAACATGACTGGGCCCACTAATGACCTAAAACGTTTTGACCCGACCGGACCCGCTAATGACCCAGACTGTTTCGACCCGACTGGCCCGTTAAAGAGCCATACCGTTTTGACCATGGTTGGTCAGTTAACGACCCGACCCGATGCATGTGGTGGTGGGGACTAGATCGATAGATTTTAGTTCCTTTGTTAGTCGAACACACCAAGAATGGAATTGGGATTCCAATTCTTTCAATTTTAATTCCAATGCAAATTACAATTGCAACTATAATTTATTTCAAATGAACGCTACCTATATTTACAGAGTTGTCAATGGAATGAATGGGATGACTGTCTTGGGTTACGCATCGACAACTGTAACAAAAAAAAAATCCACTTGTGAGACTTCCGGTGGAATGTTAAAATTCTTCATCCAAAAGATGCAAATCCTCGGTTACTATTATATATAATAAATGTTGACCACCTTAAAAATAGTAGCTAACGGTTGACCGTTAGTTACTATTCAACTCCGTTAGTTACTATTTAACTCCATTAGTTACTATGCAACTCCGTTAGTTACTATTCATCTTCGTTAGTTACTCTTCAACTTCGTTAAGTTACTATCCAACTCCGTTAAAATAGTACTAACGGAGTTACTATTGAAGTCCGTTAAAATAGTACTAACGTAGTTACTATTTAACTCCGTTAGTTACAATTCAACTCCGTTAAAATAGTATTCAACTCCGTTAGGTTGCTTTTCAACTCCGTTAAGTTACTATATTCAACTCCATGACGGACGGTTCAACCGGGTATGTCAGATGGTTCAACCGGTTGTATTAGGTGGTTCAACCAGTTTAATCGGACGGTATGAATGGTTAGGGAGATTGGTTTAACCGGCCATATCGGACGGTTCAACCGGGTTTGTCTGGTGGTTCAACCGGTTGTACCAGGTGGTTCAACCGAACCGTCGCAATACGTGAGATTGGTTCGTATAAATTTTGTTAAAAATCGGTTTGCCCCGCGGCGAAGCGCGGGTGTTAAACCTAGTTTTTTCTTGAATATTAATTTGACATATTGAATGTTTCACTTGATTAAAAGGAAACGAACTAAGAGGTGTTTTTTTTTTCAAAAACCTCTTCGGCTATTCATGGCCTCTTATGTGTGCGCGGCGCAGACCACGCGCAGACGTTTGGGTCTGAAGCTTGTTTGTTTGCTTTTTTTTAAGACCATTAACTCAAAAACTTATGCACGTCCTCTTTTTGGTGCAGACTTGGACCAAAGTCTTCTCACCTCTTCTTCATCAAAACTCTCCTTCTTCGTCCCTCCTCCCCTCCTTTCCCCTCCCCCGCTGCCGCCCTTCTCTCCTCTACCCGCCGTTGAGTTGCTACTAGTTTGGGCCGATGGTGGGGTTTATGGACCAGGTGGTGCTTTTGTTTGAGTTTGTTATTGTTGTTGTGCTTGTTTTGACAAGGCCCACAAAGAATAAAAAAAATCAAGTTTGTTGTTATTCATAAATTATTGTTGTTGTCGTTGATTGTTATTATTGTTATCATTTGAGACAAAAGCGCCGAATAGAAGAAACTAATTCATGCCTCTTTTTTTTATTAGGATTTTATTATTAAAATTACTAGATTTTATCCCGGGAGCGTCCCGGGGTTGAAAAATATAACAATTCTAATAATACTAATATTAATACTTCTCTTGATTAAGTATACCTATGCATCTTTAGAAAAGTAAAATTCCAATGATAGCATGGCGAATGGGCTGAATTTCAACATCGTAGATAAGAACCTGGTTTAAAAGAAAAAACATGATTAATGAATAACCTGAACACTTTGTGTTTTTTTTCCCGTATGAACGAAACCCCACAAAAAATAGTCGTTTTTTTCTCCGTTTTTTATATAGCACTATGGTAGTCGTTGGAAAGATAATAAAACGCTTGTTAATTTGGTGTAATTTTTTTCTTTAGAAAATCTCGTATATAAAAGATATTAACGTTTAAAAATTATGAGAGGAAACATAAGAGAGAAAAAATTAAATTTGTTTTTAGATTCTTTTTTCCTAAAATAACTCAATTTAATTTTAGTAGATTAGGTTTTATATTATTATTTGTTTTTTTTAATTTACCACATGGCATGACACATGGCACACTCAAGGAGGAGAATGTCTCTTTGAATGCCATGTCATTAAAATTGCTTTCTTTTATTATATATATAGATTACTATTATCAATATTACTAAAAAATATGATAAAATATGACGACACTTCACGAAAAAGTAGGAGGAGACAAACAGAGACGAAATTTTGAATTTTTTTATAAGGTAATTCCAGTAAAAATAAAATCATGCGGTGTTACGATTATATGGTGGGTTATGGTTTTGGGTTACGCGCGTTAACAAACAAACAATCTTCTTTTCGCATACTATAGACATTTGGTCCACCTCTTCTCCTGCAGATGCTTGCAGATGTGGTCCCCAAACTGCAGACATTTTATCTCTTAAAAAACAAACAGGACCATAGTGTCCGATGAACATTTGGTTTCCGATTCCTCCCTCTTTTCCTTTGCGAGTCATCGACTTAATATCCATATATCTTTGTGATTAAGGTAAGAATTCTAAATCCTCTGTTAATTGTAGATGGTTATAGACTTATAGAGGTGTTCATGGTTCCGCTTGAAACCCCAAAAAATCGCCCAAACCGGTCATCGAATGATTTACGGTTTGTTTTCTTTAATTGCTTTCGATCGGTCGGTTTGAAAATTCCAAATTGTAGGAACATTATGCCTTGTGAGCAGTCACGTCAGCTTACACTAACCCAGTTAGTTCATATTTAAAGGAGGTTCATTTTTGACACCCACATGTCCGGTACAAATTATACTGGTCCAATGTTAAAGTTCGGATTATTGTTGGTCAATGGGCCAAACTTTAGATTATTTAAATCCAATACCCATCAAATAACTATTTTCCATTAATATTAGTTGTTAAAAACGTTAATGATTTGATGTCTTAACTCAATTCATTGGACAAATGATTCGTGTGGATTTCTTTTAACAACCAACTAAACACAATACCCCGACTACCTGAGATAACCCAATGGTAAAAGGCACCTCATACGCCCCTAAACGACAGACAGTGTTTGGTAACCTGAGCCCATGATAGAACACAAACCGGGGGAAACTCGCATGCCGGAAGGCCTGCTACAGTAAAACCCGAGTGGGTTCAGATTCGAACTTAAGAACTTTCAGCCCCAAACTCTAAATCTTAATGGGTAAATCTTCCCACGTCTCTATTGAACCACAGATCATTGGCCCACTATTTACCTTAGCTACTAAATTTTAAAAATTAAATGTCAGTATAAACAAACATAGACACAATGATTTAATCCAGTAAAAATGAAATCAAAATAGTGTTTTAAGTTCTAACCTGATACTGCAATCATCATATATTATGTTACAACCATTTGCAAATCCCCATGATTTTGTCTCATTAACTGCTGAATCGAAACAAGCCAGACACTCGGAGGTTGAGAGATAGTCCCTACACAAAGCGAAGGCATACACGAAGTGACCATTATTTGTCGTCTGCGCAAAGGCGTAGTATACATTTGGATTATCATGCCCGTATGGCCGTCATTACGAACACTAGAATTATCATGCCCGATATCCATGACGATGTCCAGCTGCCTGCGTTGGGGCTCGGGGTTTTTCTCCCCATGGTGACAACTGACATGGAAGGTTAATTTTTTTTAAGCTTTATTAAATCAAGAAGGCTAAGAGAACTGTCCTCTTTCTAGACACCAGAATAGTTATAATTACTGGCTATAATGTGTTATATTTCAAACTGGAAATATAACACACATTAGCTATCTCTGGAATGTTTGGTTGGAAATAAACTTCAATTGGTGCTATGTATAAGAATAAGACTAGAGGGTGTTATCATCATATTATTTAATTGGGCTACCTTCTCGTTTGGCTGTTATCGTCATATTATTTAATTGGGCTATCCTTCCTGTTTGGGTGTTATCATCATATTATTTAACTACATTATACCCCGGGAACGTCCCGGGGTTAAAACATCTAATATGACATATTAATTAGAATGACGCGTTTTACAGTTACATGCATGAAAGCTTCGGGTAACAGCTAACCTAAAACAATTAAAAATATATCTCCAATGTTAACGCCTAACCTTAAACAATGTATGACTCTAATATTAATATCTAACCTAAAACAATGTATTACTCCAATGCTAACGCATGTTGAAAATAGAATTCATATTTACTGATTTGAACATAATTAGTGACTTGCCTATACATGATTAATGATTTAGCTGAACGCTTTGTGTTTTTTTTTCCTGTTTTAACAAAACCCAACAAAAAATAGTCGTTTTTTTCTCCGTTTTTTATATAGCACTATAGTACTCGTTGGAAAGATAATAAAACACTCGTTAATTTAGTGTAATTTTTTTCTTTAAAAAATCTCGTATATAAAAGATATTAACGTTTAAAATTATGGGAGGAAACATAAGAGAGAAAAATCTAATTTTGTTTTTAAATTATTTTTTTCCTAAATGATCTCAATGCCAAATGAGATGACACATGACATACTCAATGAGGAGAATGCCTCTTTGAATGTCATGTCATTAAAATGGCTTTCTTTTATTATATGTATATATTTGGCTACCTTTCAAATTTCTGTCAATAAATAATTCTTTGAATTATGAAGGAGTAATCATTTAATTAGTCTACTCCGACATTTCTATACAAGGGTTAGGATCAAATACACAAGACACTTTTTCTAAAAAGGGTGAGAAAGATTGTGATCCATTGATCATATATTTGAAGGGTTGAGATTAGTTTGTTTGAAAAAAATAAATAATAAATTAGAGGAAGGACGTAAAAGGAAAACCATATTTGTTGACTTTCTCTCTCCACATGCAATGCATATGTCAATTCCCTCCATCATTTTAAAACGTCTATAACTTTTCCATACGATATTTTGTTTTTCAAAAAAATTTCACCATATTAACGAGCGTTTTTTTATCTTTAATATGAGTACCACATTGCTACATTAAAATTGAAAAAAAAAATCGTGTTAAATGGGCTTTCTTATCCGTTGTGTCTTCTGCTCGGTCATTGTGTTATAGTATGCACGTGTGCTTTATAAATATGATATTTATGTTTTTTAGTCTACACATGATTTAACTATCTCCATTGTGTTTTTAGTATGCTTTGCATTGTGTTTAACGCAAATGTGTTTTGTATTTAGGTGTACATTGTGTTTTATTATGTTGTTCATTGTGTTTAAGTCTATTATTCATTGTGTTTTAGTATTATGTTCATTGTGTCTTTAGTATGTCATCCATTGTGTTTTATTAGACTGTTCATTGTGTTTTATACCCTATTGTTCATTGCATAATTAATTGGTACTCATTGTCTTTTACGTTATCTCCATTGTGTCTTACGCAACTGGGTTTTAAATTTTTTTTTTTCAAAAGTATTCATTGTGTTTTAGTTTTCTGTTCATTGTGTCATTAATATGTCATCCATTGTGTTTTACACAACTGGGTTTTTTATTTTTTTTTCAAAATTATTCATTGTGTTTTAGTCTTTTGTTCATTGTGTCTTTAGTATGTCGTCCATTGTGTCTTACGCAATTGGGTTTTCAACTTTTTTTTCAAAAGTATTTATTGTGTTTTTGTCTTCTATTCATTTTGTCTTTAGTATGTCGTCCATTGTGTTTTATTAGATTGTTGATTATGTTTTATACCCTATATTTAATTGGTGCTCATTGTGTTTTACACTCCATTGTGTCTTACACAAGTGGGTTTTTGACTTTTTTTTCGAAAGTATAACAATATGGTACTCATATTAAAGATAAAAAGACGCTCGATTTTATAGTATATTTTTTTTTAAAAGACGATGACGTATAAAAACGTTACGGGCATTTAAAAATGAAGGTGAAAATGGCATATTTTTTTTTGACAAAATTACCCCTCTCACTTGTTTAATCCTTTGACAAATGTCATTTTCTAGTGGCTTCTCACCCTTTTCATTTTTTGTAGCCTTTGTAGAATAACCCAACCCTTCTATACAATACCAACTATGCAACGAATTATTAGACTTGGACACTTGCTTTTGCTATATATATATATATATATATATATATATATATATACTAGCAAAGAACCCGCGCGATGCGGCGGCGGTGATAGTTTACAATGCAGTACTCGTTTTTGTTAGTTTATCAATCGTATGTTACATTTTATAGTAGTTAAGCTACTTTTCTTATTCGTGATGTATCACAACTCTAACTAAATTTACTTATCAATCCTCACGTGCTACATCCAATGTTAATATATATTCTTATGTAAACCTGAAATGAACAAATAAATAGGCGTACATTTTTTATCAAGCAATGTAAGAAATGGTCTCCTTTCGCTGGTGACTAAGTGTATGAAATTTAAGAAAACAAAATAGCACAGTAACTTCATGATACGTAAGACCAACGAAATCTTCAACAATATCAAGGTCATCTAGTATGGTTCCATAAAATGTATCCAAAACACATAAGAAGAGCAAGAACAAGCTTAAAAAATGGATGATATAATAGAAATATTTAAGCGTGAATAAAATAATAATAACACACTTTCGTCTTTAAGGGCCGACATTACCTGGGGCACTATGATTTGGGCCTATTATTATAATTATAACCAATAATAAAAGATGTGATTTTGTTATGTTTAAATGGGAAGGCATTTTATTTTGTGTGATGTGTAGTTTTCCAGCTTCAGTTCAAATCCCTCAACTGTCAAGTTTTGTTTTTTTTTTTTTAAGATGATTCTTAAGTTGTTCTAATTTGTATTTTTTTAGATGATTCTTTAGTTGTTCTAATAAGCAGGGCACTGGGCTTCAAGTTTTTTATTTTCTTTTATGATAGAACTTAAGCTATTTTATTTATCATTCACGTGAACTTGATTGGACACTAAAATATATAGAAGTTTCAACTTTTTTTATTTTCTTTTATGATAGAACTTGAGCTGTTTTATCATTCACGTGAATTTGATTGGACACTAAAATAATATAGAAGTCTCAGTTTTAAGGTTTCCTTACTGCGTTATTTTACTACCACTAAGGCCGTAAATTTGATTGTAAACAAAAAATACATATTAGTCTTAGTTTTAAGGTTACTTTATTATGTTGTTTTACTACCACCTAAACCATACCACTTGTCCCACAATTCACAATCTACAACAATTTTACATATTTTTTAGATTTGTTTCTTAAACTATATCAAGTTGAACTTGAACCTAGTTGAGTTTGGACTCAACTTTCCTATATACCTGGTCAAGATCTGTTACACCAAATCAAGTGAAAAGCATGTAGGATAAATGGTAAGTAAGAGGGAGAAGCAAGGGTGACTTTAAAAGACAAATGAATCTCTTGTTTGACCTTTGAATAATACCATTATCCTTTTCTCTTTGACCACTTTTCAGCAGCCTCTGCAATTTGCTATGATTTAGCAGAAAAGCAAAATAAAAAAAAGTACATTGTAGAGGGGAGCAGCCTGTCATCTGCAGAGGATGAGCATATCCTTGTTTCTCTTGTTGGACCCTTTCTATCAACCATTTTAGAAACTATTGTAGTTTGAAGAGGCATTTCGGGTCCTGTGAAAGACAAAAGAGTTGATAGAACACAGATTAAAAGCCTAAAATAGGTCTAAATAATTTGGGTAAAACAAAAGTTGATGCAGAAAAACCTCCAATACATTTCAATTTTTATCTTTAAGAGGATACATGGGTAAAATAATTATACATTAGCTTAAAAATAAATAAACCTCAAATATTACTATTACTCAAAATAATCTTCTGCATGATACATAAACATAAATCAAATGAAGAAAAAATAAAACAATAACCTTCGAATGCATATGTTTTGACATATTAATTATAGTTTGTAAATCTAATCAACACCATAAAAGCAAATTGTTGTGAACCAACCACACTATTTTTCATCACCAGCGCCATAAAAGCAAATAATGTTGTGAACCATTTCGATACTTCTTGATCGACCGTTTCAACTCGGGCCCATTTTGGCATTGTAACCCAAACCAAAGTGTAACTTTTTAAAAAGCCGTGTCTTGTTCCGTTATTTGATTCGATCCAACCCAACCCACCTATTTTACACGCTAAGTACCGATGACCATCATATTGTTACTTACCGGTTGAAGAGTGTGTGAGGTTTGGATTTGAACTTTGCCATCCTTGTCAACAAGAAGCTCTGTCAACCAAAACCTATCATAAATGTATATTATGTATAATGAAATTTATATAAAATTATATATTTGTGGACCATAATTAAATGTGATAAAAACAAAAATGGTACCATTTGATTGGCTCCACCTAATCCCAAGAATTCCACGCTCAAATGGAGCGTTAATTTTTGAACGCCAAAAGCAAAAAACCACATTTAGCGCTGGGGAAAACCACATTTAGCGTTGAGTGGGGTGGCGTTTTCCGCTCCAAAGGGCACTAAAGCCCACTGTCGCGCTTGGTTAGCGCTCGACTACAGGTGCTCTAACCGGCTTTGAGTTAAGTCCAAACACTTTTGTAACTAAACAAGCGTGGGCACGGTAGTTTTTAGCACCTTCCTCACCACCTCTTTAGTAATAACTAACTCACAAACAACTTAGTTCTTATGCCTTTCAATCCAATACACAACCGATGATTTTTTATCTGAGCAAAAGTTTCCTATGCAATCAAGAAAAAGATTTCACAACATGATTTGTCACCAATTTTCATGAATACATAATAGGGTCTTCAAAGCGAATTATACCATTTTCGAATTTTAATCCATGACAATTGAAGTTAAAGGATTTCGGGGACTCACCATATATAGTTATATACCAATCATATCCATATCGAAAGAATTAACCTGCTTTTTTCCTGCAAAAAAAAAAAAGAAAAAGAAAAATAGTTTATGCTACCTTATAAAAACTATTGTAACAGCCTTTACATCAATTCCAAACAATAATGCATATAGGCTGGAAAAAAGGCTCAACAACAGCAAACCTAAACTACCAATAAAAAATCCTATTATTTAAAATTGGAAAGCATATAATTTCAGTCTGTAACAAACTAAAATAAATTATACATTCTAATTCAAACCTTCTTTGCAGTTGCATACCTTAATTGACTTGAAGATGGTAAAAACACTACTGACCAAAGGTATTAAACTAATTACAATGACGAAATAATGTTCAAAATCAAAACAAAGTGTCACTTACCTTAACGAATGTTGGAATCTTCGTCGATATGGTGAAATATTCACTGATCTGGTGAAATTATGAGGAAATCTCTTGGATGTTGTTAGAATAGAGAGAGAGAGAGTAAAGGGAGAAGGAGGCGGATAAGTTTTGAAATGTGAGATTTGATGAAGAATGAAACCCTAAACATGTGTGTCCCGTGGTTTTTTTCAATGGCATGATAGGCTTGTACATGATGCCTCATAACTTGTACCCATAAAAGTTTAAGGGTTTTTGTGCATGGAGTCATTGTACAATATGCTTTAAGGTGTTGTAAAACATAAAAAAGTGACAAATGACCATTTCTGCCCTTCCTATATGCTTATTAATATAGTATAGATATATATATATATATATATATATATATCCCTATATAGGA
This sequence comes from Ambrosia artemisiifolia, assembly GCA_032199755.1. Classification (NCBI taxonomy): domain Eukaryota; kingdom Viridiplantae; phylum Streptophyta; class Magnoliopsida; order Asterales; family Asteraceae; genus Ambrosia; species Ambrosia artemisiifolia. Next base: position 27,613,456 of record CM063529.1, on the reverse strand, counting down.
TTGGGATCATTTGAGAACTCGTCTGAGTTGCGAGAACTTGAGAACTCATCTGAACCAATCAAAATGTGACACATCTTCAATTTGTAATATTTTGATATATTTTAATAAGAGGGTAACAAAGTCATTTTACACTATTATAAGTGGGTAAATTAGTAATTTACAATATGAAATCAATAGTACTTATCAATATCAAGTTGTCATCAATCTCTTTCTCTCTCTTAATTCAACTCTCTGTATTTTTCTCTATCCTCTCCTCTTCTCCCTCTCTCTCTTCCTCATTCAAACATAAAAACTATCGATAAACACACGGCTTCTTTGTCTGAGAAAGGTCTGTATCGAAGGCCAGATCTGTGTCAAAGGTGATGTTTATAGCAAGATCGAAGGTCTGATCTGTATCGAAGGCCAAATCAGCTATATGATGATGATGATATTCCTTCGAGTTTGAACCAGATCTATGCTCCTTTGATGATGACGAAAACAACAAGGTCCTTCGATGATGATGAAAACAACAAGATAACCCCAAATGTGATAGCAAGGTCTTTTTCTTCCTCCATTTCATTAATTTTTGAAAAAAATTGATTTTCTTCTAATAATTTAAAATATTAAATTTACATCTACATTTATAGTATTGTCTGAATTTTAATATAAACTTTATCGAAGAAAATCAGTTGGCAACAGAGGGAAATCAAATTGTGTTTTGGGGATTTTATACAAATCTTTATTTTGAAACATTTCATTACCCAGCTGAATCTTGTTAATAATCTTATGGCTTTTAATTTCTGTAAAAAAATGGATTTCTTCACAGAAAGTTGTTCCTTTTCTTTTAATTTGGATTTATTTTGATTTTTTTATAACTTAAAAGACAAAAAGATTGTTTAGAGATGGGAAAGAGGATATCCAGAATTGTGTTATTTTTTTATGGTTTTAGTTGTTGGTTTTTATTTTTTAGGGGATTTTTGTTGTTTTTGTGTTTTTTTGTGGGTTTACACCAATGTAAAACCGAGGGGGTTTTATGGTGTGTTTACACTATTGTTTGTGTAAGTCTGTCTATCGCTCAAGGTTTGTAAACGATTAATACTTTGGTATAAATGTTGTACAAATAGATGTTGCAGGCGCATAGGCCTGGCCCTAAGCCTAGGCACATATCGGCATATCGCTTAAAAAGCGAGACCACATATTATAAAAGTACGGTTATTAGGGGGTTTCAGACTTGTTTAGGGCTAGTGTAGGTTTCTTTAGGCTCTTGCAGACGACTTTTGGCTAGAACTTGGCCTGAAAATGTGCCTATCTCGGCAAGGCACATATGCTCTATTGTGCTTCTGCACCTTGGCGTGCACCGATGCGCTTTTGATAACATAGGTTTTTACATCTCACCATCCCACGCTCCCCAACTTTGACCGACATGTGCATGAGGCGCCGCCTCAAGGCCCTGATGCACCTCCCTGATCGCCTTTCGCATCAGGCGTTCCTTTTCAAATCAAGGCAGTAGTCAGCCCCTGACCTGTCTTTGAATCTAGCTTCCACTTGTTCCTACCTTGGGAGTCTTTCCAGAATAAACTATTCTTTTCCTGGTTCTACTGGTTAGCAAAGGTATTGACTAGAAGTTCCCTGTTCATAAGCACTTTAATGGCCTCTCACACCATTTGTTTATTGTCAATTTGTCATGATTATAGATAGCTTACAAATAAGGATTTATATTGGCTATATTTTTTATGTTTGAAACTACACAAGTATTTATATGATTGTAATCATAAGGAGAGTCTTGACATGTTTGTAGGAAATATTTTTTTTTCAAGTTAAATTGGATCCATCTAGACCATTAAGCAAGCGGAAAATTATAAGTATGTGTCATGGTTTTATCCGCTCGTTTTTACACTAGTGTAAATCTACCATACACAACTTTCTACAAAAATTACGTTGGTGTAAACTCCACCTTAAGTCGTCAAAAAAAAATTTAAGTGATAATATAAAAACTAGTATAAATCTAAAAAAAACATATTGTATTACACCAGTGTAAATAACCCACAACATGTATACAATTTCTACCATACACTAGGATAAAAACATTTACAACATATCTACATTAGTTGTTATATAGTGCGTTTTCATTGGTGTAAAGGCTCCACTTGGTGTGAAGTAGGGGCCCGGGGAGGGGGGGGGGGGTGTTTGCAAAATAGAATTTCGTTTTTGTTGAAATTACATAAAGCCTTCATTAATATGAGTGTGAATTTCCGGTCATTATCTTAGTTTTTTATTTTGTTATACCAATCTTGAATTAAAGTTTGAAGTTCAGTATGTGTCAAAGTTATAAGTAGGTCATGGTTTTATCCGCTCGTTTTTACACTAGTGTAAATCTACCATACACAACTTTCTATAAAAATTACGTTGGTGTAAACTCCACAGAACGTCGTCAAAAAAATTAAATGATAATATAAAAAACTAGTGTAAATCTAAAAAAACATATTGTATTACACCATTGTAAATAACCCACATGTATACAATTTCTACCATGCATTAGGATAAAAACATTTACAACATATCTACATTAGTTGTTATACAGTGGGTTTACATTGGTGTAAAGGCTCCACTTGGTGTGAAGTAGGGCCCCGGGGGGGGGGGGGGGGTTGCAAAATAGAATTTCGTTTTGTTGAAATCACATAAAGCCTTCATTAATATGAGTGTGAATTTCCGGTCATTATGTTAGTTTTTTATTTTGTTATACCCATCTTGAATTTGTTTAGATACTAGTAATGAATTTTTTTCGTTATAGTGATTTTGTAGTTGGTGTATGATGGTGGCGTGGCTGCAGTGTTTGAGGATCTGTACATCGATGTATAGCGTTTTTTACACCAGTGTAAGTTGTTTGTAGCAATGGATATGCTACGTTTTCTGAAGATTTTTTGTTCAAGAATTTTGATGACTTACAGTAAAGGTTTTGTTTTTTACTTGTCTTTTTGAGTGTTTCCTTTTAAAAACATAAAAGCAGATAATAGCGTTTATTATATTTCAGGTTTTGTGTCTATTGGCGATTCAAAGTACGCAAGTGATGTAAATTGGGGTTGCATTCTTCGAAGCAGTCAGATGCTAGTTGCTCAGGTATTACATTACAAAGACAGAAGGCGAGTAGTGTTGCTGAATGTATTTCTGAAGTGCAGCAGGATCGTTCGCTCGTGCGCAGACCTGCAGGGGCAGAAGAGATTGTGCAGTGGCTGGAATTTTTGGCTTTCATATGTACAGTGAGTGTTTCGACTAGAAAAGACCAATGGAGATCGGAAGGAGATGATACAGGAGCGTTTTTGGTTAAGTCGCTGAAAAAATTGATTCAGAAGAAACGAGAGGATGCTGGAAACTTTTGTTCGAAGTGGTGCTCTTGGATACCCGCAAAGTATAATTTATTCCTGTGGCGAGCCGAAATGAATAAAATTCCGATGATGATTGCGCTTTCTAGAAGGAATGTTTCTATCCGTAGCTCGGTATGTTGATTCCAAGCTTCCACTAGAATTTGATACCGTTGTGTCTTATTCCGATGACTCTGACCTTTGTACCTGATCATTTATACTCAACCGGACTCCTGTTACATTTTATTATTATGCATGGTTTGTTATTTTTCAAGTCTATGCATTTTACATTATGCATATATAGTTTGAATCTTATGCTCTTTAGTTCACTTTCTAATTAAATCAACACTGTGTTAGTTAATTAACTTAATTTTGTTATTTATTAATTTTTTTATTTATGATTATAAAGAGATAAATGAATTAATGAGGCTGTTAAGTAGTTTTGAATTTGGGTAGTGAGTGTGTTGGAACAGATCAGAAATGGAAGTAGGCACAAAATTAGAAATAAAGTGGGCCATGATTTGATTTGTTGTCAGGGGAGGGAAACGAGGGAGGTGGGAGAAAGACACATGGTTTTTTTGTTTCCCTAAACTACCCCTAAACCTCATTTATTTTAATTAAAAATTGTATTAAAACTTTATATTTCACAACAAGACAAAACCAAGTGAAGATGCATTCTCATCCATTGGATATGTATGATCAATGGCTAGGATGGGTTCCTATGGTTCTCACAACTCAATAGAGTTCTCAAACTAACCCATCCCTATATATATATATATATATATATATATATATATATATATATATATATGGGAAGTATTGGGAGAAAACCCACCCAAATTGAGTAAACCCCAAAAACTCATCATGTGGCCTAGATTAATCCACATCATCAAATACACAAAATCATATTTTATTCAAGGAAGGTTATTTTAGTCATTTTCTTATCACTCTCTCTCTCTCTCTCTCTCTCTCTCTCTCTCTCTCTCTCCTGACATATATCTATTCCTCTATCTCTCTCATTTTTTCAAATCTCATTTCTTTTAATTTCCATCTTTTTCATCCCATTTCTTTGTCTCTCTCTAGAAATAAAACCAGAGCTCTGAACTTCACATCCCCCTCTTTCTATCTCTAAAGACCATCGAACCTCACAACTCTCTGCATCTGCTCCAACCACTCGTAAACAAGGACCTGGATCCACCTTCCATCTCGTTCAAGAAAACAGAGCAACGGGACGATGAACATACTCGTTCAAGAAAAGATGAGGGAGTCGAGAAGGAAGGGAGCCTCTTTCGATTGAAACAAATCCTCTGTATAGGTAATTATTATTATTATTATTATTGAGTGAGGGTGTGTGAAGATAGAGATAACAAACTGATGGTGTTGACTGGAACATCAAGATCTAGCTGTAGATGAAACTTTTTTTAATAAATTAATAATACAGATAATGGATTTTCATAGCTAAAAGCAAAACTGTTTGTCATATCATCTACCAAATCAAACTTGTGATTTTCTTAGCTATTTCTAATATTTTTGTATAATATGATTAAGACATATATTATATAAAAAGCAAGTGCTCGTTTTGCTTTTTTTTTAAGCTGAAACTTTTTTTCTTTGAAAGTGAAGATGAATTTGTGCTTGCAACAATCATCATCGTCTCTTGATGCATCATAGGTATTAATAAGTGTGCTTCTTCTTCTCTTGTCAATTTTCTTCTGACAGTGTTTTAATTATGACTACAAGTACTACAACAATCCAGATCTTTGAAAATGGATTTAGGAAGTGCTTTACTTTTTTAAGCTGTCATGCTTTATTTTTTTGAATAATAATAATATGGTTAGAATAATAATAATAATAAGAATATGTTGGTATGTTTTGATTTGTGCGTTTTGTGTTAAGTTTTGATTTTGTTAGAATAATAATAATAGCAGTTTTGGGGATAGTTTTTGTTTGCATACCAAGTGTTCGATCAAATGCTTGAATGAAAAAAAAACTTATGTTAACCTTTTTGATTTTTTTTATATTATTGTTTTGTTTTATGTTAGATTGTTATTGAATTGGGGACATGAGGTTGATAGATCACATGTGCTTGATGAATAAATGTGTAGTCTTTTTATGTTAGTATATGCTAACAGATGTTAGTGATGTCCCATCACTACAAGAAATTTAGGTCTTTACCCACACATAGTATGTGTAGGAAATGGTATATAATGTGTTGGTAGTTACGTTTACCTACACATAAATTAAGTGTAATGATGTATAGACTCATCACTGTAGATATAGATCATTACCTACACATCAGTTATGTGTTGGTATATAGCAAGCTATACCTACACATATATGTGTAGCTAAAACTAATTTATATGTGTGGCTAAAAGTGTAGAATTTGTTTGGATGACGTCTGATGTGGCAGCTGACGTGGAATATAATTTATGACGTGTGTCATAAATATATGTGTGGGTGAAAGTAACATTATGTGTAGGTAAATTTTAATAATGTATAGGTGTCGATCTTAACTTGTGTAGAAATAAAATATTTATGTGTTGGTAAAAGTATTTTAATGTGTAGACATTAACCAAAATATATGCAAATAATAATTTCAAATATACACACAAACAAATACAAAAACAATTCTTAATCAAAACATCATTGTCAAACAAGGAAACAAAATACTTAAACTAACAAAACAAAAATTGTCCATAACGGGTATAAAATTACTAGAATGACGTCACTCATCGATATTTTTACCACCTTACGCATCATTTTGAGATTGTGTTGATGTGCTTGATGGAGAAGGCATGACATTATTCTCAATTAGTGTTTGCTCTATGATTGCACTTTTACATGTCATTGTTGAAAGTGAATCCACTAGCTCGTCGTAAGTAGGACGTTTTACTTTTCTAATAGTACTCATGGTGTTATAAGCAATAACTGGGTCACGTCCACACCATTCCAACGAAGAGAGCTTCGTCCAAGTACATTCTCCATGGCCGATTTGTCGCTCATTGATTCCAAAGTATGCTCGTTTTCACATTCATCGTTTCCTTTTAACAAAAAAGAAGACAAATACAATAAATTAACTATTTACCAAATAATGAATATTTAGTGATAGAAATGAACAAGGAAACTAAAATATATTGCAACCGCATCTTTAGATATCCAACCTTTTTTCGCATACCAGTCTATGTAAGTCGGCAAGTCTCAAGTTGACCAGATAAAGAATCCGATTCCATGCCACGCTCAATGTGATAGCGTATTGTACTTTTTGAACCATTTGTATTATGAAGTTTTCGTTTTGCACGTTCCATAACTTTGTTTTTTATAGCTTCCTTCAAGGACAAACAAGCAAATATAACATAAAGTCTTAGACCAAATTCAATAACGTTAATAGTATAATGGTTAGAATACTATTAAAACATTACCATGTATTGTCTCACGCCACATATCATTAAAATATTCCAAGTCTCTTCTTTGCTAATTTAGAACAGGGTATGGTCTTTGCCTTTGGTGGGTCTTTTGATACTCCAATATCTTTGAAATAATCATGCAGCTTAACTCGGTGACCTCTCTATGCTCTTACCATGTGGCTAGAGATAACTTTGCAAATATCCAAACTCTCCACATCATCAAGTGTCTTCAAGCAACAAATATATTAACTAGTTAGTAAATACTTTTTAGAAAATATATAAATTATAAAAAGGCACTTATACATAGCTTGGTATAACGGCAACCTAACTTCATTTGGTACCTGATGCATCTACAATAAACTAACAAGAAAATAAATAAACAAAACCTTTATTAAAGATATAATGTGCCAAATGTCACAAGCTATTGCTACAATGGTAACAATTGGCTTTCCCAATCGTCCCTGTGGATTATGAAGAACCTATACTCACCATTCATTATGAAAAAAATGATATATTGAGAGCCGGTAGTAACCTTACTAGTTGATAGGAAGATTACATACCTCATATAACTTGAAGCTATTACCCAAATGCTTCATACAAAATTTTCAGCTTGTCCATTTTGGCCAACCCAAATGTTTCAAACAAAATTCGCAGCTGCCATTATAATTATGATCTACATTAGATATAAAATAATATTAGTAGAAAAAGACAATTACGTGGTTCCTTCATTTTATAAACAATAATGTTCTCTTGATTTTCAAGAGAACCCATTTAAAGTTCTAAGTAGCTAAGAAAATGAAGCAATGACATGTGCCCTGAAGAAATAATTCAAAAGATTAATATAATCATCTAGATTGCATCCTTTGAGAGGTACCCTCCGTCACCAGAAACAACAAGTGTGGAACCATTAACTTTCTCTGAAAAAAAAAAGCGTTGAAATTCACTTGAACAAAATTATGCAAGTAATGTTGTTCGGTGAATACTTAAACGGTTAAGTTATCATATTTGATATCTAGAAGTGTTGTTAATATGTCAAGGTGTGGTTATGGAAGAAGAAAAAGTAAATAACATTACTCATTTCATATTAGACAACACATTCTTTAGTCATTGTTCTTATGAAATATGAATTAGCATGAAGCCAAAAAGAATGCCCACATTTTTCTATGTCAGTATCAATGTAGAGCTTTGAAAGGTGCCTAGTTTTAGCCATTAACAGCCAAATTTGTTGTGAAAATTTTCATGTATTTATGAGTTCTACACTAGATAATTTGGATACAATATCATGAAAGGCTAGAGATATAAGATAACATGTAAAAGTTAGCCAAATTTGCTGCAAATTTTTTCATGTATTTATGAGTTCAACAACTCGAAATCTATCATCATTCAACATATCGACAGCGCTGCTTCGTCACCGCCACTGCAATCGGAAATTGGTGTTGAAGGACAACATCCTCTCCGACCTTAATCGGGCCAATATTAGCATTAATTGATGAGAACTCGAGCGGAATCAAAGAAGCAACAACCGATTTGAGCTCTCCAAAAGGCGCCGCTGCATCAGGAGGATCTAGTGATTGAAGATGGAACTTATAATACCCTAACTCTTTGTTTACCAGATCCATTGACCACAGAAATGAAGGAAAATGGAGGCGGCAAAGATGAATTGAAAATTGGGAAGATGAGATTGAGATGTGAGATGGGTTACCCAAGGCATTATAGCCTAGTGGTATCTTGGTGGTGAGATAAGACTTAGGGGCCATAAGGTCCTGAGTTCGAATCTCACAAAGGGGGTTTTCTCATAATTATGAGTTTCCTCCTGAATTGGTGACTTGGTGGTGGAATATGATCGCGTGGCAACACTGGTGGCACGATGATACTCCAGTGTTCCGTGAGTGATTCCAATTTGTTGGCCGTTCAAAAAAAAAAAAAAAAGATGTGAGATGGGTTGGATGTGAATTAGGAAATTATGAGAGCGAATAGGAAGGCGGCAAAGTAAAATTGAATGAAAATTTAGAGGTGATTGAGTGGGAAATTAGGTTTGGTGAATTGTAGCCGGCTTTTAAGTTTTAACAAATTTTTGTACAACTTTTAACAAATTTCTTTTTAAATAGGAGAGTCTGACTAAAAAACGTAGATAGAAAGCATGATAAATTTAAAGGTGTTTGTTTTGCGGAATGTTTTAAAAATGGAATTGAAATTTTTGTAAAAAAATTTGAATTAAAAAGAATTGGATTTGAAATTTAAACATTCTGATAGGAATCGAAAATTTTTGGAATTGTAATCTCAATTCTACCATTATTGTGTTCAGTTGATAAATAAATTGAAATCTATCACGTTTGCCCCCACCACTGCACTGTTTTGACCCGTAGCGGCCTAAACCATTTCAACCTGCACCTCTTCGACCTGAAGCGTTTTGACCTGTACCATCTCCACTCGTACCTTTTCGATCTGCACCGTTTCGGGTCAAAACGGTCCAGTCCGAAACAGTACGAGTCAAATCGGCACGGGTCAAGACGGTACAGCTCGAAAAAGTACGAGTTAGGACGATTCGGGCCGAAACCGTGCAGTTCACAACGATTCGGAACAGTACGGGTCGAAGTGGTTCGGGTCTAAACAGTTTGGGTGGAAAACGGTACGGTTTGAAACTGTTCAGGTCAAAATGGTACGGGTTATCTACATATTTATTTACAAATATTATGTGTTTGTAAACATAATTAATTACCCATACATATATTAGTTTTTTACATATGTGTAGATAAGTTACTTACACATAACAAAAAAATGTCATATATGTGGGTAATTTAAAATGTAACTGATCATCAATTTTGGGGACAAATTTCCCACCATTGGCAAGTGTGGTTAATATGTATTACCAACACATATACAAACATGTGTAACTAGTTACCCACACATTTACATGTGTAAGTAAATTATGTGTTGCTAAACACCCTAATTTCTTGTAGTGCATTATGTGTGTGAGGATCCCAACTAACATGTGTATCTGTTCTAGTGTTGCTTTTCATGAATAGGCTAGGAAGAAGGTGGCGTTGGTAATGTGGTTGTGATAAGTGATGTTATTTTATACACACGTTAGTGATGCTAACACATGCTAGTATATGCCTAACTAACATATGTTAGGGTCTATATGACATACGTTTTTTTCTCAGTAAAACAATGTTTTAGAATATGCTAACGCATGCTATTGATGTCTTTTATGTTAACATTTTTTATTTTTTTTATATTATTGTTTTGTTTATGTTAGATTGTTATTGAATTGGGGACATGAGGTTCATAGATCACATGTGATTGATGAATAAATGTGTAGTCTTTTTATGTTAGTATATGCTAACAGATGTTAGTGATGTCCCATTATGTGTGTGAGGATCCCAACTAACATGTGTATCTGTTCTAGTGTTGCCTTTCATGAATAGGTTAGGAAGAAAGTGGCGTTGGTAATGTGGTTGTGGTAAGTGATGTTATTTTATACACACGTTAGTGATGCTAACACATGCTAGTATATGCCTAACTAACAGATGTTAGGGTCTATATGGCATACGTTTTTTCAGTAAAACAATGTTTTCGAATATGCTAACGCATGCTATTGATGTCTTTTATGTTAACATTTTTGATTTTTTTTTATATTATTGTTTTGTTTATGTTAGATTGTTAATTAATTGGGGACATGAGGTTGATAGATCACATGTGATTGATGAATAAATGTGTAGTCTTTTTATGTTAGTATATGCTAACAGATGTTAGTGATGTCTCATTATGTGTGTGAGGATCCCAACTAACATGTGTATCTGTTCTAGTGTTGCTTTTCATGAATAGGCTAGGAAGAAGATGTTAGTGATACTAACACATGCTAGTATATGCGTAACTAACACATGTTAGGTTCATATGACATATGTTAGTATATGCCAACTAACGTGTGTTAGGTTTCAAATGACATACGTTATTTCAGTAAAACATATGTTTTAGAATACACTACACATGTCAGTGATGTCTCATTATGTGTTTTGGATAACCCAACTAACACGTGTTATTTTTTTTTTGTAGGTGAAGAGATGTTTTGTGTTAAGATAAAGATGGGTATCAAGAACGAAGTATAGATGATATGTTAGTATATGTCCAATTAACACTCAAATTGACCCGGTTAACATTTTCTAGTGATGTTAACACATGTAAAAAATAATTAATGTAGGAGGTTCTATGAACAACGACTGGAGTTCAAGCCGGCTACTCCGCACAAGGATCGACTAGAGATGGAGTGCTAAGGATTGAAACATGAAGCTGAAGATGCCTAATAAGGAATGAAGCATAACGCCGAAGACGACTATTAAAGAATGAAGCATAATTTTAAGTTTCATGTGTTTTTGTTAGTTTATGATAGTCTTGTATCATCTTTTTAATTATTTAAATTTATATGAAATTAATTTGTTACACTCAATGTCGATTGCAATAAATTTTTATATACATGTGTTCTTTTATGTTGTTATATTAGTCAAAAATTAACGTGATAATCATTTGAACCAATTACACATGTTAGTGATGTCTGTGAAATGAGTTTGTTTGAAGAGACCAAGTAACATGTGTTAAAGGGCTCGTGTGGCATACGTTATTAATAAATCTGGATATTTAAATTAATATGTGAAAGAAATTGTAGAGAGAAAAGTAGGAGAAAGGAAGTGGAGAGAGGAAAAGTTGGAGAGAGAATGTTGGTGAAATGAAAGGTGAAGAGAGAATGCAAAAAGGTGGAGAGAGAAAGTGAAATGATGGAGAGAGAAGCTAAAAAAGGTGGAGAGAGAAGGTGGATTAATGGACAAATCTACCCTTTACCTAATATAATGTAACACCCCAAAATTTACCGTTTAAAAAAAATTCGGGTAAATGGAGTATCAATACTTTCACCGAACGATTCGGTTAACAAATTCCTATATGCATAAAGCTTTATTTAATGTACTTAATTAAATATGGTTTAGGTATTTAACTAAATAAAGCTTTCACCGGGTATATGGACTAGCAAAAATATAACAAATGAAATGGTTAACTAGTTTGGTGCCTATATTTTGATTTAAAAACAAAAGAGTGACCTAATTGTCATTGTTTGAGCTAGATTTAGTTACTTTGGAAACAAGATATCATGTATAGGGAAGTTTAGGGGCCCAGATACAATTTTTTTAGTAATGAAAATAATTATAAAGTCCAAACCCTAGGAGAGCTAGGGTTATTGCGACCATATCAACAAAGAAGAGACTAGATCGAAAGATCGAGTGGGAAGAAGGCAGTGAAGGCATCGAGGAGACATGTTCCTATTATGTTTTTTTTTTTATTATTCATGACCAGGTAATCCTCCCGTACGTTTGTCACATCTTTACGTGTTTCGTTTTTTTCGCTCGGTTTGTGGTTCTGGAGTCGACGAGAGGTGCCAGCGGTGGTGTTTTGCAACGGTCTAGGTCAGGGTTTCATGCTCTTCACTTTGGTCACTCGCGGGGCTCGGTCTCGGGAAGACACAGTCTAGGCGACGTGGTGTTCATGTTGGTGTTAGTTTGTTTTCCGGGGGGCCGTGTCGATGTGCGACGAGGAAGGTTGTGTCGATTATGGTCTACTATGGTGGCGATTAGTGATGGCAGTTCGATGGGGCGGTGTACGCGAGGTGATGATGGTGCGCTAGTTGGTGATGTTTGATGAGGAAGATGACTAAGTTTACATGGTTTCATCTCATGGTAAGTTGATAGAAATTGTATGATGATGATCACGTGAGGGTAGTGTGATTTGTGTTTTTCATGAAAGCCATATATTCTTCATTTTGGCTAGCTAGTAGTAACCACAAATTTTGAGTGCATGTATGTTACAAAGTGAGAAAAACTTGTGCTCGTGATGTGTGTTATTAACTCACATATTATTTTGGCATGAAACGTGAGTAGGCGGAATGCGCCTAATGTGTCAGTATATGGTTTGAATTATATGTGTTATTATATGAATAGACTGTTGTCTTGATTAAAGTGTGGCTCTAATTTTTACTTAATAAGCGGAATGCGCTTAATGTCTTGGCCACGTATTTGAAACCTTACTTGTTAGATCGGTTATTGTTTTGACCTACTACCTGTTTAGGTTATATGGATTACTATATATATATATATATATATATATATATATATATATATATTGATATAGATCTTTGTACATAAACTATTTTTGGTGGCTACGTGACCTTATAAACTGGGCTATGATAGAAGTAGGGTATGCCTGCTCTAATCTAGGGTATTGGTTTTGTGTCTTGGTTGTTGTTTAGTTTATGTTATACTTGTTATTAAATATAATAGGCTATGTTTTATGACTACCTGATATGTCGAGCTGAGCTATGATGGAAGTGGGATATGCCTGCTCTGATCTCTGGTCTTGGTTTTGAGTTAGGGTTATTACATAGTTTATATTATGTGTATTTTTATAAACTGAGCTATGACAGAAGTGGGATATGTCTGCTTTGATCTCTAGCATTGGTTTGAATTATATTATGTGTATTTTTATAAACTGAGCTATGACAGGAAGTGGGATGTGCCTGCTCTGATCTATAGTTTTGGTTTGAGTCTAGCAAGCGGAATGCGCTTAGATAGACTTAACTGTACTTTGTGTTTATAGGCGGTATGCGCTTATAATATTTGTTAATTGAAGTTTTGAGATAAATAGGCGGATTTCGCTTATCCTACACTTTGATTTTTATTTGAGGAAAAACAAATTAGCGGATTGCGCTTATTGTTAACTTGTAGGTTGAGGTATTTTGTTAATTCTTATTTTCACAAATTACCTATTTATATAAATTTATAAAACTTGAACTCACTCAGCGTAGCTGACTTTTTGCATACACGTTAGATTGATTTCAGGTTAAATGAGAGATGGATTGATGACTGCTTGGCGATGCAAGAAGCTACCTAGCAACTGAATGCATTTCTAGAGGAAGACGACTTTTGTATACACATGAAAATTTTATATTCGATTTACAATTGAAAAAGAATTATTCATGTGTTTGTAACTTTTATTTTAAATAATTTTCCGCTGCACATTTTTTGAAATAAATTAAGACTTCTTTGAGTTATCAATAGACTTTTTATCCTTTAATTGCCAATTGTTTGACACCGGTTTTGCGGGTCTTACATATAATATCAATTAATGGAGAGTATTTTAGTCAAAGTTGGGACCATGAATCACAACCGTTGATCATGCTTGATCAATGGTTGTGATGGGGTTTATTGAGTTTACTCAAATTTTTAAGGTTTTCTATAAAACCTTGCCATATATATATATATATATATATATATATCTATATATATATATAAAAGAAAAGACTTTTGCTGACGTGGCGTGCAATGGAGGCCCCAACCTTGTGCCACGTGGCATCATAATGGAGAGTTTTTGGTGTTTTTGAATTGTTTTCTTTTTTAATTAAATTGAGTTATTTTAGGAAAAAAGAATTTAAAAATAAATTTAAAATTTTCTCTCTCATATTTCCTCCCATAACTTTTAAACGTTTATATCTTTTATATACGGGATTTTTTAAAGAAAAAAATTACACCAAATTAACGAGCGTTTTATTATCTTTCCAACGAGTACCATAGTGCTATATAAAAAACGGAGAAAAAATCTACTATTTTTTGTGGGGTTTCGTTCATACAGGAAAAAAATACACAAAGTGTTCATATTATCACGTAAAATTAGATTTTGTGGGGAATATGAGTTATTACTGATTAGAATACTATGAACATGCAATGATTAGAAGATTTTGTAGTTAGTTAACTTGAGCCATTTGTAATAGGTTATCACGTAAAATTAGATTTAGCAACCCCGGGACCCTCCCGGGGTAATCAGCTAGTATATATATATAGGGGAATTCTAAAGTGAAAACCATCTTGAGATGAAGAAACCCAGAAAACCCATTTATATGGTCGTCATTGAGCCACGTTAGAATCTTGAAATTTGATTAGAAGGATATTTTTGGTATTTTGTTGTTTTTGTACTATACTTTCCTGACAAAAATCTCCTCTCTTTTTTAAATTATCAATCTCTCTCTCTCTCTATCATTCTAAAAAACTAAACCTAATCAAAATCTCTATCTCCCTGTTTTTACTCCCAGATCTTGCTGCAAAACCAAACCTCCACCACCAACAATCACCCGTCATCACCACCATCACGGCTGTTAACCATCGTTCTCCTCCACCATCATCACCGTATCACTACTCCAACGTACAACCAACCCCCAAACAGATGGATCTGAACGATAACGAAGATGACGATCTAAACAGGGACAAGTATGAACTAGATCTGCAACAAGTGATGACAGATCTGAAACTTATTTGTGGGTCACGACACCATCACTGCTGTTTTGGTTATGATCTGTTTCTGCAACTGTTTTGGTTATTTCTGTTTCTTTAACCTTTTTATGTGAAGGGGTGATGAAGAACAACATCATATGTAGACGAGTGGAAATAGACCGATATCGCGTAGGTTTGTTAGTCTGCTTTATCATTCTAGACATGTGTTTTCTAATAATAATAAATAAATTAATGATATCGTTCATTCGTCATAATTTTTTCTCCAGAATGATTGCAGCTAACGGTTCCAAAGAGTTTTCTTGTGAACACAATGTTGAGGTACCAAAGGGTTTTCTTGTGAACACAACGTTGAGGTAAATAATTATCTTAATGATCAATTATATAATTAAAAACATACGTATACTTTTGTTTTAGAAATTAGAAAAAGATTAAAAAACCATGGTTTTCATTTGGTTTAATAATATGCTTATTGAATTTTTTTTTTGTTTACTTTGGGCCAAAATTCCACGTTGATGAAAATATATATTAGATTTCTATTCATTTGAAGACTAGTTTTTTTGGCATGGACGTTCAACAGTGGCAAAGTCTGACCTTTTTCTTCGATTTTTTGTGGGTTTCGCAGGTTCAAAAGCCTAAGGAAGATGAGCTTGATTTCTTAAGTTTTCATTTAAAAACTTATGTTTTTGTTGTTTTGTGTTATAATTTTCCATGTTTGTGTTGTTGGTTTATAATTTATTACATTTTTTAGTGAGATGGGCCATAAAAACATATGTTTTTGTTGTTGGTTTATAATTTATTACATGTTTTTAGTGAGATAAGTCGTGAAAACTTATGTTTTTGTTGTTAGTTTATAATTTTTACATGTTTTTTAGTGAGATAAGTCGTGAAAACATATGTTTTCGTTGTTGGTTTATAATTTTATTATATGTTTTTTTGTGAGATAATTAGTGAAAACATCTATTCCAAAATTTATTATATGTTTTTGTTATTGGGTTATGATTTTATTATATGTTTTTTAGTTAAATAAGCCACGAAAACATCTGTTTTTGTTACTGGGTTGTGATTTTATTATATGTTTTTTGTGAAATAAGTTGTGAAACACAAAAGTACAATTTTGTGGTCTATTACAGATGTACCTTTCAAGCTATAATATTACATTTAAGTAAAAGAAATGGATGAGAAATGAGAGATGAGAGATGAGAGAGGAGAGAGAAACTAAAAAGAAGAGAGAGGAGAAAGAGTACTAACATTGTATTTTGGACTAATTTGCCCTTTTGTAACTTTATTTATCAACTTTATTATTAAAATATTTCAAATAAATCACAACCCTTGATCTTATATAATGGATGGTCAAGATGTGGGTTTTCAAGGTTTTCTTACTGGAAGGGGTTTCCAAAATATCCTTCCCCTATATATATATATATATATATATATATATATATATATATATGGAGGGATAATTTGGAAACCCTCCCCACTTAAGAAAACCATGAAAACCCTCATCTTGACCCTTCATTTAGTATGATTTATGGTTCTTGTTTTTTCAGATTTTATATTTATAAGTAAGATGTTACCTTAGTCTTCAAAGGGCAAAATGGTCATCTTATCCTTTAAGTGTTCTTTCTCTTCTCTCTTATCTCATTTCTCTCTCCTCTCTCCTTTCTTAAAAGTTGTGCATTATGTCTTGTTATTTTATTAACATTCAAAAGTTAAATTTGAATTAAAAATGAAATTAAAAATACACATTTTGAGATTTTGAGTAACACATGTTTTTTTTATTCTCATTATCATTTTTCTTATAAAAATCTTACAATGTTATATAACAAATTATTACCTAAGAACAGAAACTTATGTTTTTACGAATTACACATGTTTTCACAACTTATTTCACAAATAACATATAACAATTATAACCAAAGAACACAAACTTATGTTTTTACGATTCATCTCACTAAAAACATATAATAAATTTTGGAATAGATGTTTTCACTAATTATCTCACAAAAAACATATAATAAAATCACAACCCTGTAACAAAAACAAATGTTTTCGTTACTTATTTTACTAAAAAAACATATAGTAAAATCATAACCCAATAAAAAAAACAGATGTTTTCAGAAACAAGATAACTAGAAAACTTATAATAAATTATAGCCCAAAAACAAAAACTTATGTTTTCACAAACTTATCTCACTAAAAAAATCAAATTATGAATCCAAACAACAAAAAACATATGTTGTACCTTTGATATACACAAAAATGATCATTTTTACAAAAATAAACCGTTATCACAAAAGGGCAAGAAAATAATTTAACTATAGAAAAAAAAAAGCAAATCCATATCTTAATATACTAATGGAAAAAAGGTCTTCTGTGTAGAAATTTAACATATAGAAAAAAATTAAAAATTAAAAATCTATGTAAGAAAGATGCAGATTCTACCTCATCCTCTTTGGCTTTATCATCAACCACTCACAAATTATGATACCAAACAGCAAAAACATATGTTTTTAAATTAAAACCAAATGTTCTTTGATGAAAAAACACAAACTCTTTAATAGAAAAAAAAAACAAAACAAAACCAAATCTCTATCAAGGCCCGGACCTGCCAACTCATTTCAAGATGATTTACCTACATCTAATGCATACCACCAATAAATATGCTCATCAACAGGTTATTTTTTAATTTAAAATAACTCTATTAACTACATAAATATAAATATCAAACTCAAATGCAAACAAAAAATAAGCAGCATACCGAAGGATAAAAATAGATCTAGAAATCCCACTAAATAAGTAGCAATAAATGAGATATGAACATAAAAAAAAATACATCAGGATTTCAAAACAAGAGGGTGAGTTTCAGGTTACAGATCCATCGCTTTGACTGCTTCAGACGACGTTTGAACAACCATCACCAATACCGAGTCAGGGTCAACGACTAACGACCACCACCATGCGGTGGTGGTTACCCAGATCTGGAAAGTACAAACTAGCTATCTCTCGTGATTTGTTTTCATCTTAAAAAGCCCTCTATCGATTTACCATATTCAGAAGGTAAGCCTGGTTAGATTTATGTATAGGTCTTGGAGGAGAATGGTGGGTGGAAGAGAACGATGGTCGACGGGTAAGAAGAAGGAGGTGTGTAGAAGTTTTGTAAATATAGAGAGATAGTTATTCCATCACCACCATTAAGTGTTGTCCTTTAGAATGAGATAGAGAGAAGGATACTAAAAAGTTGGGTTGTCTTTCATCTTCAAAAGCCCTCTATCGGTTAACCAGATTCATAAGGTAAGCTTGATTAAAGTTTGTTTATAAATGGTGTTTCATGGAGAAGTGTGATGGAGAAATATGAGTGAGAGAGAGTGTTTTGTATCTTGGTGGGTATATATGAGAGAGGTTATCTTCATCAAGAAAAGGATAAATTGTGTCAAGAGGTAGAGAGAGAAGGCATGGAAAGATGAGATATAACTTACCCAAACTACCCTTGAACTAAAATGGAGAAGACATGACGTGGAGCATTGAGGTCCTTTAGATGGTGTTTTTAGAGTTTTCACAAGTGAAGTGGGTTTTCTATTCATAATTGACATATATATATATATATAGGGGAAAGTTCAATTGAGAACTCATAGTTAGGGAGAGAACTCGAGAACTCCTACTTAAATTAAGAAAAAAAATAAAAAAAATCATAACTCAAAATTTAAGTCAAAAACAAAAAATATGGTTCGGAGCTTCTCTTTCCCACGTCATCCCCGTTCAGAAAAAAATAAAAAAATAAAAAAATAGACGACTTCTAATGCACGTGTGTAGTAAATGTCCGGTTAGCTTTATGGTTTAGTTTAGCTTTTAGCGTTAGTTTTTTTAAGTTTAGCTTGTAAGGTTTAGGTTTTTGGGGGTGGGTAGGGTGGGTTTAGGTTTTTGGGTAGGGGGTTAGGTTTTTTGTTGTGGCGGGTGGGGCTTAGGTTTTTGGTAGGCGGTGGGTAGGGTGGGTTTAGGTTTTTTGGGTGGGGGTGGATGGGTGGTTTAGGTTTTTGGGTAAGCGATTTAGGTTTTTTGATGAGGGTGGGGGTGGGTGGGGTGGAATTAGGTTTTTGGGTGGGGGTAAGTTGGGGGTGGGGGGTTTAGGCTTTTGGGTTGTACTACAAATGTGCAGTAGCATTTTTTAGGTGTGTTTTTTTTTTATTTTTTTTTCTGAACTGGTATGACGTGGGAAAGAGAAGCTCCGAACTAGTTTTCTATTTTTTTACTTAAATTTTAAGTTATGATTTTTTTTTTGTATTTAGTTAGGAGTTCTCGAGTTCTCTCCCTAAAATGAGTTCTCTATTGAACCATCCCCTATATATATATTAAACTAGATTATCCCCGGGATGTTTCCGGGATAGAAAAATCTAATATGAAGTGATAAAACGTGTGTACCATAAAAGGAATAAGTTGTTTTTTCAGAATTCTACGTGTGCAATTTTTTATTTTTCTAGTTAACATGGCCGGCTATGGCCCAAGCCGGGGAGGCCATTCGGCTTAGGCCTATTTTTATTGGGGCATATCTTTTTAATAAAATACTTATATACTAGGTTAGAGTCCAGTGTGTACACACGGTAAATGCCCAAGTCAAATGAAAATTTTTTTATAAAGATTGTATTATACGTTTAAAAAACCAATAAATTGAAGTGTATAGTTTTAACAAAGAATTCAATGTCGAAAGCAAAATGAGCTAAAAGTCTTAAACAATATAACTGTTTGTCATAAACAATTAAACTATTAACATGCGCATAATTGTTTTCCATAAATGGCTCTATGATATGGTAGTTTTGCAGGACGCCAACATCCTTAGGATTGCCATCTTCATCTAGTATTAATATCTTTAGTCCATCTCGACATTTGAACCTTGATAACGCAACATACAACTGCCTAGGTTAGAGACCCGTCAGTTTCACGGTTAAACCAAAGATAAAATGAAACACAAAATATGTCAATAAAATAAATATCAAGAAAAATATGAAATAAGTTTATAACATCATGTTGATGTGTTACTAATCATCTCAGTGTTTTGGAGTACTAATTACATTTTCATTATATTTTAATACACCAGTATATAAGCTATGTTTGTTAATTATTTTCCCTAATACGTTTGTTAATTATTTTGCCTAATACGTTTTATTACCGGCAACCGGCTAAACCAGTCGTCCACATGCATAAGATGGTTGTATACCAAAAGGAACTACACATAAAGAACTTATACGAACGGACACTGTTAGGTACTCTTACAAAACTAAATCTACTAAATAATAGTAACATAATATCCATACCTTTATGAACATAAAAATATTTCAAAATATGCATACCTTTATGAACTGAAAAACATTTAAAAACGGTATATATTACCAAATACTATCCATATTTGAAACAAAAGTTTGGAAGTCTAAGCAACATCCATTCTGCAGGTAACCAACTTAAGATTTAATAGACAACTACAATGAAAGCTTCATCCACAAAATCATACAGTAGCCTAAAATATAAAAGATAGAAAAATGGATCAAATATGCAACATACTTCTATTTGGACAACATAAATGTTTAAAGGGTGGGAAAAATCAGATTCAAAGGGAACATTTAATGGACAAATCAAAAGAATAACCAAAATTGAATTAAAAATAAGGAATACATGTATAATCGAGAGTAGTAACGTAGGGTTTAATCTTACCTTAGATGTGTATGTGAAAAGCCATCAACACCATTGTCAGTCTACACCTCTCTCTACAACAAATCAAATGGGAAAGATAGAAGAAACAGATCTGGAGATTTTGATACAACAACGAATACATTTATCACAATCTAGAAAACATATTTAGAAAATTACACGATTTATATGACTCTTGAGATGCTAGGGATTTAAATTAAACGATTTAAAACTGATTCAGTTGGATACACATTAAAATCAAACCCTAAGGAAACTGTTAAAGAATCCCAAGTCATTGTAAATTATCACAATTTCAAAAAACAGATTCGTACTAGATTCTACTCTAGAATATTAAACATCTAATTCGATTATCGATTTTACTGTACAAAGGATAAACAAACAATTGTTCAAAGCATAACCACCACCACCATTGTCAGTCTACACCTCTCTCTACAACAAATCAAATGGGAAAGATAGAAGAAACAGATCTGGAGATTTTCATACAACAACGAATACATTTATCACAATCTAGAAAATTAAACGATTTATATAACTCTTGAGATGCTAGGGATTAATTAAACGATTTAAAACTGATTCAGTTGGATACACATCAAAATCAAACCCTAAGGAAACTGTTAAAGAATCCCAAGTCATTGTAAATTATCACAATTTCAAAAAACAAATTCATACTCGATTCTACTCTAGAATATTAAACATCTAATTCGATTATCGATTTTACTGTACAAAGGATAAACAAACAATTGGTCAATTATAACTCAGTGAATCGGAGAGAGAGAGAGAGAGAGAGAGAGTAAACGAACCTTCAACAGAAAAAAATGGAGATCGATAGGAGAATGGAAGCGGTTGAGAAGACAATCGATCAAGTTTTCATTGGCTGGTGAAACCTATGTGGACACTCTAAGAATGCTCCATTCGACCCGAGGTTACTCATTTATTATATAGATAGATACGTCTCTCATTGCTTTATCCAGAGCTTCAAAACAATATTTGTGCATCATAGGTGCTTCATCCCAAATAATCAATTTTGTCATTCTAATTAATTCACCTAATTCACTGTTCGGTCCTATTGAGCATATAGAATCTTCATTAATGTTTATTGGAATTACAAACCTAGAATGAGCAGTTCTACCACCATCTAGTTAGATTGATGCAATTCCATTGGATGCAACATTAAAAAATACTTCACCTTTTGACCTTAAAACAGTTGCAGAAGTCTTCCAAAGAAAAGTTTTGCCAGTCCCACCATATCTATATACAAAACTCATCTCCATCACCTTTTGCAACCGCATTCATAACACTTTCGTAAACTCGGTGATGTTTAGCAGTTAAAGACTTTAAATATCCAGCATGTTCAATCTGTAAAGCTAATCTATCATAAGAAAGTTCTTTCAATATCAATCGATTATTTACTGCTGAAACATAATTTTCAAGAACATTTGGCCTGTCTAGAAAGTTTTACAATGTACTCCCATTGTTAAGGAGCAATGTTTCAATCTTTGATAGACAAATGTTTTCAACTTCTTCGTTGCTAAGATTCAACACTAAAAAAAATATTAAAAAGCATTTGTAACATTGAATTTAAAAGTTATTCAAATTTTTTTAATTTTAAACTAATTGCTTTGATACACTAATGACATTAATTACCCTCTATCTCAGTTATCTGCCTTTCCTTCTTTAAAATGTCTTCACATAATACAGCTTTTTTTTTACAGCAAAACTCACCAGGACGAGAGATTGAAATTGATAGTAGCAACATTACAAAAAGGATCGCAAAAAGTCACCAGTTGACCAATTATTTGCTTCTTTAATGGCAATAACATATTCTTTATCATCATCTAACAAACCTCGTGCAAAACAGGCATCTTTAAATGTTTCTAACACTTGGCCATCAACTGATTTTATATCATTGAAACAGGTAGCTCCCGTAACATGACTTGATAAAATCCTGAGGTAGTAACAATCACCAAGTGATGGAGGCACATAATGTATCCTGCCAATAGATTGCAAAGGCTTTTTTCGTGAGATCCACTTTCGTTCTTTACGTGTCCAAACATAGTATCTCGGAAAATCTATATATTTCAATTTCCTAGCAAATTCATCAGTTTTATTAGTTTCCATCCACTCTGTGAACATTGACATTTTCAACGTTGGATTATTGACAATATCACATAAATTAGAATCATCATCATAGACAATACTCTGACCATCTTCACAATGGAAAGGCAATACTTCAACAGCTGGAAATCTATAATGTATGTCATACTTAAATATTTTCCAAGCAGCATCACAAGTAGAAATATATCTACAATCAAGGTATGTCTTTACATCAATTACCTCTTTGATTTGCTCGGTGTCTTTGTTTTTAGACTTAGATTGGAAAACAGAAGCCGTAACTCTATCAGGTCCCTTATTAATATACTTAAACAAACATTTGATAGAACCTGACTGATTGCATCATTCAACATTCACGTGGCACTGGTACTTTCTGAGCAAAACAGGATTGTAAGGAACTACATACCTATAATCAAGTTGAACTCCCTTCTTTTCCACGCTATTACTTGTTTGACGACGACGGTAGACGGGATAACCATCAGAATCAACACAAGTCTCGTCTATATATTTTTTGGGGAACTTTTTAGAACATTTAAAGTTAACCATGCATGGACATTGAGGGTTGTCTGTACCGCAAGGTCCATGAATCATAAACTGCTTGACAAGCTCATACAATTCAGGATCTCTAACTTTATCTAGGATCTTTGCACTAATTACACGATCGATATCAGATGCAGTTGGGAATTTGCTTTCAGCATTCAGGAACAAACATATGAGAGCATGTGGCAGTCCACGTTTCTAAAATTCAACGGTATAAAGAAATGAAAAATTTATAACAGGAACAACAGTTAGTAGTTAGATAAGAATACTTTTATTAATAAACAATTAACTATATTTATTAAAAGGTATCTGCTTGTGTCTCACCAAACAGTTTATACTTGTGCAAATCTTTGATTAGATAATCCAATTTAACCTTAAATATTCTAGATATAATATCCGGTCTATTTTCTGGTTTAAGATCTTTATCAGACAAACACCTGAAAATCTCATTTGGATTACAGGTCACTGTTATGAATAAATCGGGATATCCAACTGCCTTGCAAATTGCCATAGCATCCATGTACTTTTGCATCATATACCTAGATCCACCAGTAAATGATGAAGGCAGGACTATACGTTTACCACAATTTGATGCATTATTCTCTACACCTTCAACAGTAGCATTCAAATTCTTAAAACTTTTGGTTCTATGTTTCGGTTGTTGTGTTTTTATATAAGCTAGGTGAACAGATTCTACCATTGTGTAAGCATCAACTAAAAACTGTTGAAACAGTTTTTCGCATGAACTAACAATGAAAACTTATTATGCCTATCTTGTATTCTATAATAAAAGAATTCCCTCATTGAAAGGTTGGTTCTAAGTTTTTCATCATCAACTACAATCCCATTATGTTTAATACCAAGTCTGAAACCATCTTTAGCATATCGGAAAATAAGTGGATACCGCATGGCAAGATAAGAAGGATGAAGCTCACTAATTCTTTGAAGCCCATCAGCCTTTGATCAAACAATGATATCTTTTGTGTCAAATGATCCATCAAAATCACCAATTATTAATGCAGCAACTTCTGACGCAGTTGGGAGGTTATAAACCCTTCCATCCTTATCTCTTGTTCCAATAAGCTTCAATGTTACTTTTTGCCAGTCATTTTCTTGAAAAAAATCACTTACCATTCGGAAGGACTTCATGAGAGGATTGCAGGAATCCAAGATATCTTTAAGAATCTTGATGGTGTCAAGATCGAGCGCATTTTTTCCAGTAGAATTAGAATCTAATTCAGAATTGCATCAAAATTAACAACTTTACCATAACATTTAATTCAAATGAAGAATGTATGTAATATGAAATGAGAAATAAGTAGAACAAAAAATGGAACAAATTAGGTATAAAAATTACCTAACTGCCTTTTGACGATTTACAACTTCATTTTCTGAATCGTATATGTAAATTTGTGAAAATTCAGGTTGTTCTCCTTCATCCGGAAGTAGACTACCCATGCAATGATAATTCTGACCCTGGAGTCTAAATAAGTAAGGACCTTTACCACTGTGACAGCTTTTGTCAAACTTGTCACCAAGAGATGTAAAAGAAAACATCATGTTATATGCTCGAATGTTATGTATGAAGTTCTAGCTTATTGGAGTATGACCTTTATACAAACTCCGTAATAATAGAGGAGGTTTAGGTAATGATGGAAGTTTAACATCACCATTCGAACAACAGAGCGAAAATGTTGTTTTCTTACGATCTTTATTTCCTCTAAGTGTTTCATCTTCCCACAACAATACTTGACATTTAGAGTAGACAAAAATAGCATCTCCATGATCTACATAATCTAGAAAATGAATAAAAATAAAAGAATGGAACTTCAGAAACATAAAAACAAATAGTACCTTGTACCTTTTGAAATTTAAAAAACCGTTTGAACAATAGGATCTAGGGATGAGCACATAGAGCCGAATACCGATACCGTCCTGTCCCGTCTCCATCCTGATCCCGATCCCGCACCGAACCGATACCGAACCGAGGGTGTTCGGTATCGGTACTTACAATTGGAGGTTTTCGGTTTCGGTATTATCGGTACGGGATCAGTATGGTATCAGTATTTTAAGGTAAAATACCGATACCATACCGGTGCCTTACTGATACCGTACCGTATGTGTTCGGTATCGGTATTGGGTTTAGGGTGTTTTCGGTATCGGTTTTTTCGGGATCGGTATTGGTTGGTACCGATACCGTCCCGAGCTCATCCCTAATAGGATCTGCCAATACATCATGACCCATATTTAAATCAAATTTAGGTATTTGACTTGTATAGAAGTCTTGGTTTGCTTTTTTGAACTTATAACCAATACGATTATCATTGGAAGATTCACCTAAAACAATATGATATATATATTAAGAGGGTGTTTGGGACTGAGTTTCAAAACAACTTATTGACTTATTGGCTTCTTGTTTGTGTAACCCAAATGCACTTTCTGTTTTGACTTTTGGCTTTCGGCTTTTAAGGGTGAAAAGACTGTTTTTGAGAAGTTATAAATCCTGGCTTTTGGCTTTTGACTTTTGGAAAAAAAAATTACAAATCTACCACCCATACAACCAATATTCACAATAAATTAAGCGAAACACTTAAACAAATAACAATCTATTGAATTTTTGACGTTTCTCATCCCAAAAGCTAATCCAAACACTTTTTTAAAACTTCCTTTCAAAAAGTCATAAGACAATAAGCACTTCTGGCCAAAAGCACTTTTGCATTTCCAAACTCAATCCCAAACACCCTCTAATATTTACATCTTCAACAACATCTAAAAGCTAGAAGTCAGGTTCATTTATATATATATATAGGGACAGGTTCAAATACAAAGTAATACAAACGTGCGAAGGATGCGAAGGATCACTTTGTACTTGATAATTACGTAATGATAATTACGTAATGCCTTCATGACTTGATAATTACGTAATAATAATTACGTAATGCCTTCATGATCATACAAAAACATTACGTAATTATCATTACGTAATTATCATGTACAAAGTGCATGATAATTACGTAATGATAATTACGTAATGATAATTACGTAATGATTTCATGAACATAAAAAAACATTACGTAATTATCATTACGTAATTATCATGTACAAAGATCCTTCGCATCCTTCGCACGTTTCTTTTACTTTGTAGAATAACCGCCCCCTATATATATATATATATATATATATATATATATATATATATATAAGTTATACATTTTAAGTAGAAATAACTTGCCAATACAATTTATAAGAGCTGAGCTTTCAAAACTTCTACCAGAAGAAATATCCAAATTTAAGGGACTTTGATATATATTCCTTGATGAAATTTGTGTCGTTGAAGCTTTTAAAAATATTTAAACAATAATGAGCAAAACATGAATAATGATCAAATAAAAAAAGTTCAAACTTCAATTGTCTCAAGTTACCTTTCCTTTTAGTAGATGATTCACATAAAGTACTACCAATAGTTGGAGTCACATTACCATATGCTAAGTTACCTTCACTGAGCAAATTTTTGTTGTAGAAACTTCTAAAGCAAAAAAAAAATATGTAACAATTAATAAAAGGTACAGCATGAATATTTAATACAACACAATTTTTATTCTAATGTATAACACAGAATGTTGGTAATATTTGACAATGGAATCTTCTCTAAAGGAGTGGATGTGGATCCAACATTAAAACCACGATTATACTTAAGCTTCTGCAAAATGTCCTTCCTTTTATTTCTTGCTTCTGCAGAGTTTCGGGTCGGAGTTGTGCCAACATACAATTCATAGTGATTCGAAACTTGTTAATTAAACACAAAACATATGTCAGAATTAATAAAATCTATAATATGAATATGTAATAGACAACTATTTTGATTCGAATTTATAACACATACCGTTAGTAATATTTGACAGTGGAGTTCTCTGTAAAGTAGAGGATGTGAATCCAAGATCAAACACACTTTTATTTTTACGCTGTTGCAGAATGTGCTTCCTTTTTTTTCTTGCTTCTGTACACTTCTTTTTTATTAGAGTTTGAACAACATACAATTCATACTTGTTTGAAACTTGTAAAGCAAATAAAATGTAACAATTAAAAAAATTCCCAATATGTGATAGAACAAATTTTTGGTCTAATTATAAGACATACCTATGGAAATATTTGTCAATGGTGTACTCTGTAAAGGAGAAGATGTGCATCCATCATGAAAAGGACGTTTATTTTTACGTTCTTGCAGAGTCCTTCCTTTTTTTTTCTTACTTGTGCAGAGTTTTGAGTTGGAGTGTGGTCAACAAAGAATTCATACTGACTTTAATTTTTGTTATGCATTTCCATAATTTTAAGTGTCCGTTGAACAATTATGAAATTTAAATTATATATTTTGTAACTATTGACCACAAAACAGAAATATAAATCACAAAGTAGAGTTATAACCGTAATATTTTGGAGCTATTCAGAAGAACACGAAACTCACATTAACGTCTTATACTTGGATAAGGAGGAAAATTTGTATTTTGAAATTTTCATTTTCTGGAACTCAAATAATCATCTTTTAAGGATTGAAATGGAAATTGAAATTGAAAGTAAAGTAATAATAAAATATTATATTACATATATTATTATATTATTATTATATTATTATTATATCGAACCTTAAAGTACAACTTTTAAAAATGAAGGATTGAAAATAAAATATTATTAAACTTATTCTCATTTAAATATTCAATTTACAAAATTAAGTTTATTGAAATAAATATGTATTATATAATTTATAGATAGAATACATTACTTTCTTCATTATACAAACAACACACACACAGACTAAAAAACTCAACCGACGGTTAAAATTCTTTAACAATCGGAAAACGACATTCAGGTAACTTCTTTTAAACTTTTGATCAATAACCATCAGGAGGAAAGTTTATTTAAACAATAAAAATATGTTATTAGAGTTTGATTAAATGTTAACTTAATATTGTCTTCTCTGATTGTAGTATTTACTTAAAAACATAAAAATGAGTAATTTATAAGAATAACCTTTGAATATGTCTTAATCTTTGCTATCTGTTATTGAACATTTGGTATCATGATTGTTATTTGTATATATAAGTAAAAACATAATGTGCTTTTATATTACATTTGATTATTTTAAATATAATTGAAAGGTTACCATCATGGAACTATCATTTACAAAGATGTTAATGGAAGTTGATTCGTTTAAACTGGTATGAATTTCAAGTGATAAACTATGTTCAACGTTCAACTATGTCAAATATTTATAACAAAGAACATAAATTTAAGAGAAAACATATTATTTGTAGGAGATACCAACTGATTTTGTAACACGATTTTGGGGATAACAATGCAAGCCTACATTAATAGAAATAAGGCTCAAAAATGGTAAAGCATGGATCTTATGATTGAGAAAAAGACCTAATGAAGTTGTCTTCACAGACGGCAAGTGGATTGATGTTCAATGTCAAATTGGATAAAATGCCTAAATCTTATATTATGAAGGAAGGATGGACTCATCTTTTAGAAGGGTTAGGGTTGGAGTTAGGTGACAGATTTAATTTAAAATTATTGACAATGACACATGGGAACTAACAGTTTATAGAAAGGAAACTTAGTTGAAGATTGAGTATTCTCCAAAACAACGACATGAAGATCTAAAACCAAAGCAGATGGAAAAAATCAACAGGTACTTATCTTATTTAAAATGTTTACTACTTAATTATTTTTATACATTGTAAACTAAAATTAGGTAACAACTGCAGCAGGAAAGAAGTTTCAAAGAAATGCATAAATCTAGTAAAAGAGAAGCTACAGATGATGTTGAGTCAAGTTTGAAGCAACACAAACAGGCTAAGAAAGAAAAGAAAGATGATTCACATGAAAGTGTTAATGATGTGATTAAGTTCACTCATGTTGAACATGAAGAAAACAGAATGGTAGTGTATCAATTATAATGACTTATGTTTAATTTTAAAGAAAATTTATATTATATTAAATATAAAATATGACAAATGATATAATAAAATGATCAATGCAGCGACTGCCAAATGATGTTGCAGAATCAGCACAACTGAAAACAAAGTTAAAACCAATGAAAATTTAGAATTTAAAAAGAGAAGAAAAATTGTTAGCTTTCAAGTCTGAGAAGAATGGGGATAAGAAGAGATATATGTTGAAGGATTGGGCTATTTTTACAAAGGATAATGGCATAACAAAAGGTGAGACCCTCTACTTCAGTTTTATAAAATCAAGACAACTTCTAATTCTTGACATGGTGGAGCCTAATGTTTGAAAACTGTTATATTTTATATTGAACAAAAGGCAGTAAACTTCACTTTATGTAATGTTATGGTTGCTGTATTTACTTTTTTATTTTGTATCTACTTTTAAACTTCTGCTATCTTAAAAGAATAATTGAATGCTATTTAAATGTCCTAACTCTTTTACTAACATAGGTTTTCTAAAAATGTTACATAATAAATTTGTCTAATTAATTATTAACAGCATGAATAAATTTTACAAACTAATTTGTAAAAATGTAACAAACATCTGTTACAGAACACTTTGAAACCACTGCTATCATACAACTTTGTTGCTACAATATATGTTGATAACAGATAATGCAGCATATGAAGACAAGACAAAACGCCAATCATTATTATAACAGATGTTGATAAAAGATATTTCAAAAACTCTTGAAAGATTTCTAGCTATCAAAAGATATTGATAACAGATAATGTAGCAGATGAAGACAGTACTTTGAAAAGTGTTTGCTTAACTCGATTGATTACTAATTAACTAATTACTAGAAAAGTAAAATTCGGTTGTTTGAGAGTGGTTTTGAAAACAAAATAAAAATTAAGATGTAAACAATTGGAGAAAAGGTGATTCATCCAAGTTTTAGATTCAAAGTGACTTCAAGTAAATTAGTTTTTTATTGAGAACATCAGATAGACATGATTAAGATAATTAATTAGTTGATTGTGATAAACGAGGACTAAGTACTTTGATTGCAAAACAACTAAAGGTTATCACACACGGTTATCAATTGAAGATTACCAAACCCAATCCCTATCTAATATATCCCAGCTACTAGAACTTTCGGGAATTGAAAGAATCAAAACTAGGTTTTAGATAAAAATCAACCGAAGGAAACCACAAAAAGGTTAGCCACTCATGTTCTTGATTTGATCTTCAATCTTGATGTTTGATTGCATCTTTGATGCTAGAATGATGATTGGAATGGTTAAAATGGTTAAAAGATCCCAAAATATGCTCCTAGAATCACCCCAAAAGTCCCCAAGAAAAGCTAGAATGGAATAATGGTTAAAACCCTATTGTTTATGATTTTTAATGAGTTTCCCGTAGTCCAGCATCGTAGCCTACACCAGTCAGCACCAGAGCCGTAGGCTACGCTAGTGCACATTCTGATGTGATCAGCCAAGGGGTTGCTGTAAGCTACTCCAATCAGCACCAGACTCGTAAGCTACGCCTCTGACAACTTTCTACCAAAAGTTGTTTTCTTCATAACCTTTTCATTATAACTCCGTCTTCTTCACCGTTTGTGGCCACGTCTTTGTTTTTCGACCCTTTTTAATGTCATCCATTTTAATCTTTAGGTCCAATCCATGAATTTCTCGAAAACACGTCCAATCTTCGTATTTAACCTACAAATCCACAAATTCGGGTAGTTATCTTATTCAAGCTATATAATCATCCAAAATACAATAAAACTAACCATTTTAATCACATTAATACTCAGGTTTTAGCCTCTCCATCAATGGCACCAAAAACTTGATATGTGTGTTTTAGTAAGTTTTAAAAGACAATCCAGGGAGTCAAAACTTGATCTTATTAAGGACAAAAAAGGTGGGGTTTTACTAGAACGCTATGGATGTTTTAAATTTATAAGAAACAATAGTTGCTTAATAGTATAAAACTCACACAATATGGAAGTTAACTTATCGGGTGTAGTATAGATTTGAGCGAGTACTGAGTATCGAATCCAAAGAACGATTTTTACTACTCAGCTTTTAAATTGCTAACGGTTTTTAAGTTGCTTTTGGAGATTTTAAAAGAAAAATAAAAGAGAGATTTAAACCGTAAAACACAAAAATATCAAAACAAAGGTGTTGCTTCAGGATCCGACTTCACTTGGTATGAGACAATAGTAAATCTTTATTTAAGCGGTGTGTTTAAAAACTAAGCCTTCCGCATTAATCTTTAGACGATTTGTGTTCTTAATATTATTATGAAGGTCTCCCGTCCTGGTGAGCTCACTTCTCAATTTTGAAAACTATGTTATCCACAAGATATGAGCTCTCACCCGTGAGAACGCATTCCCCAAAACTACGATTTTGGCATCCAACTACTCTTTTCTTTTGTGAATAAGGTGCCAAAAACTGTAGTGATTGACAAACTACCACTTAACATGGCAAAGGCCTCATCTCCTTCCAAATCCGCTCATCCTTTGCTTGAAATAATTAATTTATCAAAAAGTGATTGACCTTTATTAATTGTGCTGCAATATAATCATAAGAATAAATATAGACCGTTTACTCCTAACGTGGGTTCACTAATCTTTGATTTGCACTAAAGTTAACACATAGACCATATAACCAAGTCGCAAATGGCTTAATACCAAGGCCAAGTATATAGACCATGCCGACCTTAAGTGAACTTTGATAGACGAGGATCGACCATAAAGTGTGAGTGTTTCCACAACACAAATGGGCTAATTACTACACGTGGAGGTAATGGTTATCTTACAAGTGCGCAAGTTTTTCCACGCGACGGGTACAGTCATAACTCCCTCCACTTTCTACCAAGAACACCCACAAAACCAAAGACAAAATTAAATAATTAGTTAATTCATCAAAAAAAGAAAGACTAGAAGAAATTACTAAAAAACACAAAACACCACTTAAAATAAAAATAAACTATATATTTCATACCAAGTTTCATCATCACCCTAGAAACACCAAGAGAAATCAATCGTAACATAGGTGATACAACAGGCTCACAAGGTTTGAGTTGTGTGGAAATTATGGTGAGGGTTGTATGGAGATTTATTGGTGATCTGAGTGATTGTGGTGGTTTCTCTCTAAGCCTAAGATTTTATGGAGTGATCCCAAGCTCTAAATGCCACTTTCAAGAGCCAAAGAGGGCAGAAACTTAGTGGGAGAAGGTGTAGAAAGGATATAATGGGATGCCAAAATGAGAGGAAGATGCCTCTATTTATAGGTTGCGTGGAAGTCCCTGATAGTAAAAATCGTATCTTTGGATTCGATACTCGGTATTTGCTCATATCTATACTACACCCTATAGGTACACTTGCCTATTATGTGAGTTTTAGACTATATTCCCTTATTATAAAGGATTTTGGAGTAACTATAGTTAGAGACATAGGAGGTGTCAGAATTGATTCGTAAAGCATATTTTAATAAACGATCATTTATAAACAAATGAACTGGCCACTCACATTTGTAGACGCATATTTCATATATGTGTTTGTTGCTTTCAGATTGTCGAAGATAAATGGCGAAGTTTTTAAGATTTTGTTAGTTTCTGGTTTTAATTCGGGTTATCGTGAAGACGAACCAAAATTATGCATGGTCGAACCAGTTAGTTTAATGTTTATTATTTTGATTCAGGATAACGCAGGGTCGAATGAACTGGTTCGAACCCACGTAAGGTTGAACCAATTGTCCATACATAGTTTGAAGTTAGTTTGACTTGTAACGGTTGGTCATTTCGAGTTAGCTATCAGTGTGTGTGTTCTGTAGGTGATCTGAAAGTACGTGTTTTCATTATTCAAAGTCTGTAGACGTTTTATCATCATTAATGTTAATGAAAACATGTTGAAAATGGAATTTATCATGTATTGATTACGGTTTTCATCATTTTGCATGATAATTAGGGTTTCTGCACCTAATTCATGAGTACTCGTGTTGATCATGTGTTTCGTTGGTTAAATCCGATCCTAAAAAATGGTATCAGAGCCAAACTCAGAGTGGTGGCCCACGGAGTGGTGGTGTGGAGAGAGCCAGTCGTGACTAACGTTGCCGTGACCAACGAGGACGTTGGCCCTAAGGAGGGTCGATTTTTATGGATTGGAATCATTGCAATGTATGGGACTTGTCCCACATCGGTTTAATGGGCAACAAATGTGGGGTTTATAACCCAAGTGGGCCCTCTCTCCCATCAAACTAGTCTTAGGATAAGTTCTCCTGTTTGGGCTGTAACAACATTAAAACAGTTCCATACGATCCAATAATCTAGGTTGAATTACCTTCGAAAACTTGTACCACAACAATCATTTTCGGTACCTCTACCGGTACCACTTTTTCCATTTTTCAAGAATGATACTTTCATTAACGATATACCGGTTCGGTACTCAGCTCATCCTTACTCGTTACAACTCAATCTTACCTTTTAGTACATAATATGACATGATAAATACCATAAATTTCAAAATTGGTGCATTTATTATATATTCTCACCCAAACTAGATTCAATGATAAATATAAATAAAATTGAAAAGAACTTACTTAAATAAAAAAATGATAATTTACTATTGTATTTATTTGGTATATTTATGTTAAATAATTTATTTTTTAATTAGAAGTACTATTTGAGAGAGAAGTTTTAGGATAAAATATTTTGGGGGGAAAACTTTAGGAGGGAAATTGAAATTTCTAATTTCTAATTTAAGAGAGAATTATTTTTTATAGGAAACTTCTAGTATGTAAAGCCACATGACATATTGCAATTTTAAATGTGACTATTGTCTAATCCTTAGACACATATGTTTTTCCATGACGTTTGCTAATATTTCATCAAAAACATTTGTGGTTATTGTCTAACCTTTTGTCGCACATATTTTTTTTCCATGACATGTGTTATCATTTCATCACATAAAAATAAATAATGACAATAGTGTGGTTAATAATCATGTAAAGCCACATGAGTTTTATACCTTTTTTAGTGTGACTATGGCCTAGATTTGGTCACACATATTTTTTCCTTGACATTTGGTATCATTCCATCACATAAAAGAAACAAAATGAAGATAGTGTTACAAATGTTTATATAAAGCCACATGAAATTTTCAATAGCGTCTAGCCTTTTGTCACACAATAATATATGTGGCTATATATATTAGATTTTAGTCACACCATCAAACACGTACTATGGCTATAGATCATATTTGGCCACACTTTTCTAGTGTGGCTACCAATTGTCACAGTTTTTTCTTAATGTGTGGCCAAAGGTTTCGAGTTGATGTGTTTTTGGTCGCATGAATTAAATATTGTTGCCGTAGATCACAAATGGCCACACTATTTTTTAGTGTAGCTATTAAATGTCACAGTTATTTCTTATAGTGTGGCTAAAAATTTTGAAATGTCATGCTAGAAGGTTTTGAAATGTGATTAATGACCTTTAGTCACACATATAATCAAAAGTGTGGCAGAACGATTTTGGTAAAAGTGTGGCCGTAGCTCCTTTTTTGCGTAGTGTCACCAACATGATAAAAAATATATTTTAAGCATAAGTTTAGGTAACCTGCTCAAGATACAAAATAAAAGCTCGTGGCTCCATATCCAGAAGCTCCTAGATAGTGGGAAGATAATCTATAAAGGTCTTATCTGATTCATAGAGATAACACCTCCGGGATGCTTTGATTACATTTACATATTTCACCCGACATGTAATTCAATTCGATGTAAACATTGTTTAATAATTCTATTAATGTTATTTCTATTGTGCCAGTTTAATAAACAATCTAATTAAACATGTAGGCCCCCTGTCTAGGGTGTTACAAATCATGTGTAGGTTAAAAAACACAACGAACATATTTATAACACACACATGCATACGACGAGCAGAAGACAAAATGAAGTAAAAAAACTTAGTTAACACATATTTTGTTTTTTTATTAATGTAGCAATGTGATAATCATATTCTATTGTACTCTTGGTTTGATATGAATATATAGAAAAAGTCACGGGTCCATTCATACCCCTGTCTTCATTCGTATGTTTGATTTGATTGTTTAACCACCTGGTCCAACATAAGGCCATTTGGTGTGGACTCGGTGGGTGCAATCAGGGAGATGAGGTGGTCGTTGGTGCAATCGGAAACACAGCCCCCCTCAAAATCATTTCGGCACAATCAGTGGAATTTTACCGTGTTTACCGAGGCATTTGATTGGTGCATTTTTTTAACGTTATGTGACCGTTGGCTTTTGTTTTTTTAAATAAAACTTTATATATTTTACCATACCAGAATCAAATCATTCACCAAAACATACCATACCACACCACTATTTCTATATTCTACTATTCATACTTTCTTTCTAAAATTTTTGAAACTTTCCATCTTCAAAATTTTATAAAATCAAATCGTTTAGCCAAGAGATCATCAGAGTCTGAAGAAAACGCGATAAACTTTTACGTGGGTGCGATGCTGGAGAAAGCGCATATTATCCTGGAGTTGGAAGACGAAAGCGAGAGCGAAGCATCTTCAGGACCAATCACAAGGAGCGCTACGCTAAATAGAGATCGTGAGGGTATAATATATTTTCTTATTGTGTTATTTTATAATGTTATTTTATAAGATTGTTCAAAATCTTATATTACATTATATTATATTGTTGAAAAATT
This sequence comes from Ambrosia artemisiifolia, assembly GCA_032199755.1. Classification (NCBI taxonomy): domain Eukaryota; kingdom Viridiplantae; phylum Streptophyta; class Magnoliopsida; order Asterales; family Asteraceae; genus Ambrosia; species Ambrosia artemisiifolia. The sequence continues at coordinate 27,577,370 of CM063529.1, read as the reverse complement.
TATATTATATTTTATATTTTTTAAAAGGTGCACATGATCGTTTGGTTGCCGACTATTTTGATGAAGACTGTGTATACACTGATGAATAATTTAGGCATCGTTTCGAATGAGTCAAAAATTGTCGAATGAATCGCCGATGACTTACCTAATTATGATGAGTTTTTTACACTAAGATGGGATGCTAGAGGCAAAAGGGGTTTTACAACGCAACAAAAATGCATGTTTGTAATTCATCAATTAGCATACGACACTTCTAGTGATTCATGGGATGAGTATTTAAAGATGTTTGATAGATTGAGTTGGGATTGTTTTTACCAGTTTTGTGAAGATATCCTGAAGTTATATAGCAAGGTTTATTTGCGTAGGCCAACGAAGAGGGACATCGAAAAGATCTACGCATTCCATGCAGAGAAACACGACCTTCCTAGCATGCTAGGAAGTCTTGATTGTACGCATTGGCCATGGCGTAATTGCTCTACTGCATGGAAAGGTCAGTTTACGCGGGGTGACGTGGTAGAACCCTCGATAATTCTAGGAGCCGCTTGCTCTCCGGATCTATGGATTTGGCATGCTTTTTTTGGAGTTGTAGGTTCGTGTACGATTTAAATATTGCTGCAAGATCTGAGATTTTTGACACCATGATTAGAGGCACCGGCCCTGATGATTCTTTCATGCTCAATGGTGTAAAATATAAGCACGGGTATTATCTAGCGGACGACATATACCCAAGCAATTCTTCTATTGTGAAAACGCTTTAAAATACCACCGATGAAAAAAGGGGAAATTTCGCGAAGTACCAAGAATCGGTAAGAAAAGACGTTGAACGGTTATTTAGTGTCTTAAAGGCGAAATGGCATATAATACAATGCCCCGCACGGGAATTTCATCCACAAAGATTGAGGTATATTATGCATGCTTGTATAATACATCATAACAAGATACTCGAAGACGAGGGTTGATATGCGATTACGATCCGAATGAGGTTGAAGAGAATCTCGAGCCAGTTGACGACGTGGGCGTTACACGATACTACCTTGCATGTCAACCTTTGAGTTGATTTAATCGACCACCTTTGGAACAATTTCCTTGTCGCTCCCGTTGATGATGAGTAGTGTATTTTTTTTAGTTTGTATTTTTTTTTAATTTATGAACTTTCATTTTTTTTTAAGTTTTTTCGAATAATTTTTTTATTTTTTATGATTTTTTAATTTTTATGTTAATGAAAAAAAATATTTATGAAATATAAAATATATAAATAAATAAAAGAGAAAAACTAAGAAAAAGAAAGGGGAAGGAGGAATTGGGGGAAACTATTTCTTATGTTTGAAGGAGGAAAGGGAAATATGATGTGACACTAATGTGATATTTGGAAGAGTTGGAGAAAAAAGTGACTACACCATATAGCCTAAGAGCATTCACACTAGCTTCTCCATTCAATAACAACCAATCACAACCACTTATTACATTATAAATCGTTATAGTTTCTATCTCCTCCACTGATAAACAGTTGATTCCCCATGTTCCTCACTCACAACCACTTTCAACCCCATAAAAATTATAGGGTTTTCCCTCTAACAATTATAGGGGCACTACTATGAATGCTCTAAGGGGGGAAGGGGCCTTTAACTGATTTGCTTTTCACTTCACTGATTTCCATCCAACCCCATAAAAATTATAGGGTTTTCTCTCTAACAATTATAGGGGCACTACTATGAATGCTCTAAGGGGGGAAGGGGCCTTTAACTGATTTGCTTTTCACTTCACTGATTTCCATTAATCCTGCACTGCCACATCACTTCACTGGTTTCTTTAACTGAAACACTTTTTTGGAGGCAGCACTCTACTGATTATTTACCCAACTATCAATTATTTTCACACATAATAATAATAATAATAATAATAATAATAATAATAATAATAATATATTATATTATATTATATGTTGGAAATATATAATAGAAGATATATTATGCACGATTTTTTTTTCCTAAAGATGCCCACGGTACAAAGACTGGTAGCTAATTAAGATTTTGTAACAAGAATTTATTAGTCTATTTATATTTAGACTTGGGACACAAATGTGACATTGGTTGCAATGAGATAATACCAAGAAGCATTAGTATGAATGCCCGTGTATAAATTCAATTACTATGCTGGTTGCAATGAGATAATACCAAGAAGCATTAGTACTATGAATGCCGATGTATAAATTCAATTACTACGCATTACTGTAAAGTTAAATCGGATATGTCAAATGAATAAGTGAATGTGAATGTGAGTTTGGTTTGTCCCACATTGGTGGGGAGATGGAAAATGAATAAGTTTATAAGGTGAAATCAAATGGAAGAGTTTAAATTCTTTGTGTTACATTATACTCTGGCACCTACCTGCGCGCGTAGGGGGGGGGTGCAAAAATGGGTTCTGGTTCGGGAAAATTCTTGAACCAACGTGACGCCCGCACGAATGCGGATCGAAAAACCCGGGTCCACGTGACACTGGTTTTTGCTACCCGTTTTAATTTTAATCATTGAAGGTGATTTATTGAAGTAAAGAAAAAAATAAATTAATTTGTGTGAAAGTTTGTGTCATAGTCCGTTAACCAGCACGATAACTAGAACCCGAATTTGGTTCACAGGACCACTACCAGCATGGGTAGTGACGGTGTTACCGTACTAGTAGTGGGGTACCCGTGACCAATTCTGATAGCGCCCCGTCCCCTAATATACTTCACAATGAGTCTATTGTAAATGTTTTAATTCTGATGAATAAATCTGATGTCTTTGTCTTTAGAAATTAGAACATTCAACTTGACAACTCCATTTTTTTATGAATAGATAATAAAACGGAATATTGTGAACTTGCTAGCATACATGAACAACTACTAATAATTATTACCAAGTAAAAATCATGAACCTTTTATAAAATTGAATACAAGCTAGGATTTTTAATATTATCTACCCAACTTCCAGATCCATTTTCTATTGAATATTATGAAAAGTCAAATATTGAAGATGTCATATGATAATCATGGCATTATTGTTTAATAATTTGATGATGTATTGGAGGATATTTCCCACTTCAAAACAAATCTAGAAATCCTTACGTTTTGAGCAAATCTAAAAACTGACCTATAACTGTGATCAAAATTTAATTTACCATTTCTAATGACTATAATTATTTATTCTCAAATCATGGTATCAAATACGAAACGGAAGTGATTTATATATACTTAAGGGGTGTTTGGGATTGCTTATTTAACTCAAAAGTGTTTTTGATAAGAAGTGTTTTTTGGCTTATGACTTATTGAAAAAGAGTTTTAAAGAAGTGTTTGGATTAGCTTTTGTAATGAGAAACATCAAAAAGTCAAAAAATTGTTTTTTTAATGTTTCGCTTCACTTATTATGAAGATTAGTTGTATGGGTGCTAGATTTGTAAAATTTTTTCAAAAGCCAAAACCTAGGGTTTCTGACTTCATGAAAACAGTTTTCCACCCTTATTAAAAGCCAAAATCAAAAGTGCTTTTGGATTACACAAACAGCTTATTGACTTATTGACTTCTTGGAGAAGTCAATGAGGAGTTTGAAACTCAATCCCAAACACCCTTTTAATAAAATCGATTATATATACTAATATATACAGGACTGATCTATATACATACATTATTAGTTAATTTTATTAATCCTATTAATAAACTATTCCCAATCAAGATTAAGGTTATACGCGTATAAACAAAAAAATAATAATCAACCTTAGGGGGTCTTAGTAATCAACCATTTACGACTACACCGGAATTGCAACAGGCGGGTTACAATGAATCCTCGTTAGTAGGAAGTTCACAACCCACCACGAAACAACCGAGAGCAATAACTTGCAAAGGAGGAAGGAGGGCGACGGCGGTTGTTCACGGCAGCCAAGGGGCGGCGACCCTTATGGTGGGCTAAAACTTTTCTTGGAGAGAAAGGGAGGTTGTTTTGTGAAAAAATGTCATTTGGAATTGCATCTTAATCCATTTTTTATAAAACACAATCTTACACTAAGCCTCATTGTAAAATATCATAATATTCCTTAATATTAATCTAATGTATTAAGTCCCTCGAGTTCAAAACATTTATTATTTCACAAATAATAACACACCTAAACGTGAGCTTATCTGATTCGTGTACCAACGTCTAACTCTTCGGATCGTATCGAGTTGGGTTACGTTGATCTCTACTTTAATTACGATCGGACATACTATATATCCAACACTTAGTAGTGTTTTTTTTTTCTATTTCTAAGACTATCTCTAATTCGTCCAAAATCCACTCGTCCGAGCCACCTCAGATCCCGCCCAAACTTAGTTGTTGCATTGGATCTGGCCGCCCGACGGTGTCCGAAGGTGAGGCTCCCAAACTTACGGGCTTGGTTTGTCTCGATTCTTGAGTTGTCCTTTACTTTTTCTTTTTATTTTTCAACGAATTTTCTAGTTATTTGAGGCATCTGTTTGTTTTAGAAAGCTTGAATGAAGTTTTCATGATGGAAATTGTTTAGGGTAGAAGATGAACAAGTATAAAAGTAGAGAGAGGAATTTTTATTTAATATTAGAAATTTTCATATTTTACCCATTGATTAAAATAAACCGTATAATAAACTCCTTTAGTTCACTCTTATAAAATAACCAATTAAAAAACAAACTTAAAAAGAATCTGTTGCCTATTTAATGCAACTAGGTGTATTAATATACGCGCGTTACGCGTTTTTTATATTCGCTTAAAACACGGTATTCAAACATCATCAGACAACAACAAACGTGGAGTAGTAAGTTTGTTAGTTAGTATTTAAAAACTTGGTTACAAATTAACGGGGCTTGGTAGGAATATTGTTGGTTGCAAGAACAGTTTACTGGAACTATGACCTCTTTGTCATGTGGGAAAACATGAGTGGTGTTCGAGACGTTGTTGATTAGCGCTAGCTTGGATGGGTTCACGGACATCAGGACCACGATTGTGGCAACCGAGTTGTATGGTAGTTGAGATTTGAATATGATAAAGGAGGTGCAAGAAGTATTTGGCCATTGCAAGTGTAGAGTGATTTATTAGTTGTGCATTTAAAAGGTTCATTTGCTGAGTAGTGTTGTTGGGATTTGATGCATGAAGATTGGAAACAGATGAACATGAAGAAATTGAGCATAAGACAAATATAAAACAATAAATAACTAAAAACGCCACCGCAGGACTCGAACCCAGCCACATCTGATAACAAAACACCACCCTAACCAACTAGACTGGGAATGTTTTTGTTATGTTATTCAGACTTAATAATATAAATACAATGATAAATGCCTTAAAATCAAATTACTGTTTAAAGGCATTGGTTTATTAATATAGTATAATTTTTAAGAACTCATCTGTTTTAAAAAGTAGTTTACGTTTATTTTATATAGTACTTATTTATTCCCTATATTAAATTTTTAATCATATAAATACATTTTAGTAATTTAAGTAATTAAATTTAAAGAAAAGATGACAATTGTGGAATAAAATCTTTTAATTAAAAAAAAGTTGGTGATGATGTGGAAAATGTAAGGATATTTGTATGATTGGAGATGAAATTAGGGTTGTTCAAAAATCTCGTGGCTTGGAGCTCGCTCGAATTTAGCTTGAAAAATGGTCACTGGATATGGCTCGGTTTGAAACTGAGTTGAGCCAGCTCGGATCGGTTAGAAAGAGAGCCTAGCTCGGCTCCATTCGTAACGAGCTGAGCTGGCTGAGTTTGGCTCGGATAATTCTGATTTTTGATATATCTTATTTTTATATACATATAATATATTATAAACATGTTAAAAGAGGGGGGGGGGGGGGGGGGCGGAAACATGTTACATATTTAATATTTTTTAATAGTAGCATAGAGATTGTGTGCTTGAGATTGAATTTACAACTAATCAAGTTATTTTAATAAACTGTGGCATAATGATAATTGGAGTACTCAAGTTATCAAACTCAATTGTGCTTTTGATTTCAAAGAGATCAGTATTAGAATGTCCATTGTGGGTAAAGGTGAGTGGGAGATTTATCGAATTAGATTTTGCCACGTCAACGCCTACGTGGCACTGGGTAGCGGCCGGCGGTTGCTCACGGCAGGGTGTACTGGGTCAAGGTTAGCGGGTTTTTTTTTACCAAATATATTTAAATATTTACCATAATTTTTTATAGAAAAAACATTAAACTAAAAACAAAAGAAAAATTACACTAAAATAAAAAAAACAAACATTACACTAAAAAAAAAAGAAAATTACACTAGAAAAAAAGAAAACTACAATAGAAAAAAAAACCTTACACTACTAAAAAAAAAAGAAGAAAAACACACCAAACGATCATAAAAAAAACTAGCCACGTAAGTGGGAGCCCGAGTGCAACATTTCCCACGCCGAACCATGGTGAAAGGGGTGGCCATCCTTGCGACGTTACTCCACGTGGGTAAAGGCGAGGAGCACGTCTTCTTTCTCCTCTGGGAGATCTCTCTTCACCTCCTTATACGCGGTTTCGAAGTTTTTACACTTCGATTTCAAGTCACCGAATTTGTGGGAAATGGAGTCATTGGTACGGTTGGTACCCCCGACAAGGGTACCAAACTCAGCTAGCATCCGATGCCACTGTGGCCCGCGAGCACTCGGTGATTCTTGGATTGTCGAAGCATCGTCACCGTACACTTGTTGGTACGCGATAACGAGTGCTAACTCTTCCTCCTCGGTCCATTACACCATGATGAAGTTGGGTTGATAAATTGAAGGTTTAGGGTTGAGAATTGTGATGAAGAAGTAGAAGAAAAAGGAGGAGGAGAAGACGAAGGAGATAGAGGAGAAGGAGAAGGGGGAGAAGAAGAAGGGGAGGGGGATGAGGAGAAAGAGAAGAAGAAGAAGAAGGAGAAGGAGAAGGCCATGTTTGGCTCTCCTTCTCCTTAGCTCTTTATCTCCTTCTTCTACCTCCTTATCTACTTAATCAAAAAGTTACAAATTCTAACTTATAACGTATCCCCTTTTCAACCTACAAAAACCTCCTTTTCAACCCATTACTCAAAAAATATTTTCCCCTTATTAACTTTTTGATTAAGTCAATAAGTCACAACGAGGACAAATAAGGAGAGCCAAACATGCACGAAGAAGAAGAAATATAGGTAAATAAATAGGGGATAATAAATTTTAGTGGTTGAAAAATTCAATTTTTTTGAATTCGAAGCGTGAGCCAGCCCACTAACGGACGCGAGCCACGTGGATAAGGTTGTGGCTCGCGGCAGGCTGCTTGCGGCGGGCCACAACGGATAGTCTTAGGAGTTTAATCAGACATCTATTGCATATTTACAGGTTAGTTCATATGCAGGTGAACTTATATTATATTTAGTTGAAATTTGAGACTTATTTTGTATTTGCTTGAACTAAGTTTTAGCTTGTAAGGTAATAGGTTGAACTTATATTAAATGTGTTATTTTGAACAATTGAATAATATTTTAAACTATTGAATTTTGAAAAACATTTTTCTTTTTATTTTTAATTTCGAGCCAAACCAAGCCGAGCTGACTCGGTTTAAAACCAAGCCGAGTTCGAGTTTTGATTTTCAGCTCGGATTCAAATCTGAGCCAAGCCGAGCCGACTCGGTTTATAACCAAGCCAAGCCCAAGCTTGACCTGGCTTGGCTCAGCTCATGAACACCTAGATGAAATTGAGGGTTTTTAAGGATTAATCTGTAAGAATTTTTTAAGATTTTTAAGGATATGAACTGGTAGCTGACTAGGCAGGTAAGGGCGGCTAAGGGCCTTACCAATGGAGATAGTCTAAGTTGATAATGTGTTTTTTCCCGATTTTGAGTTAAGGCTTTTTGTTCCCGTTTACATTTCATCATTTTTGTAAACTTATTTTATGTTTAAGTAGTTGTTCATCAAATCGAACATAGGAAATATTTGTGTTTAATTTTTTTGGGGTAAACTTATTATTTTTAATGGCGTGTTCGTGTTCCTTTGTTAGATCATATATCGGTATGTTTGGTAGATTTAGATATTATTTTCTGTGTCATCAAGTAGCTAAGGGGGGTTTATCAATTGTGAGTGGGGTGGTCTAGTGGGCCCTCTCTCATCCAATCAATCATTTTTTTCTCTTTTTTTTAATTAAAAGGGCGTTATTTTATTTCCTGTTACTTATTGGAAGATGAGAATAAATCCCCCTTTTGTCGTGGGACATACGTGACGCTGATGTGACACAGTGAAGCCTCTACGGGCTCTATTCCACACCGGTCAGCCTAAGGGCACAATGTGACACCCGGCATGTTCGGCATAAACATTTTGGTAAAACTTAAGTCTATCTTAGCGAAAAACATTTATAAACAGACTTGACTGGGTCAGTTGAGTCAGGTCATGTTAGGATTGTCCAGGGTTCAATGATCTGGAGGATCATTGGGAGTTGGTTTGGGAATACACTAGTACTGAGTCCCGTTGTTGGTGAAATTACATGGATTGAATTAAGCAGGATACGTAGATTGATGCATACGCCTGATACAATGTGCAAATACGTGCTATAAAGGTGTGAACATGATTATACGTGCTTCTATATGCTTAACATGTGTTAGGATTGCATGTTCATACATTAGAATGTGTTTAAACGTGTTAAATCGACAAAACTGGAAAATCTGGAAAACATGGTTGCAGGTTCGACCCTAAGGGGGTCGAACCAGGGATGGTTGGCTAACATAAAGGTCATTCGACCTTAGTAACTCTCATTCGACCATAGGTAGGGTTCGAATGTGGCCTTGGTATAAATACCACACTTTGTCATTTTTCACCATTTCACAAACCCTAGTCGCCTCTAAACACTCTCTTTCGATTTTAATCACTAAGGAAGGAGTTTTTGCTCTCGTTTTTCATAATCTAACCTACAAACATCATCTAATCAAGAATCCAAGGTGTATTCTTAATCCAAAACCCTTTTTAATACATTTTGATTCGTTTTCATTTAGTCCCAAATGTCCAGATCTGTTCTAAGGTTGTTTTTATGGATAAAAACCTTTTAAACATCTTTCTAAACAAAACCTTATCATTAATCTTGGGTTTTCATATAAATAAACATGTGTTTATGTTGTATTATGTGATATTATGTTTTGTTCATTGGTTTGTTGTTGTATAGATGATAGAAACATGATCTAGGGCTGTTATTGGTGTTGGTTTATGATTAGTTTAGATTATTATTGGAGGAATGTTGATATTATGTTGATTTTGGGATTTTTGATGAATCTAGGGTTTGTTACATGTAATGATTATTGATAAAAACGATTTGGGGGTTTTCATAAACATATAAAACAGAGTGTTTTAAGATGAACATGAAAGTATTTCAACAAGTTTCCAAATCGGGTAAAGTTTTCATGCGTGATGTGACGTTTTCATAATTTTAGCCATTTTGGGTAAGTCTTAAAACGGATTGATTTTTGGGGGAAATTGGTAGGGTTTTGTAGGGATATGTTATTCATACTTGACTGTTGCGTTTCGTGATGTTACGTGATGTTTTCGGATGGTTTTGATGCGTTTTGGTGCGTTTTAGGATGCTTAAGACTGCAGGGGTCGAACCTGGGGTTCATTCGACCCACGTGGGGTTGAATGTAGCTTGGGGGGTCGAACGTTGCTTCTAGGGGGTCAAACGTAGCTTCTGGGGGTCGAACGTAGCTTCTGGGGGTCGAACGTAGCTCAGTTGGGTCGAACCTGGCCCAATTCCATGCTGATTTGACCCTACAACTCCGTATGTGCGATTTGTGATGCAAACTAAGTGTTTTATGCTTAAACCTTACTTGTAATCTATGTGTACTTGATTTGTTTGTGTAATGGGTCACCAACGGGATGTCGGGTCGGTCTGGTGTGTCGGTTTAACAGTCAAGCACGATTTCAAACATACTTGGTCATGATCTGGACAATCGGGGATTAGATAACTTATGGTTATTAGTCGAAACAATTATGTGAACTTTTTGATAGATCTCTGGTAGTTGGGACTATCAAGGACATAGCTTTTATTCTTTTATTTGAAGAACGCAAACTAAGGTGAGTTCACGGCCCCACTTTCACTAGTTTTACTTTTGTGGGAGAAAACATGCGCTAAACTTGTGTTTTGAGAACTTGTGTCATACTATGGGTTACTTTTGGGTTACTATACGATCTTTGGAAGTCCCGGGGGAAACCATGAATGTGCGGGGTAGCATAGCGGGGGAAATGTGGATAGATTTATTGGGCGTGACCTGCCCCACTCGTCGGCTGGGAGCCGGGCGGGTGCATATTGTCTCGACCTTGTAACTTGTAACATTACTCGGGCGGCTTGAACTTGTAACATGCAGAACTTGCTTAAACGTGTCTAGCAATGGTTTTCCAATCATAGTAGTAACAAAACATACGTCTAGCTAGCGTACTTTGGCTTAAACATGACATAGTATTGACAGGTTGAACTTGGTAACACTTTTGGAACTTGGTAACATTTTTGGAACTGTTGGTAACATTTAGTAATGTTTATGAAAACCTGTGAACTCACCAGCATTATATGTTGACGTATCTTTGGCATGTTTTTCTCAGGTCGCTAAGGTAGCATTATACGGACTAGGCGCACGGGTCTGCATGGTGTCTAGGGTTTTAGTTTCATGTTTTGAATAATATTTTGAGAACCTTTTGGTGAAACAAGTCTTTGTAACTTTATGTTGCTTCCGCTACGGTTTTGATATATAAAGTTTTGTTGAGTTTACGTATTTCATATAGTGTTGTTTATTCTGACCGTTGCCTTGGATCCTGATTTGTCATGCGCCTCGCGGTAAAACCCCGCACGTGGAATTTGAGGGTGTGACACACAAGGGGTGCATAACTGATTTTTTTTCACTTAACTGATTTTAACCAATCCTGCATTGCCACATCACTTCACTTCACTAATTTACTTCACTGAAACACCTTTTTGGAGGTAGCACTCCACTGATTCTTTTATTTATGTTTTATAATTTCATTAAACATTTTATTATTATTATTATTATTATTATTATTATTATTATTATTATTATTTCACACGATTTCAAGGTTAAATATTAATTACTTTTACTATTTCAACCGTCCCACAACCTCACGGTCAGTGAATTCAATATGGAAACCGTTCAATCGAATTGAATGGCATTGATACCGTTCCACCAAACCGTTTGAAGTTTTTATATATAAACATAGCCAACCGTGGGGTTAAAACACACTTTTACCACCGTAGATACAAACAAACACGCACGAAGATGACTCGTTGGACCCCCGAAGAAGAGATTGCATTTATGGTATGTTACAAAGACGCCTCGAACGACCAGACACTTCAACAACGTCGATTCTTGAGGGCCTCGGGCTCCCATCCGGAGGGTATTGGGGAACGTGTGTTGTCCGATTTTTACCGCCACGTTGGCATCAATGACCGGACAACCGTCAGCCTAAAGCGGAAGTGGACCGATCTCAACAATAAGTGTAATAGGTGGACCACCATGTACCAGAACACGTTGAGGGAGGAGCCGGGCATTGACCCGGAGTTGGCTATCAAGCTCACACATGTGGACTATGCGTCTCGATACGACAACAGCTTTGACCATGTCGAGGCATGGCAACTGTTGCGCCAACCCTAGGTTTTTTTTATTTCTTTTAATGTATTTTATTTTTAGTTTTTTTTTGTTTAATAGTAATGAATTTTAGTTTTTTATGTTTATCTTTAATGTTCTTATTATTTAAGTAAATTTTAAACAAACGGTTAAAACAATGTAAACATATTTATAAAACAAACGGTGAAAATAATAATAAAAAAGTATAAAACAAACGGTAAAACACAAAAAAAGTATATATAAAACTCAAAAATAAAATAAAATACCGGTACCAGCCCGTTTGATAGAACCAGCAAAATGGTCCACGGGACCACTACCAGCGTGGGTGGCGGCGGCGTTACAGTGCTGGTAGTTCGTACCCGTGGACAATTCGGGTGGCGCCCCGTCCCCCTAACAGTTTGTTGAAACATTAATGAATATACATATTTTTGCAAAATGAAAATAAAAATAAAAATAAAATCGGGTATGTTAAAGAATCCTTACGAATTAATATAATGCTATAATGTAGACAAAATTACACTGCTTGTCCTTTATTTATCACCCAAATTTCATCCTATGTCCCTTGTCTTTAATTTGCATTGGTTATGTCCTTTATTTATGTATTTTGCACTGATCTTGTCCTTTAGACTAACCCATGTTAAATTTTAACGTTAAAAGCTATCACATACCCCTCACGTGAGGGTATAAACGTCTTTTTACACCTATTATTATCTAAACTCTAAACTGTTATTATAAATAGAGTTACCCAGATGATAAGAACATACACAAGTCCTAAACCCTAACCATGGATGATCAAAGCCCAGACAAACGAGTTGAAAGGTTTTTTATTCGTGACGACATCTAGCAGGAGGAAATTGATGAGATATACGGTAACAGTTAATTGCTTATTTTGTTTAATCGTTAAGCATGGATGATACTAAAATTTGGTTAATTTCTTAACAATGTAGGTACATACGCTAATCTCTTCTCAATTGAACTATACTATATCATGGGGGTTATTTCCCAGATTTTCCAAGCAGAGAGTATAAAGAAGGTCAGGTTTGCATTGTTGATTTGCTAAATGCTGATTACTTCTCTGTTCATGTTTTGGATCAAATAGTTGAGAAGCTGGATTACCATTGTGAAATTATAAGGTTTTATCATTATGTTGATCCAAGTGGGGATTTAGATATTGGTCTTCGATCATTAGGTACTGACGTGGATGTTATTAGGTTCTTGAAATTTGTATCCGATAACAGAAACTACAAAATGAAGGTTTACATTGAGTTTGATGACACAAATGTAGATTCTTATTGTTGCTCCCCTTCTACAGTTAGGATAGAAGAGGTAAATGATGATATTATGGATGAAAATACCAAGTCAAATACGAACACTAAGTCATTGCCAATGTTATGTTGGAAACCTGTTGAACAGACTGTTGAGGATAAAAATGATCCTAAGAAAACCATAGAACCTAAGAGACCTGTTGAGGATGTTGTTAAAGAGTTATTGTTAAAGATAATATGGATGTTGATAATACTGAAAAAACCACTTATGATGAGAAAAGTGAAAACATTAATGTTGATACGAGTGAAAACAATGAAGATGACAGTGACAATGACAATGACAATGACAGTGACTACTTTGATGATGATAGATGCAAGGATGATGTTGAGGTAGACATGAGAGATTTTAGGCTTAACATTGATCTCGGGGTGGAGAACAATAACAATGACCATTTGGAAAACCAGGTTGATGATGTTTTGGTTAATGATACCTTAGATAGTGGTAGTGAGTCTGATTTGGATGAGTCAAGTGTTAGGAAGCATATGCTCAAGTATTTAAGGAATGAAAATGAAAAGAAAGGCAATTTCCACTTAGGGCAGCTGTTTGGAAACAAGATGGAAGTGAAGGAGCTAATCAAACAACATGCTGTTAAAACTAGAAGGGAACTTAGGATTATCAAAGATGATTTAGTAAGAGTTAGGGCTGTTTGCAGGGGCCACTTACCTAATTTCCATGTTGATGAAGTTGGTGTCCATAGTCAACTTGATATAGGTGGTAAGTCCAAGGCTAAATGTAAGAGGGCTAAAAAAGATGACAACACAGCAAATGACAAGTCCAAGAGGATTGACAAATCCAAGGCTAAAGGTAAGGGACTTGGTGTGCAAACTAGATCTAAAAAGAAAGGACCTAATATGAAATCATCAAAAGTAGGTAAAGGAAGTAAAGATTCTGTGGTAGGTGAAGGAAGTAAAGATAATAAAAAATGTGTGGGTGGGAGAGGGAATAAAACAAGCCCTCAAAAGGTGGAGTGCCCTTGGGCTTTGTTAGTAAAAATCATCTTCATACCAAGTAATAAACCCACACCTCGAAGGACACCCACAAAACCTTTTACCTGGATTCTTTGGGGTCCAAGAAGTACGAATAATAGCCAATCTCCCACATCTACAATACACCATTTTGAAACCCTAATCGATCGATCTAACTTCTCTATGTTGAATTCTCTGTGTTGATTTGGGGATTTTATCATTTAATTGGGTTTTATAAATTCAGGGATGAGTAATAGGTGTAAAAAGACGTTTATACCCTCACGTGAGGGGCATGTGACAGATTTTAACCTTAAAATTTAACATGGGTTAGTCTAAAGGACAAGATCAGTGCAAAATACATAAATAAAGGACATAACCAATGCAAATTAAAGACAAGGGAAATAGAATGAAATTTGGGTGATAAATAAAGGACGAGCTGTGTAATTTTGTCCTGATTCCCACAATAACTGTTTGTAGCTGATAAGGACACTCAACTTGTTTTTGTAACATCCATACAGGTTTATGATATTTGTAAAATAAAATAATAAAGAAAAACAGATGAAACATTTCATAAATAACAAAATGTCTATAAACAGGCCAGGAGCAGACCAGGTAAACTCATATGACGAAGAGCGATCGGTTTCTTTCTATAGTTACACTCATTTGACAAGGGTAATTATACTGGGAGGAAATAATGAGAGGACATTAAAAGAGAAACACAAGGACAGACACTAGCGACCGATCTTATTATACATTCATAACACGAAATGTGATATAACTAAAATTTTAACGACCAGAGAGCTGAATGTTGGAGATCGTCGCATTGGAGGACTTTGATGTCAATGTATCAACCTTGATTTTTATGTCATCTTCGTGAATGGTAGCCCGTACTGGCATTTCGTCTAGTGATTTGTCACTTAAAAGCGTAACTACTTCAGACATTGCAGGCCTTGCAGAAACCGGTGACTGAGTGCACATCAATGCTATCTCTATGATCTTCTTTACATCTTCAATTGCATATTCACTAGGGTCTAGTCTTTCATCCACAAGATTAAAATGTGTACCGCTATCGTATAGATTCCATGCCTATTAAAGGCAACGAATTAAAATAATTTAATGAGGAACTTTATAGCGATCAACCATTAAGAATAAGACCTTAAACTAACGATTTTGAGGATGCTTACATGATCAAGTAGGCTTTGGTCAGATGATCCATCACCTTTGACATCGTGGCACCTCTTCCCACTAACGATTTCAAGGGCCACGATACCAAAGCTATATGTATCTACTTTCTCAGATAACTGCCCATGAATGGCGTATTCTGGTGCAACGTAACCACTATCCCTGATAAGATTAACAATGATTTTTTGGGTAAAGTTTCAGTCGGGAGATTAACAAAAGAAATATAAAATTTAGTTTTTATATTGTTTGATTGAGTGTAGTTTGTAATCCTAGGCATTTTGTGTAACTAGTTTGTTGTTTTGTATTATATTAACATATTTAAACGTACTTGGATCCTGCCAATTTGGTGGTTAGATGAGTCTTATCTTCTGGCAGTAGTCGTATGAACCCGAAATCTGAAATTTTGGGTTGAAATTCATTATCAAGTAGAATGTTGCTGGTTTTGATGTCCCTGTGAATGATGGTAACATGGTACTGCTCATGTAGATATGCAAGACCTCGCGCTATCCCATAGATTATTTCAAACCTTTGTCTCCAGTTCAGATTCATTGATTTGTCACCTTCAATATACAAAGTAAGTTTATCAGATCTCATACGAGTCGGAAATGCAAGCATTTGTGAACTAAATTAGATGTATAACTCACCATAGAGGAACTGATCAAGACTACCATTGTCCATGTACTCATGCACAAGGAATAAAAGTGGCCCTTTGTTACAATATCCAAGAAGGCGTATAAGATGTCGATGGTGAACGTTGCATATAATCTTGAGTTCGTCATCAACGTGCGTCTTTCCTCTACTAGAGGCCATAATTGTTTTCTTCACTGCAACTGTATTCCCATCCTTGAGAATGCCCTGCATAGTGTCATGCATTTTCAATGTGTTAACTACCAAATATTTTGCCTCTAATTAGTATATTCAGTTTTATCTTTTATAAAATGTAACTAGTAATATCATTATCATATTACATCATACATATAAACATATATTACACAAGTAGCACCTTATATACTTCACCAAACACCCCTCCTCCAAGTCTGTGCTCATCACTGAAATTATTTGTAGCTATTTTTATATCATCATAGCTGTATTTTGCGGGACCTTGAAGCAAGTCGGTTGATCCAGTTGATTTATCTAAGCATTGTAGATACGTTTTAGATTGGCACAAGTTCAAAAGATATCAAACGGTCTTTAATATAGAAATGCAGGTACCTTGTGGACGGCTACTTGTATTTTTGGATCGAAATCGCCACAACAAAAATGCAAGTACCAGCAAAAGCAAACATACACCTCCAACAACTCCCCCAATTATGTACCACTTCTTACTTGAATCATCTGTAAATCATAGATATGCAATGTTTAAATATGATGGATTAATCCCTTATATCTAAAGTACAAGGGTCTTAGTGTAATTAGTATATAATATGTTTATTATGTATGTGGAACTGGTGTATTAGTGCAAAGGTTCATTGAGACAAGAACTAAAGTGGATAACTGCCACTAATCGTCACTACACATGTCTATTCATCAAAGGTTTCAAGGAAACACACCACTTCATCACATATTGATTAAATTAAAGGCCAATATCAAGCAGGGACGAGACGCGACTACTCGTGAAAATTGTGACCGTTTGAAGATGTCTCTTAGATTAGTATAAATAGGGTTCATGTATTTCAACTTGTAATAACATCCTACATATTCTATTCAATTAACGTAAAGTTCTTTTGAATCATATTTCCTGTTTCATCATTGTGTTTCAATATGAATTATGAAGAATGGGGCCAACAAAATATTTAACTCTAAATACTAAAGTAGATTAATTGTGAAAAAAAAAGAAGCTAGAAAACTAGGTATTTGCAACCGATTTCAAACTGAACATAAGGTGACAAAAGCCTTGGTAGTGACCCCATTGTCATAATATTTTTTTTTCGAAAATGGCTAGATCCTTAGTTGTTTAATTACTACCAATAAAAAAAAAAAAATACACACACATTTGTGATAAAAAAAAAAAAATCAGAATTAAGAGTAGAGCCCTTACCATCTCCTAGGAAAGGTGTAATATCAGTAGTCTGGTTTAGTCCAAAAAACGGAGTACTTGAATACCTCATAAAACATCCATTGTCAATAGCTCTACCATTTGTGCCAGGAAGACAAGCATCTAACGAACCATATCTCGAGTTTAAGCATTCTTGACAAACGCTTTGGCTTAAGTTTAGATTACATTGCGCAATCGCATACACAACACCATTACCATTAGTTACCCGTCTTGTTGACGCAGCATAATAGTTTGATATTCTTGGTGTCGCGGTTCGTAGGTCTTTCATCAAACCTTCTACTGCTTTCCTAAAGTTTCCTGGCTGAGGTGATGTCGTATTGCCACAGATTACCACACCAGCCCGGATATTAGCGTCAGCATAAAAGTTATTGTTCTCGTACCTGCATCAGATTGTAACTTATATCAACTAGTTTTCTTCTAATTAGATTATTATTTAGCTTGACTGTTTTAGAATACTCAAGATAAACACCAATAAACTCCTCTAGGTTAATTTTTGGAGTGTCATAATAAATTTTTCATAAGTATGATTTGTTATCCTTATAGAAATAAATATCACATATGCGTTACAATATATATTTTTATGTAAAATATAAAAGAAATAAAAGTAAAAGTCATATTATTCGTAGGTAATTTTTATATGGATTGAGTTCGGCCCCACTAATTTGTTCGCCCAGCCCCTATCGATATGAAAAAGTTGAGTCAAGTCCCCTCCGATTTGATTTTCAAGCTTCACTACTTGGTGTCCTTAGTGAACGATCGTAGTCGCTGAGTCGTTAATTAGTGCTATGACATGTGAACTGCAAGTATAATACTGGTATTGCCTTAATTTGTGGTTAGGCATCAAGGAAGACCCCTCTAATTAAAATAAATTTAGAATTTAAAGGATTAATCTTAACACATGAAAACTTTTATATATGTAATTGATTGTGGTGAAATAATAATAATAATAATAATAATAATAATAATAATAATAATAATAATAATAATAATAATAATAATAATAATAATAATAATAATAATAATTCTGAAGTTGACTTTGAATTGGGTATTATTCTTTTACAATTTCTTGATAACATTAAATACAAAGGTAGCAATCATGAAGATCATTGAGATCCGATTCGATCTATTATTGATCTTCCTTTTATAGAAAGGTATAATATCAACATAATTTTACAACCGTTTTATTATTACTTGTTGTACTCATCTTTACATTTTTAGATAAATACAATTCATATCTGTTACTTTCTTTTTTTCTTTCTAAAACTTTACATTTCTTTATCAAACTGTTGTAAAAAACTAAGTTATTATCTAACTTAGAGTTTCATTCCTCTCCTAATTCTACAAAAGCCTCTACGACACTCTACGTTGCAGCTCGATCAGTAGGAAAATCAAAATATGAATTCATTTTCCTTGAGTACGAACATGAATCGAGATGGTCTGTTTTTATTTTCATTAAGTATGAATATGAACCGATAATTCCAATGCTTACCTCACCGCTTGTGGTGTGGTGGTAAAGGTGTTGGGTTTGAAATTTAAAATGAGAGATTAGGAGTTCAAGCTAGCCTCATAAGAGCCAACAAAGAGGGTATTTTTTTTAAAAGGCATGAAATGAGGGGTATATAAAATGTGAAATGAAATTAGCCGAAGATAACTCTTATTTTTTTAAAAACTTTTGTTTACATTGGTGCAGAGCAAATAATTCCCATTTATATCAATCAAAACTATTTTCCACTGTACACTATTAAATATTAATTCATTTAATATTTGTAATCTAAAAACGTAAATTAATTTACCTAAATTTTTTATGTTCTGACAATATTTTTATAGACTTTCTATCGTCACAAGAATCAGCAAAACCTTTTAAACAAATAATTAAATAGATCTTGTATAGAATCATTTTATAATAAAACATTTTTAAAAAGGTTTAGTCATGATACTTATGTAGACTTTATGTCGATACAAGATTTATTTAAAAAATAAAAACATTATAAAAAAATTTTTGTAGACCTTATATAGATATGACAATCTTAAAAAAAAAAGAATTTTTTTTATATATTTATTTTCATAGGGGGTATAACAAGTAGACGGTGCGTTTAGCACACCACAATGGTTAAAGCCAATGTTATAAATACCGGTTTTTTAATCATACCGGATTTGGCTAAAAAATGGTTCAACCGGTTGAACCGTTTTGTACCGGATGGTTCAACC
Organism: Ambrosia artemisiifolia; assembly: GCA_032199755.1. Taxonomy (NCBI): domain Eukaryota; kingdom Viridiplantae; phylum Streptophyta; class Magnoliopsida; order Asterales; family Asteraceae; genus Ambrosia; species Ambrosia artemisiifolia. The sequence continues at coordinate 27,558,024 of CM063529.1, read as the reverse complement.
GGGTTGATTAGTTAGCTATATAATTTCATAAATTACAACATTAAAACAAAAATAATCTAATAGTACATAATTACATACTAAAATACTATAAAAATTTAATCAATAATTAAAATATAATCCAAAATATAATCTAAAGTTTTTAATTTTTTAAAAGTTATTCCTTAATAAAAAATAAACAAAAAATAACTCAAAAACTAACCTATGCCGGTACCGGTATAGCGGTTCAAACCGATATACCGGATTTTACCGGCGGTATAAAATTGATACCGTTTCCCATATTTACCATAGTGTTTCGTACCGGATTTCCATTCGAAAACGGTAATACCGGTACAACCGGCCGGTATTTACCGGTTTTTAAAACATTGGTTAAAGCGATTGATTATTGCAAAATAACCTACCAAAAGATATCAAACACTTATGACTTTAGAAAAGTATGAAAATATTAATTACCTCACATCGCAATCATCGTAAAAAGCATGAGCTCCATTGACAAGGCCACAAACTTTTAACTGAGCGACAGCATAGTTGTAACAATCAACACAATCGGCATTCGAGACATAACCGCGACATGAAGCAAGGCCCCACACGGACTCGCCATTGAGCAAAGTGCGCGCAACAGCATAGCGTACGCGATTGACCGATAACTGGCGATGGAGACTAGAAAGAGTGGTGTTGAGGTTGCTCAAGAAATAGCTTGAGCTCCTACCATAATATAAACTACAATAATATCTCATAAGGGTGCTATTTCTATCACTTGCTTGTGATGTAACCGGCTCTCCAGTGGCTATTAACACCACCAGCACCATTAGATCGCCTAGCCGCCATGCGAACCGGCTTTTTCCCAGCCGTTTCATGTTCATCTCCTGGTTATTTGATTCTAACAGGTTCTATGATTATGTGATATTTTGTCTTCAATAATTGGAGTTAATGTACATTTGGAGAACTTGATAATTATTATATACATTTTCAAACTCATTTTCCAAGGTCAACGGTGACTGCCAAAGATATAAATATTCGTTTGGAAATTATTTAGCAGACGTCCATAACAATAAACATAGCCGTCGATCCACACATAAAATCTTGGTTGTACCCTTTTACTCTAGCTAATGCACCACGAGTGGCAAATAAATTTGCGGACAAAAACCAATCACGCACCACACATATTGAGTTTTAAAAAAAAGTAAAACTAGTGTTAAACTCCATGTGTTGCGATGGGGGCATAAAATCATCCCAAGTAGCACCAATGTCTGCCACACCATGGTTAGTGACTAACAATATCAAAGAACTCGTAAATCAAAAGAAATAAAAAAATGAAAAAAAATAATACAGAACGATTGTAGACGTTAAACGTTAAATCATACACACCCACTGTAGTGTGTTAACGCACAAAAGTTAAACCAAAACATAAAACGAAAAAAGTCAAAGATGAAAAGTATATGGGACTAAAGTTTAAAGTGAAAAAGTTGTAGGGTTAAATCGTAAAAGATGTAAAAGTATTGTGTTAAATGTATGAAAAGTAAGAGCATGTTTGGCTCTCTATTTTTTTCATCTCATTTTGTGTGACAACCACACCCAGATAAGGATGCACCATGCACAATTGATACCAACTTACAACATAACCACTTATTTTATTAACATAAACTGCAAGGTACAAGAGTTGGAAACTTAAAAGTACAAGGCTTGATCAACTATTCTTAGCCGAATATATTACTTTTCCATCAATCACACGAGCTAGCATATCATCTTTCACTAGTCACATAGCTTCAAGCTAAATAGCATGCACAAGAACTAGTCATCACTACCTGTGACACATGCTTAAAAACGACGTCAGACAATGCTGGTGAGTTCATGAATATACACAAGTTGTAAAACACATTCTTTTATCATTCATGACTTGTATCTGCCCATGTCACTATAATCTTTCCGCCACGCCCGGCACCCACGCATGGGCCCTCGTGACGGTGTCAACAAGACTTCAAACATCATACAGTCAATGCCCACTACACCGCAGCGTAGTACCGACAAATCCTGCCGTAGCAGCACGTATAAGGGACCACAGATATCGTGTGTATGTGTGATTTGATTATATGCATGCGTACTAACAGTCATGAGTGTAATATTAACAATTACCAGTTTGGACAAGCATGCTCACATTTGAAAACATTCATAGAACTCACCTTTTTCACGGTTGCTTAACACTTGCTATTCCAATCGGGTACTAGTTCAGGGTCCTGATACAATTACATCATCCTAGGTTAGGTAATGGTTCACCTAACTAGTTATTATCATGGTTGGATATTGGTTAACGTTGCCTTGTTTAAGCATGGGTGATCAGTCCATGCCTAACTAAGGCTAGGCTACCCAATACCCACCCCTAATAATAATACTAATACCTAAACATAATAATACTAAACTACTACTAATAACACTAATAAAATAACTAAACATAACTTAAATGAAAACATACCTCAAAACTATCTACGGCACACTGATGTAGAGTCTCCCTACTCGTGCTCCTACTAGCGCTCCAAAAATGACTAATAACAACACCCAACGGGGTATCGTAGGCTAGGGATTCTCTTGTACTAGAGTGTTCCCAAAATATTTGATGTAACTTACAGAGAGTACGAAGGTTTCTATATACAGGGATAGTTGGACGGTGACTTATTATTAAAGGTCCGATGTGGGATCATTGTGTGGTGGCTGCCTGCTTGCTTATTTCCATTTCATTCAATGAACCACCAAAAGAAACTTTCGTTTCTTTTAAGCTTCTTTTAATTAAACTTTGGTTTCTATTAATTGTGTTACTTATATAGTCATATTATTGATTTAATATTTTACACTATAATTAATTAACTGCTTCACTCATTTTTCTCGTATAACTTCTAAACTATAACGTTTTACGAACTTTCAAATATACAGTTAAGACGAGCTAATTTTTATCTACGTGTCAACCTAAGTTTCATTAAAAACGGAGTAGGGTCCGAATATAATATCTTTCGTTAATCTAACTAAACGGTCTCTTATAATACTATTGGCTCGATTAGATTCTTATATCTCAAGTAGTCGTGCTATTCGTTATTCAACATTATTATTGGCACAAACATTTCTACTTTTATTTGATCACAAAACGGGGTGTTACAACTCTCCCCACCTTATAGAAATTTCGTCCGCGAAATTTAGGTGAAGAGGTATGGGTATTTCTGTTTCATCTCATCCTTTTTTTTTCATGTTTCTTCGGGTCCTTTCCTTGCATCCCACTTGACTAGCACTAGTGGAAACTCTCTATTTCTTAATTTCTTTCCACGCTGATCTACAATTTGAATGAGGCGTTCCGTGAAGTTCAACTTTTCATTGATCTAGACTTCTTGCAAGGCATCTTTAGAGATTCGTCTGCGAGACATTTTCTTAGGTTGGACAAGTGAAACGTGTTATGTATCTCTTGCAACTCCTTTGGCAGTTTTCATGTGCTTCTGGGCTAGTTCTTTCGATTATCTCAAATGGTCCAATATACCGTGGACTCAATTTTTCCTTTCTTCTTAAACCGAATGATGCCCTTCCAAAGCGGGACCTTAAATAGTACCATGTCACTTGTATGGAATTCTAATGGTACTTTCTTTTGTCGCCATAACACTTTTCTCTATATCTCACGACTTTCTATCTATTCTCATATTTGTAGGATCTTAATCATAGTTGCCTTAATAATCTCGGGACCTGCTAAGGGATGGCTATCGATTTCTAACTAACAAACGGATGATTGAAATCATCTAAACATATAATGCCACAATATGGGCGGCCTCAATACTCTAAAGATAACTATTGTTATAAGAAAATCTATCAAGGGTAAATGTTCATTCCACTGCCACCGAAGTCTAACGCATGTCCTAAGCATGTCTTCCAGGGTCTAAATTGTCCCTTCACTTTATCCATCAGTATATAGATACTATGTCATACTTAATTTTACTCCATTCGGAAGTCTTGCTAGAATACAGATATAAACGGCTATCTCTATCTACAATGACGGATATAGGTACTTTATGACAGGTGACAATTTCCTTGAGATATTCCCTGTATATTTTCCATCTTATAATCTCCCCGTATGGAGAAGAAGTGAGTTGTTTTAGTTAGCCCATCTAATATAACCCAAATGGTATCAATATGTCTATGTTTCCTCTCCTGTAATAGATGAGAACTATGAAGATGATTACTAAGTGAATAGGGTATGGTTCACAAGCTTGGTTTATAAGGTTCATAAAGGTGTCTAGTGCATTAGTGAGGCCAAAAAGCATCCCTAAAAACTTGTAATGACCATGCCTTGTCCTAAAGGCAGTCTTCCTATCTCTACTTCAACTAATGGTATCCAGACCTTAAGTCTATTTTCGATTTTGAGAGGTAACTCGCATCATGTGCCTGATTAAACATATTATCCATTCTTCGTAGTGGGTATCGATTCTTTATTATGATTTTGTTTTGACCTCTAATTAATCCTCATTCTCATTGAACCATCCTTCTCTTTAACAAAGAGAATAGACGTTCCCCATGGCGTTGTGCTAGGATGTATAAATCCTTTATCCAATAATTCCTAGAGTTGGTTTCTCAACTCTTTTATCTCAGTCAGGGCGAGGTGGTACAGGGCCTTAGCAATAGGGGTTGCTCCTGGAATAAAGTCAATTCTAATTTCAATTTGCCTATCAGGTGGTCGTCCAAGAAGATTTTCAGGGAATACTTCCGGAAATTTGGATGCTACTGGTATATCTTCCGGTTTCTTTTCTTCCTTAGTTTCCAAGGCATACACTAAATAAGCCAGATGGCCCTTTTGAATAGACTTAGATGCTTTTAGACTGGTGACAAAACTTATGGGTTTACTATGCTTTTCCCCATTAATTATCAAAGATTTCCCATGTGGGTCTTTATTTCGAATATGCTTCTTATCACACCATATCTGAGCTTGAAACTTGGCTAACCAATCCATTCCTATTACTAAGTTGAATTCTCCAAGTTTCATTGCTAGCAAGTCTATGGATACCAATGTGTCACTATTCAGGATAATAGCATTTCTAATTTCTTCTTCCATTCCATCTGTTAGCTCTACTACAAAGGGTTTATCTAACTTACAGAGAATCTGATTAATCAAAACTCTAAATTGCTCAGATATAAACCTTCTATCTGCACTAATATCAGCATATAAGATCTTAGGAGGAATGTACAGTTATCATGCCAGGGTTCCTATGACCTCCTCAGTTGGTATGGAAACAAAAATGTTTCCTTCTTGCTCTATTAAGTCATTCCTTCTGATGTTTCTTGGGGTAGTCATTCTTAAAAGCCATGTCTCTCTCTACATTCAAACCACTTATGAGGCTTTCTCTATTCATAATGGGTGTATCCAGGGTCTTATGATTTCTACTTACTAACTTGTGACATGGATCGAACTGTTTTTTTTTTCTACATATCAGACACTAAGGTGGGGTCCACATTACCTCTTAACATCTCAAAAAATGAATTTCCTATTCTTTTGATGATTGTTCCAATTTATCTGAGAGGCATGATCTGGGGTTTTCTATTGCTATGTCGTGGCTATGGTTGCTCGACGTCTACTGTCTCAGAATATGTAGTCGGTTTGGTTGCCTTAATGAATATGAGGTATTTTATAGCATCCTCCAAATGAATATGATAACATGATTTAGTTGCAAGGAACTAGTCGAGACCTCTTGGGGATAAATTCATGGAATGTCTTATTCCTAAGCTCAAGATACATAAACTTATTTCCAGATCTGTCTATTTCCTTGGAGGACATAAGTATTAAGTAAACGATCCTAATAATACCTTCCAGGTTAAACTATCCGCCAAATCGTTGCCTCCGGTTTGTTTATATATTCTCCACCAAAATAATGCCCCAACTGTAAATGCAGGAACAACAAACTTAACTCTGTCCATTTCGAGGCAATTGCTTATTTCCAAAATGGTTTCCATCAGATACAATTGGTCATCATGTACTATGAAGTTTTTGTCTCTGTATGTTAGGGAGGATTTCGTGACTCAGATGGCTATTCGATCGATCGAGTTATTGCCTAATTTTACTAGTTTGGCATGACAAACGGGGTCAACATGTGGGCAAGGATAACAATTAATATTAGTTCAGTCGACGTTTTCTAAGTTTCCAAGAAAATACTACTTCCGTATTTTATTCATATACACACAACTACAATAGCTACTTCACGTAATATACATAGTACAACATGTTTTCAAATATAACACACAGACAAACAAACTTATTGCCCTCACTGGGTCCATGACACCTTAAGTCAATATGGCACCCTCCCCAGGTCCATGACTTATATTATGTCAATCTGGCACCCTCACCGGGCTTCAACCCCAACATATTCTTGCCGAGGGATCTTATTTATGACTTCTACATTCAATAATGTCCAGTTTTCAGCTTTTACCTCAGTTAACTATGATGGATCTTGCCCTCTAAGTCTCAATCAATAATCCTACTATCTCACGAGGAGTACTAAACTTAGAGAATCACTAGGGTTCATATACTGCAGTTGCACCATCTTTATTTCCAAACAACTCTACCTCCTCAGTAGGTTCACATTCAACTCAATGATCACTCCTATATCAAAAGGTTATTTATATCATGCTTACATATAAAACTCAGGTCCTTTATCTACCAGGTATCCTTATCTGCAATAACTTATGCCAATATATAGATTTCCTAAGGCAGGCCTAATCTCGAAGGTTGAAGCCTAGGTATTCCTATTAAATACCTAATTCGCTAAAACCTTTGGCTCTGATACCAACTGTGACAACCACACCCAGATAAGGATGCACCATGCACAATTGATACCAACTTACAACATAACCACTTATTTTATTAACATAAACTGCAAGGTACAAGAGTTGGAAACTTAAAAGTACAAGGCTTGATCAACTATTCTTAGCCGAATATATTACTTTTCCATCAATCACACGAGCTAGCATATCATCTTTCACTAGTCACATAGCTTCAAGCTAAATAGCATGCACAAGAACTAGTCATCACTACCTGTGACACATGCTTAAAAACGACGTCAGACAATGCTGGTGAGTTCATGAATATACACAAGTTGTAAAACACATTCTTTTATCATTCATGACTTGTATCTGCCCATGTCACTATAATCTTTCCGCCACGCCCGGCACCCACGCATGGGCCCTCGTGACGGTGTCAACAAGACTTCAAACATCATACAGTCAATGCCCACTACACCGCAGCGTAGTACCGACAAATCCTGCCGTAGCAGCACGTATAAGGGACCACAGATATCGTGTGTATGTGTGATTTGATTATATGCATGCGTACTAACAGTCATGAGTGTAATATTAACAATTACTAGTTTGGACAAGCATGCTCACATTTGAAAACATTCATAGAACTCACCTTTTTCACGGTTGCTTAACACTTGCTATTCCAATCGGGTACTAGTTCAGGGTCCTGATACAATTACATCATCCTAGGTTAGGTAATGGTTCACCTAACTAGTTATTATCATGGTTGGATATTGGTTAACGTTGCCTTGTTTAAGCATGGGTGATCAGTCCATGCCTAACTAAGGCTAGGCTACCCAATACCCACCCCTAATAATAATACTAATACCTAAACATAATAATACTAAACTACTACTAATAACACTAATAAAATAACTAAACATAACTTAAATGAAAACATACCTCAAAACTATCTACGGCACACTGATGTAGAGTCTCCCTACTCGTGCTCCTACTAGCGCTCCAAAAATGACTAATAACAACACCCAACAGGGTATCGTAGGCTAGGGATTCTCTTGTACTAGAGTGTTCCCAAAATATTTGATGTAACTTACAGAGAGTACGAAGGTTTCTATATATAGGGATAGTTGGACGGTGACTTATTATTAAAGGTCCGATGTGGGATCATTGTGTGGTGGCTGCCTGCTTGCTTATTTCCATTTCATTCAATGAACCACCAAAAGAAACTTTCGTTTCTTTTAAGCTTCTTTTAATTAAACTTTGGTTTCTATTAATTGTGTTACTTATATAGTCATATTATTGATTTAATATTTTACACTATAATTAATTAACTGCTTCACTCATTTTTCTCGTATAACTTCTAAACTATAACGTTTTACGAACTTTCAAATATACAGTTAAGACGAGCTAATTTTTATCTACGTGTCAACCTAAGTTTCATTAAAAACGGAGTAGGGTCCGAATATAATATCTTTCGTTAATCTAACTAAACGGTCTCTTATAATACTATTGGCTCGATTAGATTCTTATATCTCAAGTAGTCGTGCTATTCGTTATTCAACATTATTATTGGCACAAACATTTCTACTTTTATTTGATCACAAAACGGGGTGTTACATTTTGACTTATAACTTTTTCATGAAGTCAAAAGTTTAAAAAAAAAGTGTTTGGGTAATGGTTTGAAAAGGATTTTTTAGGAGGTTTTGTGCTTTGAAAAGGAGATAAGTCATAAGTTAAAAATTGTGGCTTTTAGATTAAGGAGAAAACGAGATAGAAAAAGGAGATAAGGAGATTGACACCCGGACATGCCCTAAGAAAAAAACAAAAGATTGATACAACCTAGTAAAACACATGGTGCAACCCATGATGCACACCTATGTTGTAAAATAGTGTATACATACACACACATATATATATATACACACACACACATATGCAAGAAAACAATTTTATAAGTTAGTTCTATTCTCTGTTTAATCATTTAGAACTAGAGGGGGGTCAAAGTAATATTTACAAAGTTAGAGGGTTAGTTATGGTAATATTGCAAAGTTTAAGGAAGTTATAAAGTATGGAGGCTTTTTATGTCAACTTAGAAAGTAAGGAGGTCAATTTTTTCAATTTAAAAAGTTATGGGTTACTTTTGTCATTTTTAGAAAGTTGTTTGTCACTTTCATATTTTTTTGAAAGTTGTTTTTTGTCTTTTCCTGTGGGGCACCGACCATGTCACCTAGGTCTGTTTGGTAAACGGTAATGAAATGGATAGAAGAATGAAATGGATAAGATAATGGAATTGATAAAGGAATGAAAATGACCATTATCGTTTCATTGTCTTGCTTGTTTATCATATGGTAATGGAATGAATCATTACATTGTCTTATTTGGCGTGCAGGAAAAGACGAATGAATGAAATCGGCGATGGGTGGAGGTGGTCCCGGTGTCAATGGTGGTAGGTAGTGCCCGACGATGGTGGGTAGTGGCAACGGTGGTGGGTGGAGGCGGTGGTGGTGGTGGTGGTGAGTGGTAGCGGTTGGTGATGGGTGGTAACGGTGGTCGGTGGTGGCGGTCGGCGATGGTTGGTGGCAGCGGCTGTTGTCGATGGTGGCGGCGAAGGTCAACAATAGTGGGTGGCGGATGATGATGGTTGGTGGCGGCGATGGTCGACAACGGTTGCCGGTAATGGCTGCAGAGGGTGGTGCCTACGACAGTCGGCGGAGGTGGTTGGTGGTGGCGATGGAGGGTTGTGGTGACTGTGGTGGGTGGCGGCGGTCAGTGAATGGTGACGGGCAGTGGTCGGTGGTGGTGGTAGTAGCGATCGGTGATGTTGAATTTGGGGCTTTTTAGAGGGAATGTAATGGATGTTCCATTACATTGACCAACCAAACATGTTTTTTTATTCTTCCATCCCAATTATCCATTCCATTCATCCCCTCATTCATTCATACCAACAAGGGCATAGCATTAGAGGGGCGGGGAGGGGCGCCCAACCCCTCAAAATTTTTGCTCAGAAGTTTTGATATATAGTATCCGTATAGAATTTTTTGGTATATACGGTTTTGACTCCCCGTAATTAAGTGGTGACTTTCGACCCCGTAAAATTTCCGCTCAAGCTTCGCAAATGCATACCAAACACTTTTAAGGTAAATATTAAATAATAGTTATGAACTAATTCTAGTTTCGTATATGAAATTATCTAACACAAGATTATACAATAGTGACGACCTAACTCTAATTTTGTAGTTTAGAAATTTCTTTAGAAATCTAATTAAACAAACAATCAATTTCTTGTTTAACTAAATTTTCAAATTCGTTTTTATTTGTTATAAATTTAAATTTTTGAAAGCTTCTATGTGGTCAGTGTGTTATCTTTTTTTTTCTTTTTTTCTTTTTTGAACTTTCAACTTTCATTAAAAATAGGCGAAGTCCTCAAAGCGAGGACTGCCTAACGATTACAACCCATAAAGCGCGTATTTACACCACTCTCTCTAATTCAGCTTTTTATACATCGACCTATGTTTTAACCAAAAGAAAGACAAATTCTTGACATTCGCTACCATCACACTAACCGTTATACATCGACTTTTTATACAACTTTTTATACAACTTTTTATCTTCTATGTGGTATCGTGCGAACAAGCCTTTAGTACTATATGAAATAGACGATGACACAGAAAATCGTCTGGTTTATAAAATGAATAGAAAACCAAAGTCTTAAAATATTTCTATTTTTCAAAACGAATTGAAAATTTTTTGTAATTATCAAAAGATTTTTCTTTTTTTTTTTAAAAAAAAACTGGGGCAGAGAAAATAAAGATACAACATAATTACACAAAGCTTAACTCACTGTACCTCATATATCATAGTTCAAAAAACAAAATTCTTAACACTTGCATTAGGATAAAAGTTATATTGTGTATTTTGTCAAAATTCAAAAAATAATCAAAACTAGCTGTGAAATATGTGCAGAGCCATACATGATGGACAATGATATAAAACAAGAAAGACTAGATTGTTGTAAACAAGAAAGAAAAAAAAAACTTCCCAGAACCTGCTTCAATCAATAGTTTGCTAGTTGCATGTTCATAATTGGTCCTTTAAATAAAATGATTATATAATCTGTCTAAAAGAAAGTATCTTAACTAAAGTTAAATATATAAATTGTTAAGTACACTAATACCAAATAGAAAATTGACGAATTATTAATGAAAGTATTCTAATTTTCCAAATAATCACTATAGTGGTGTAGAAAAGGATGGTCGTAGAGTGGAAAAGGATGGTCCATAAATGTAACTTCTAGACCTGTTCAAACATATTTTCCGTTCAAATGACGTCCACATTAAATGTAACGGGTCAATTAAACCAGGTCACTATCTGGACTTTTAATGGAGGTAAACCATACGGCATGATTTGATTTTTTAACGTCCAACAAATTTCGAACATACGGGCACACTCATTGCTACAAGGTCATCCACGTTTGTAATCGCAGATAACGTACTAGTGACCGGCCCAGTCAACAATTTTAGAGCAAACTCACAACCCAAAGGTCCACTGTGGTAAAACCCTGACTCGCACACATTTGTCACGACGAGGGTTCAACCGGTGACCTCCTCTGGAGAGAGTCACCGATGTAAAACCCTGACTCGCACAATGTTTCTTTCTCAACAAGTATTGCAACTGATATTATTGAACGGTTTGGGATGTCGTCTTGCAATTCCATTTTCACGCTAGTTAACACCAGCTCCAATACTTAACCTTCACTCGGCCAAATATAATTTATGTAGTTCAATAAGTGTGTTTGCACATGCACGCACCAAAAGCACTGTTGATCAATTCTTTGATAATAATACATAAACATGAATAAGTAAATCGAATATGTACCTTATTAGCGAGTAACCACTGAGAGGGAATACTTCATGATCTACAGGATGATCGGGTTCCCGTTTAGAGTGTACAGTTAGGATGGCTAAGGAGATTAAGGATCTCAGTTTTAAAGAGGATGGAGGAGGAGACTTAGGGTTTAGATTATTGGTGTTTCATTAGTCTTTAACCTCTCCTAATAATCTCGAACTTGTCATAGTTCTTGGTAACAATTGAGTTCTCGGTAGAAATTAGGTTCTCGGAAAAAACAATTAGTTCCCGGAAACAACAAGGAGGTTTTCGAGAAATTAATTAGTTCTCGACCTTGTTCCTAATTCTCGGAAAATTTACTAGTTCTCGGGTGGCCTTAGGTTCTCGGAAATTAGTTAGGTTCTCGGTTTACATGTTAGTTCTCGAATTCCTAAGAGTTCTCGTATTCAGTAATGGTTTTCAGAATTAGTAATGGTTCTCGAATTTAGTAAGAGTTCTCGGATTTAGGTTTAGGTTCTCGAATTTTAGGTTTTCGAAAACAGAAAACCGAGAACTGTTGGTTCTATAACTTGAATCCGGAAACCCGTATGAGAACAATCTTTCGAAAAAGTTAATCCGTGAACAATGTGTCCGAGAACTATGATACCCATAAGTGCTATAATTTAGGGATTTGAGAAAATCTATTTCAGTTAATTTCGGGATTTTAGTAAATCTCCAAAATATTTCAAAAAAATTATAATAAACATTTAATTTTAAAGCTTGGAGATTAAGTTACTCTCAAAATTTTAGGAAACAGATTTTAATCTCGGTTTTAACCAATTTATAGCGATTTTTATGATTTGCAAAATTAAATTAATTGTCTAATAAATCAAATAATTCGTATCATCTATCTATATATATAAAAGAAATGCATGTTGCTGACGTGGCGTTCATTGATACCTTCAACATCCCCTTTATAGTTCCACGTGGCATGCTAATTCAATGTTTTCAGTGTTTTTTAATTTATTTGATTTTTAATAAGTAATAATAAAAACCTACGCAAACCCTAATCCCCTGTTCCGCCTCTTCTCATCCCATTCCAATAATCTCAATCGTCCCTGTCTCACCTCACAATTACTCTTCAACATTTACGTCTCTCTCTCACCTGTCAATTTCTCTTCACCATTTACTTTAATCTCTCAATCAAGATAATCTACCATCGAATCCTACCATCGAATCCTTCTTCAAGCTTCTGTAAGTTGTCATCTGATTGTTCGATTTTTTTTCACTTTTTTTTTATTGTGATCTAACTTTTTGTTGTTTTTCTGTTTCTTTATACAACCGGAAGTAGATTCATCTTAAGATATTTTTGATTCGAAGTATGTTCTTGAAGGGTATAATTGTTTGTTTGTGCGTATTTGTAGATCTGTATTTTCTAATTTAAGATCTATATGTATTCTTCTTTGATTGAATGGTTTTGTTTTTGTAAGACAATTAATTTAGATTTGAGTACATTCATGTTATTAATAGTTAGGGTCTTCTTTGATTGAACAGTTTTGTTTTAGTAACACGATTAATTGAGGTTTGAGTATTGCATTATTTGAGATCAAATTTGTGAACTGTGATGCGTATTATTGTATTAAGGCCCATGCTTCATTTAAGTCTGAAATTTAATTTTAATTTCTTATAGATGGAAATAATAATGATACTATTATTTAACATTAAATTACATAAAAAGACACCAAATTTACCTTACAGTCACTATTTTGTTGTTATGCCCTCGCCACATAGATCTCATCTTCATTCTCTTTTATTTCGTGAATCAATCAGGTTTAGATGTTCTTGCAAATTCCAAGTGAGCAGCTACTCATGTTGATGCCTCCTTTAAGGTTCAAAAAGAAATGCCTGAGTAAAAATTAAATTAATGTGAAAAGTTTCTAACTTTGTTGTTGGGAATTAAACAGGATGCTAATCTGAGTTATGTTAAGAGTGCTTGCTCTGGTAAGTGGATGATATATTAATACGCTAATGTACTGCAGTTTAATATGTAATTATGTTGTGTTTTTTAATTTATTAATATGCTAAGTAATCATCAAACAGGCAAAACCGGAGCCAGGAAGATTGATAATTGGTACTACCGCGTTGTTGATTGCGTCTACATCAAGTATACTGATTGTATGCCTACATCTTATCCTCTCTGAAATTCAAATAGTACATATGAAGTTATGAACCACCCGTGTGCCGAAATGCATGAACACATTTAATCTTTAGTTATGCATAATTTTAGTATATGATTATGTGGTTAAGAAACTTTTGTTATTGTATCCAAGAGTGAAGCTGTAAGTGCATTCGATAGAACCATTCTTGGAATGTTCTTGATTGTTATAATTGCGTATGAACATTTTATACCTTAGTACCTCCATTCTTACCGTATGTTGATTTCCATAATTTTTTCTAGACATTTTTTGAGTCTTTTCTGTTTTCAGTTCTGTCTGCAAAGCACTTCGAGCATGGTTATTTTCTACTTTTTCTTCTGCGAGTGAAAGAATTGTTGCTACATTGAGAAAGAACCTATTCACACACCTCATTAATCAAGTATAGATTACTTTCTGTTAGGAAAAAAGATGTATTTTTCTTCCTTTTGTCATGGTTTCTCTTAACCTTTTTTCGATATTCTTTTAATGAAAGCGCAGGAAATTGCCTTCTTTGATGTTACACGAACAGGGGAGCTCCTTAGCAGGCTTTCTAAGGATACCCAAATTATTAAAAATGCTACAGCTTCAAATGTTTCCGAGATTCTAAGGAATCTTTCTACTGCATTCATTGGTCTTGGGTTCATGTTTGCTACATCTTGGAAGCTAACATGTAATAGAAGCATTGCAATTAAAAAATATACTTTAATTTTGATTTTAGAAGTTCTAACATGTTTTTTTATAACTTGCTTTTTCTATTTCTTAGTATTTGCTTTGGTTGTTGTTCCATTCATTTCAATTGTTGTACGCCAGGTTGGGCATTATCTTCATGAAGTTTCCCACAAGACTGAAGCTGCTGCTGTTGTTGCTTCCTCAATTGCTGAGGTTTGTTCATCGATATTATTTCAAAATTCAAATGTATTGAAGTTTGATGACTTTTGTAACTATATAATTAAAATGACACATATTAGTTGTCAAGATTTTTCTTGAAAAAGAAAGACCATTTTTTCAATTATTTAATCCTGCAAACATGCCACTAAATTGCAAATCTAACTAGGCAAGTAGTTCATTAAAAATGTTTCAGTTCAACCGGTTCTCACCAAATGTAAATATTTTCTTGCTTTAAAATTGATATTAATACAATTGACTATTATTTTTTATATTGTTCATAGTAGATTGCTTAAAAAGCTACAGCTACGAGTTTATTGGAGCTTCCGGTTAGTTCTTTATCCCTGCATCTTTTTGCTTATACAAAAAATTTATATTTGATCTGAAGTCAAAAGGTAATATAAAATTGGTCACAAGCTTAAAATTTTGGTAAACGATTTAAGCAAACAACAAAATTTAATCACCCTTTGAAACATTCAATTCGATAGCTGATTTAACAAATTTTGTCAATTCGTTTTTCTCTGGTAACTCAAGCATTTAGATTATAACATAGCTAACTCATGATCACCGTAGTAGATGCTTCATTCCATTACTGATTTGACCGTCTCCTTGGCTGTAATTTTTTTTACAGCTTATTTGATAATAGACTGTATTTGGCGATTAGAATATTTGCTTACAACTGATTTGGTAATTTTCTTAAAACTGATTTAATAATAATTATATAATGATTTGTAGTTTTACTCACAACAGAGTATTAGATGTAGAGGTGTTAAAGATTTGTGTTTGGCTGATCTTGAGGGTGTTCCTAACATTTATAACCAGAATATGTTTAAAAAGTGGCCCATGACATACGTACATATTTTATCATAGCGTTATGTAATCAAAATTTGAATTACGATTCATGTTTCTCTATAATTTCTATTTGCAGAATGTTTTTTGTTTATAGAGTTTGCTAACTAATGATTTTCTTTTTATGTTTACTGTTCAACAGGATGAAAAGAGTGGGTTTCAAGTAGAAGACTATGTGCTTCCTAGATTTTGTGTTTTTATCATGTTTACCAAAGAACCTAATTTGGCATTGGCCAAATGGTGGTGGAGGTTTAAGAGCGAACCAAGCAGCTTGTGGAGAAAAGTTGTATTGAATATCCATAGCAACTCGAGGTCGTGGACTTTTATACCAGCAAGACTTTCTCTGTTGAGCCCGTGGAAGCAAATTCATAGTATATCTGTTGACTATGCGGCTGTGGGGATTGCTTTGGAATCTCTATTTTGGGGCTATCCGGGTAGGTATAGCAATATATTTTTTTAGAAGGAGAGGTGGTTATTTGATATTCCGTTGCATGATAAATTTCCGAAAATGTACAGTATAGAGGTGGATAAAAACCCCAAGATTTCGGACTGGGTTACCCTAGGGGATGGGTCGCGGATCATACAGTTCTCTTGGATGAGACGACCTTCTCAACCAGATGAAGTTTCGAAAATACGGGAACTTACAGAGGCGGTTCTGGGTCATGATTTTGGTCTGGGGAATGCTAGATGGGATTGGGATGTTGACGGGTCAAGCGCTTTCTCAGTTCAGAGTATTAGAGATCTAGCTCAACAACATTTGTTCTCGGATCTTGGTTTGGAATTTGAATGGAATTCTTGGTTTGGTGTGTGTCGGTAATCGGGCTTTTGGCTTATGATTTGAGGTGTTAAGTTCTAGCTATCCCGGCATGACATAGTTGGTTCGTGTTATTTTTATTTATTTTTTATTATTCCGTGTGGTTATTCTTTTGTTGGGGCTTTTTTTGGGTATGCATTCATTTGATCACTGCAGTCAATAGGGTGGAGTAAGGGCTGAATAAAATGACTTTTGGTGTGTGTGTGATTGGTGAGATGTGTACTTTGGTTGGGGGTGGGTTAGCGTCCTGTGTGTGTTCTAAATGGGATGTTTAGGTACATAAGTGTGTGACACTAACAGTCCCGGTCGTACGCATTCGTTTTCGTGTTGTTATGTTCGTTTCGCATTCCTTTTTTGTTTTTGGGGGTTTTTGCAGTTGTACCAAGGTTCCAAAGACAGTCTATGCAACATGTTTATTATAGCATTATAAATAGCACCGTTGCTGGAATTTGTGATGCTATATTAAGTTTTGAAGCCTTATAAAAAATAGCTCCGAGGCTGGAATTGGGCGTACCTGTACTATTGTTGCTGCTTAAAGGAGTGTAGGCGACCTATAGCGCAGCTCTTAAATGTATCAAGGTTGCAATAAAGCGCAAATGGAATGTATTGGATGCAAGGAAATGTTTCGGTATAGTGCAGTGATCAAATGTTTTAGTTGTTTGAATAATGCCACAATAAATGGATAATATTGGATTGCAATGGAAATGGTTTGGAAAGTGCTGTTTACACAAGGTCTGTAGAGGAGGCCGAGTTTACATTAGTCTTTTATGAATGATATTTGAGGTATTGAATTGAACCCACTCACAACTTGGTGCCGATGTCAATCAAAGGTTTTTGTTTCAAAAAGGTAGTGGTATATTGGTCTTTTGTGAATTATAGTTGAGAGGTTTGGATTGAACCCACTTACAATTTGGGTCCGGTATCAACCAGTGGTCTAGGGTGGGGGGACACATTTATCTGTATGGTTTGTAATTAAAGGATGTGAAAGGGTAACACGAGACACGGCGAAATGGTTGGTATGCCAATTTCTTTAAGTAAGATATAGCGAAAGGCTAAGTTGTAATACATATGTAGTTTTTTGGTTTTGTTGTACGTTTTGTATTTTAAGTTGGTGACTGTTTTGCTAGCCTCTGGCTAGCCACGTTGGTGGTTTAATAAAATTGGAGTTTTGTTGACCATTCAAAAAATAAAAACAAAAACGTATTTTTTTAATCTGTCCAATTTTTGTTTCGCCTTGGCCCTAAAATGGTTTAGCCGCCTCCGCAGTTTCTACGATGTTGTGATGTTATGGGATTGTTTTTTTTTTCTTCTGTTAACATCTATTTTTTAAGGTACATTTTTTAATTTAAATACGAATAAAAAAACGCTAGATAGATGCATTATTTGGATAGTTAATATGTGTGATATAAGCTAGAACCTCATAAAAGAATAATTGTAGTATACATGAAAATGTAGCACCTATAATATTTTGTGGTCTTTTTTACATAATATTCTACCGGAAACAGCTCATCACTATGTAAAACACCATTTTTACAACAACTAGAACACCAAACTTAGTTACAACTTACAAGGTTGGTACAAAAATGGAGTAGGTATTGCTTACAGTTAGACAGATAATCATTACTTAATTCGATGTCGTTTATACATGACTTTTAGAAATATAGTATTTAGATGTAGTGGTATTATGTTCTAATTATTTAGGGAGCTAACATAAAAATCAAATCCATATAGGACCAATATAATTGAGATGGTAGCGTATTAGGCGGTTAAGAGATATGCTTATAATCGAAATGGTAGTTTTTCTTTGCAATCGTATTTGGTTGATTTTTCTTGTGCAAATCATATATTGAAGATTTTATTGCGTCATATTAGATTTTTCAATCCCGGGACGCTCCCGGGTAATTAGCTAGTAATAAATAAAAAAATTGAAGTTTCGTGATCATAATCAAAATCAATTCTATGATTGAGCCATTATGAAATTAATTATGTGATTTCGAAACTTTCTGAAATCAAGTTATCAATTTTCGTGATTGTACATAACCATTATTTGATTTAAATATTTTATCAAATCTCAAAAGGTTTTCGTGAGTTTCAATATTTGGTCAGAGGCTGAATCATTAATGAAATCAAAATTTTGATTTTTTTTTGATTCACGAAACCTTCTATGAACATTTTCTAAATCAAAAGTTTTAATTTAGTTTTGCAAATCAAATAAGAATTGATATAATCATATGCTCGGATACCACATATTGATCAATTCTTTGATAATAATACATAAACATGAATAAGTAAATCGAATATGTACCTTATTAGCCAATAACCCTGTTTAATGGTTCATTAAGGGTAATTGCGTCCATCACATAAAGACTAGTTAAACCAATAGGGGTATTTAGGTCATTGATCATTTATTAGATAAATGATTATAAGGGCCTCATAATAGAATATATAAATATATTCTTACAAGCACATCACTGGAATGTCCTAAAACGTATAATTCACTACATCAAAGGAACCTTTTCTTATGGTCTTACACTTTCTGGTACACTAGCTGTTAGCCCAAGCAATTAGATCAAACACCAAATCGAGATATTTGGAGGATGATTGATGTAGAACGGTTCCTTCATTATTTAAAGGGTTACCGGCCGAAGATCTGTGGTACCCTAATGGCGATAAGCTAGATCTCGTTGACTTTGGTGATTTTGTCATTGGTGGTTACAATGTTGAAGCAGGATCCGCAACGGGTGGATATTAGTTCATGGGAGGTCATCACATGTGTTTACTGCAACATGTGAAGCCGAATCAGGTAGCTGCATTGAGCTATTGTTTCCAGGTTCATCAGTGGATTCATTAACACACATGCGTGACTACGGTTTGCGTTTTCTTATCACCTCCGTTTTGTTATTTATGGTGTAATTTCCATAGCAATCACTAAGAATCAAGTGATTACTATAGTCCACACTGACTACTAAATCGCCAAAAATTTTACCAAATCATTTGACAAATCCAAATTTGACTATCTTTTAAAGGTAAAAGGCATTTTGGGAAAATCTGAGTAAACCATATCGGAAAATCAGTTTTTGTTTAAGCATTTTTCTATCAAAAAATCCAAAAAGATTTAAATTTCTTTAAACTTTTTAAATTTTAAGGGGATAAAGAAAAACACAAAAACATAAAAAATAATAAAAAATTGTTTTTGCTGTAAGAAAAATAGAAAATGATAGTACATCAGTGGACTCTCTGATTTCCCGAAACCTAAAATGCAAATGATAATCCGTCTTACAAGTGATATGCCGATAGGCCAGAAAATCATTTCAAAGTTGGCATGGTGATATAAACATTAACTACTTAAAGTCGAGTGGTTTCCTGCCTCATTGGCATAAGGTCTTAGTACTGAAATCTCGATTGATAGGTTGTTAAAATATGAGGTTTTGGGTCATTAAGAGTGTGATTCATCCGGTAACAACTGATCGAATCTAGGATTCATCACAAATCCGATTTAATCGATCAGGCGTTCTTAAAATGTGCTGAAAGATCCATTAAAAGATAAACCCTATGTCACACCCTCAAATTTCCACTACGGAGTTTATACCGCGAGGTGCATGACATACCAGGATCCCATAGTCATAAGTCATATGAACGAACTCTAAATGCCAAAACCATTTAATTCGTTTTCAAAAATCAAGTTTAGTTAAGTTGCGGAAGCGTAAACCAAATTTAAACATTTTAAAACCATGCGCAAAACAACGCACCCAAATTAAAACTATATGAAAGAAAACGTAAAAGCATGATATGTAATATAGGTGTATGCCCAAGACCCCAAATGCAGTGAAATGTGCAGTCCTTCCTAATCGTGACACCGGAAGCTAACAACCTGCAAAAGCATGTATACAGTGGGTCAACCAACAATGTTGGTGAGTTCACAGTTTAAATAACGAATATAAAGTTGTCGACTACAAAAGTCATAAGAGTCATCAGTTTAAGCTTGTCAGGGGTAGCTAGCCCACTCATTGTAACTAAACTGGTGATTATTTGGAACATGCAGAAGTTATACATTTGCCTTAGTACTAGTGTCTATCAACACTAGTAAGTTAAGCTCCTTAAGAGCGTGGTCAAAAGTTCATGCCCGTGCTCTCAGCACCGCAAGCATGTGGTTGCTGCACAACCTAATAATGCTATCAACTAATACCCCGTTCGCCTCCAACGATTAACCCAATAATATGTAAGGACTTAAAGTGATAGATTGTGTTTAGTTCACAAAGGACAGTTAAAGTTGTAAACTGATAAAAGCGCGATCCACACAAGGAATCGTAAAACCCGACCCACACAAGGAGTCAAAGCATCTCAAAACCCGAGATGTAAAAGTTGTCCCAAACCGGACTAGAAAAAGTAAGTAATTCCCAACAAGTAATTAATGTGTGTGTCTCTAACCAGAGACGCATGCTTTTGAGAAAAAGTAGTGAAACTCACCTTAGGTTGCGTGCTAAAAATAAACCGCAAAGATAGCAAACGTGGAAGACTACTCGCCTACCGATAACTTATCAAACACAAAGTTACGAGTGTTTGAATACGGTTACACATGTTGATTATCCTAATCCATTATACTCTACAATGACCTAGGTGACATCCATGTAGGACCCGTTCAATCGTTGGTGATTAGTTAATGATGCAACATGTCAAGACTTTTAATACAACGAGTTTCCATCAAACATTGCATACAATCAACCTATCATGTCATCTACATCATGCACATAACATGTACACATGTTCTCATATAGAGTTTCACAACTAATAACTCAATAACACACTCAAATCATCACATAATCAATATATCTCAAACCTGCGTTTTCTGGACAGATTTTAGGTTACGAATACCAATTTTTATAAATACCAAATCAACTCCTCAAGCCCCCAAAATTTTACAGACTTCACTATTTTTATTTCTTATCAAAAACACATCAAGATTTTATGAAAAATAATTAAGTTCAGCCTCATCTAGAAAAACATGCTATTGACAGCAGTTTACATAAAAATTCACTAAAGATCATAGACACATCCAAACGAGATGAATCTACTTGGAAACGCTTCGACCCTCATACACGCAACTACTGTCCAAAATTCACGACAAGTGGACTTGTAAAACTCAAGTTACCGCCCTTTAAAGTTGACAAACAATTCAATACATATGTTGGATCAGTGGTCTCTTTTAGTAGTTTATATCCAAGAACACTTAAGTGTTATAAGTTTATCAAAGTAGTTTGCACAGCAGAATAGTAAGTGTTCTAAGTTAAAATGTCACTTTTAACAGGAGTTAAGACTCCCCCTCAATCAATGAACTAGGAAGTTAAAGATGAGAATCAATAGTAGTAAATAAAGTAGTTAAAGCAAGATGATTCTCAGATATATATGAAAAGGATAAACTATAAATGAAATTGAAGGAAAGAGTTCAAGTAAATATCAATAGATATCCGTGTGCTAAAATAGTGGGTGTAACCCCTCTATTTATAGCCGAAAGATTACATACATACTAAGTAATCAAAAGCTTATAATAATGTTTAGATAATACTACAACAGGCTGTAGTATCGAAACTTGAACAAAGACTTTAAGCTAATTAATATAATACTAAACTGTTGAGATTAAAGGGCAGTTAGAATATCTTCTAATGAAAGTGCTGATGAGTCTTCAGCAGTTCTTCAGATATTCTGTCTGGTTTATCTTTAGAACTTCTGATGTTTTTACTCTTCAAAACTTTACACGTTTTCTTCTTCTTCAGCAGTTTCACAAAATGATGAGAGGATATAAGACTAAGGTTTATGCTGACTTGTCAATCCTCTTTGACCTTACAACATATGTTTTCTAGGGTTTTTAAAATATTTCAAAACAATAATAATCATCATACAATATGTAAAGATTATACCTTTCAATGCAAAAACTCCTTAAATCCTAGAGATTACACCCAACACAACCTTGATTAGTGAAGATGGTTTGATGTTTTAATTGAAATTGAGAGAGAGGGTGGGGGTGGGGAACTCACGACGCAAGGGGGGGGGGGGTTGGGGTAGGGTTTCATATATATATATTTATTATAAGAATATTATTCTAGGGATTGGATCATGGGCCAAAACTACGGGCTCATGGGCCTTTTCTTGATAAACGGACCTGTTAATAAGGTTTTAATCCCGAGAATAGTCCCGATAATATTATTCACACTAACTTATATAAAAACTATTGTTTTTATCATCTCGTAACATATTAATTACAGAGTGCACATAATTCGCAGGGTTTACGTACTATCTATTAAACAGTAATCCACATAAACATGTAATTCACATACGCATGTTAAATCACCTTCATCATCACCCAATTGATCATATAATTATGTATGCTTGACATATCACCAACGTTCGGGATACAGGACTCGTGTGTGCGTCAAAACAAAACTTTCCTAGTTATAACGTACGTTAATATCATCTAACATATGTTATTATCCCATAATAAACTGAAAGATCTTCTTAACTAACCCTAGTTAAGTGTTTAGTCACGAATGTACATGCAAGTCAACTAGAGTTCAGTAAAAGTGATATCCTAAAATGCAGGGTGTCACACCCTAATTCTGGTACAAATATTAAGAGAATTCTAGCTAAGGAATGCGAGCATCTTTCGTCTCTAGCTACTCGTACCTGTAAACCGTTGTGCGTTGTGGAGTATGCTATATCTAATTCTGAAGCATATAGTGATTGTTCACTTGGATGGTGACCTAGATTGAACACACCCGCTAAGCAAAGTTTCTTAAATCAGTCACACGTACTATAAGTGAATAAATACAAAACTTATGGCAACTGTGAACTGGGATAGTGACTCGGATTGCATACGCCCTCTAAGGAAAGTATCCACAAAAAGGGTTTCTGGGATCTGCCTTCACCTTTACCTAATTCAATCAATCTCGTGTCTTGGAAACAGATGGTCATGGCTTAGTCACTCACTACGACGAAGATTTGCGAAATGCCTGATACGGAAATGTGTCGTGTGCGTAGGGACCATTGACCGCAAGTATATATCTTACCTTAATCATATCTGATGTGCTGGCAAGTAATCCTATTTTTTTTTTGGTTTATGTGGACCCCATATTGGTAATCGTTTGTTTACTGATTATCTTAATCTTAACTAACTGAACATTGGTTATCATGACAAGTCCGTATACTAATATGATTCTCTTATCAGCAAGCTCGCAAAAATATTGTCTGTTAATATTAGTTATCTGCTTTAAAGTTCTTATCTTTTTGAGAAAAAAAAACAAAAATCAAAAAAGATTTTATTTTCGATTTATTTTTGATTAACCGATGTTAGAATACTAAATTCTTAAATTGGAATCTCAGATCCGAAGCCGAAACACAATAAAATAAATTCATTCAAAATTCAAAGGTTAAAATGAAACTTTCATAAATTAAAGGGTTTAAATTGACATGTTTGAAAGTTTAGGGTGAAAATTGATAAGATACAAATGTTTAGGGGGAGAACGTTTTGTTTCTCCAAATGGTGGTCAAAATGGACATATCTTGAAAGTTTATCAAATGATAAACTTGAAGAATTTGACTGAGTCCAGATTATTTGTCGTATCTAATACAAGTTGTAGTTTGTGTGCAGTTTTTATTAATTTTTTCTGCAGGATCAAACATAACTAGTGTGCTCATCATGATGCAAGACCCGAACCTGAAATACAACATCATCCTAAACAACAAGAACCCGGTTTTCTATCTTCAGAGACACCAAATAGTGGTAGAGCTCCAGCAACCAAAGCTGAAGAAGATGAAGATTAAGATTAAGAAATGAAGGTGCTGATGATATTGATATACGTCTTTGTCAAAGAATCGTCAATCGAAACAGCCAAGATTTCGTGATTCCTCCCAAGTCATCAAAGCTAATCGATGACAAAGACGAGATCTCATGAAGCCACGATCAAAACTCAAATCAGCAAGTATTCAAGTCTTCAAGGGGATATTGTTAGTGCACCGCGGTGTATGTTCCCACATTGAAGATTGCCAGATTTGAAGACTTGAAGACTAAAGATCATTAGCTAGACCTTAGGGGGAGTCTGTGAATGCTTTTCCATACATCCCTAACTCAGTGACTGGTTAAGTCAACAAATCAATAGCTAGGTCCAAGGGGGAGACTGTTAATGCATTTCGTGTATGTCCCCAGCTAGTGATAGGTCGATAGTAGTCGTGGGCATGATTGTATAGCGTTTTAGATGTTTCGATAGCATTTTATAGGTCTAGGGGTATTTTGGGCAATTCACAATCTTATCAGGTGTATGAGCTAATCTCTATACCCCCATGTTGAAACATTTTGTAACTTTTGCCATTTCTATTCAGGTGCAGCCCATTTTGTGTGTGTATTTGTGTGTGTGCTCTCATATTATTATTATCTTCCAAACACTCACCTATAACAACTAACTGGATTGTTGATTCCGCCATCAATCCAATACGCGCGTGATACTAATATCTTGATCCTACAAATTAAACTAAAAAACACACTTAACCTAAAAATATAAAAACTAGTCTAAGCGAGTATTCAACAACTCCCATGTGGAGAAACTCTAAACTATAGCGACATTGGTACTCAATTTGAGTGAGCCCAATGGCCACATCTTCGTGAATCCCATTGAAGTGAGCTAGCACACATGGCCAAAGGGATGACCGCGGTGGTGTGTGTGCATCCTTCACTTCGGTGTACGCAGTCACCAAAGCGATCTCCTCTTCTTCCGTCCAACAAACCATGGTGGTGACGCTATGTGTGGTGTTAAATTGGTAGATTTGAAGTGGAAGGTGGATCTCGATCGGTATGGTGGGTGCAAATTGGGGACGGTTGGCTAGTATTTATATAAGGATTTGAGGAAAAAAAATTTAATTTCTAAAAATAATGATTTTTTTACTAGTTACTGCACGGTAGGGCTGTACACGAGCCGAGTCGAGCCGAGCCAGGCCCAGCTCGAGCTCGAGCTCGAACCTAAACCGAGCCAGCTCGGCTCGGCTCGTTTTTCTGATCGAGCTGAAAAGTCGAGCTCGAGCTCGGCTCGTAAATGTTCGAGCCGAGCTCGAGCTGGCTCGAGCCAGCTCAATATTTTTTTTATTTTTTTACAAATATTTATTAAATAAAAAACAATAAAATTAAATAAAATTACACATAATCATGTATATTTTTTTATTTTTCTAAATAAAATTACACATACACAAGTCTAAGTCGAGCCATATGTTGAGCCATCGAGCCGAGCCACGAGTCGAGCCATCGAGCCGAGCCACGAGCCGAGCCACGAGCCGAGCCACGAGCTGAACACCCCTGGCTCGAGCTCGGCTCGACTACAAAACGAGCCAGCTCGGCTCGGCTCGAAAACAAAACGAGCCTCTTCGAGCCGAGCTTTTTTCGAGCTTTTTTCGAGCGAGTTTCGAGCGAGCCTCGAGTCGCGAGCTTTTTGTACACCCCTACTGCACGGTCAAAGACAGAACGATCAAACTAATAATTACATTCAACCGAGGAGTGCCCCCTTGCCTAAGAGTGCTATGTCCACCCTAACGCTGTGTTCCCGAGTTAACTTAAGTGAATAAAAGAAAGGAAATGTGAGGAAAGGAAAAAAGTGTGTTTGTTTCTAAGTTTTTTCTAAAGGAGGGAATTGAGGGAAATGATGAAATGTGTGTTCCAGAGTTCTTTTTTGGAAGGAAAGGAATGGAAAAGAAAGGAAAACTAAGCCATTTTTAATCCTTTCAAATTGGAAGGAAATGGAAGAAAAAGAACGGAAAAAATAGAGGAAAAGAAAAGAAAAGAAAAGAAAGGGAAGGATTTTCCTTCCTTTATTTTCTTTTCCTCTCTTAACTCGGAAACACAGCTTAAGGGGATACAATAAAATCAAATGAGAGATCATAGGTACAAACACTTAGATAATCTTATTATACACATTGTGATATGAATCATGTGGTATACATGGAATTTAACGACCAGATAGTTGAATGTTGGAGGACAATTATGTCAAGGTATCAACTTTAATATTTACGTTATCTTCGTGACTAGTAGGCCTTACATGAGGCATTTCATCTAGTGATTTGTCACTTAGAAGTGTCACCACTTCAGACATTGCTGGCCTTGCGGAAACCGGTGACTGAGTGCACATCAATGCTATCTCTATGATCTTCTTTGCATCTTCGTTTGTATATTCAGTAGGGTCAATTCTTTCATCGACAAGATTCAAATATGTGCCTCTATCATACAGATTCCATACCTATATATAAAATGCAGCAAAGGAATAAAAGTTAATGAGAACTTAATATACCAGTTGGCCACAAAGAATAGAGCCTAGCTTAAATAAAATTTATTTGTTTAGAAGAATTGTCCATATCTTTGGTATTCTTACATATTCAAGGAGACTTTGGCCAACTGATCCATTATCTTCGACATAGTGACATCTCTTCCCGCTAATGATTTCTAGGACCACAATACCAAAGCTGTATGTATCGACTTTCTCAGATAACTGTCCATGAACGGCGTATTCTGGCGCAACGTAACTACTATCCCTGGTTAGATTAACAATCATTATTAGTGTTTACTTTAAAGAATAAAATACAGTTTTTATGTTGTTGGGGTTGACTAGTAATAAACAAATTCTTCCAACTCTTATTCAGTTCATTGAAGAGTTGGTACTCTTTTTGTTTCTGAATAAACATATTTTTTAAGTTAAACATACATGGATCCTGCCGCTTTGGTGCTAAGATGAGTCTTATCTTCAGGCAGTAGTCGTATCATCCCAAAATCTGCAATTTTGGGCTGATACTCATTATCAAGTAGAATGTTGCTGGTTTTGATATCCCTATGAATGATGGTAACATGGTATTGCTCATGTAGATATGCAAGACCCCGCGCTGTCCCATAGATAATTTCAAACCTTTGTCTCCAGTTTAGATTCAACGATTTGTAACCTTCATACAAAATAAGTTTATCAAATGAAAACTAGGTGTTGTTAGAGTAAGAAATAAGATATATATTACTCACCATAGAGGAATTGATCAAGGCTACCATTGTCCATGTACTCATGGACCAGAAATAAAAATGGCCCTTTGTTACAATATCCTAGAAGGCGTATAAGATGTCGGTGGTGAACGTTACATATAATCTTAAGTTCTTCCAGTTTTCCTGAAATAGAGGCCATTGTTGTTTTCTTAATTGCAACAATATTCCCATCCTTGAGAGTTCCCTGCATCATATCATCTTACATGATTAAAGAGTGAACCGTTGGAAATGAGCATATTGGCAGTATTACACCAATAGTACCTTATATACTTCACCAAACACGCCCCCTCCAAGTCTATGCTCATCACTGAAATTATCTGTGGCTACTTTTAAATCACCATAGCTGTATTTTAATGGACCTTGAAGCAATTCGGTTGATCCAGTTGATTTATCTAAGGAATGACATCATAACTTAACAAGAAAACCAGCAAGATAGCAGGTTGTAAGTAGGTTTTTAGAGAGAAGTGCGAAAATATAGGTACCATGATGACTGCTGATTGCGTTTTTTGATCGAAGACGCCACAAAGAAAATGCAAGTACCAGCAACAGAAAGCATACAGCTCCAACAACACTCCCAATTATGGATCTCTTCTTACTTGAATCTCCTGTAACTCATTGATATACAACCTAATCAAAATATTTATTAATGGTAAAAAAACCATATTATATATGACTACGCTATTAAGCAAATGATGTTGGCATAGAAGCTATAATAAACACACTAAATAAGATGAACACTCAATAAATGGTTGGCACAGATTCACTCTTTATTGCTTTGATTAATTGAGAGTATATAGAAATAAAGAACAGACTCAATGAACTTAAATAGGCAAAGGAAACAACGACTATGCATCAAAGGTGGAACCACCCTGAAGACTAGGACTCAACAACCGACAATCCAACGACTCCTTATTCGAACTTGAATTTGAATCATGCATGCATGCACACATGCCAACTTGAATTATTTCTTAACACCCCCCTTAATTCAAGTTCTCTCGTACCAAACATCCTTCGAAACTTCACAAACTTCTCTTTGCATAGGGGTTTGGTGAGAATGCCTGCCACTTGAACATCTGTGCTATATAATTCCTATACAATCTGCTTTTTAGCTACCATATCTCTAATGAAATGGTGTTTTAGCTCAATTTGTTTAGACTCCCCATCAACAACTGGATTTTTGGACAAACGTATAGCTGATAAATCGTCCACCCCTAAGTAACTGCAACTACAAGCACAATTCTTATTGTTTCAAACCTAGCTACTGGTGCAAAAGTATCTTGAAAATCTACTCCCTTTCTCTGTGCATAACCCTTGGCCACCAATCTTGCTTTATAATTTTGGATCTCACCTTTAAGTCCTAATTTGGTCTTGAACAACCACTTAAAACCAACTATGTTCTTATTGACAGGAGCTTCTACCAACTGCTATGTTTCATTTTTATCAATTGCCTTGATTTCTTCCATCATAGCATTCCTCCATTCCTGCTTGACAACTGCATCTTCAAAACACATAGGATCACTTATATTTAAGGCAAACTCACACACCATGTAATCCTCCGTAGGTGAGGTTTGATCATAAACCTCACTGATGGATTTTTTCTTTATGAGAGATGATGAAGCATCAGCCGTAGCTTCAACACCATCATTTACACTTTGAGATCCACTGTTTCCTTAATCAACAACACCATGACTATCTGTACTTGTGCCTTTTGTAGTGTTGTCCTCAGTATGAGGCTCACCACTAGAATCACCTCCATCGTCAATAAACTCATCAAAAACACATAAATTCTAGATATGTTTGCTTTTCTCATTCTTTATCTTAGACCAGCCCCACTCATTGTCTTCAAAACACTTAATGTCTTTCCTTGAAATAATCTGTTTAGTCACTGGGTTGTACATCCTATAACCTTTTGAGGGATAGGATGATCATTTAGAATACACTTAGAAGAAGTGGCTTCAAACTTGGGCTTCATCTAACCTGGTTTCAAACTATAAGCTATACTCCCAAATACCGTGAGACCATCAATTTCTGGCTTTTTCCCAGTCCACATCTGAAAAGTTGTCTTAGAATCTAAGGCCTTGGTAGGTGTCACATTAAGGATATGGACAGCTCTAGAGATAGCTTCATCCCAACAATAGCTAGGAAGGCCTTTAGCTTGCAACATACACCGAGCCTTCTCTACAACAGTCCTATTTCTTCTTTCACTAACACCATTTTGCTCTGGGTATAAGGAGTAGTTAACTGCCTTTTGATCCCATGTAATTCACAAAAGTTCTGAAATTCATTGGACAAGTACTACCCACCTCTATCACTTCTTAGAACCTTAATGAACTTACTGCTTTGTTTCTCCACTAAAGCCTTGAAGGCCTTAAATCTACCCAACACCTTAGATTTTCTTTCAAGAAAATAAACCCATGTCATCCTGGAAAAGTCATCTATAAATAATAGAAAACACATGTTGCCCCCTAAGCTCTTGACAGGCATTGGTCCACACACATCTGTGTGAATCAGTTCAAGAACCTGAGATGCTCTTTTAGTACTGGTTTGTAATGGCATCTTATGCATCTTGCCAAGGGCACAGCCTTCCCAATTGCCCAAATTCTTTCATCTATGGAAGACCTGTCACCATTTGTTTGTTATGCATCTGTTGCAAGGCTTGAGCATGAATATGCCCAACTCGAGTGCCATAGCTTTGTCTCCTCGTGAAATTTGGATGGTGTACTGGCCTTAACTTTAGTAGCATCAAGGGGAAACATGCTATTAGCTGCCACTGCACTTTCATTAGTTTAGACTGAGTCTCTTTATGAATTATAGAACAAGCATCATTTTCAAGAAGCAATGCATACCCCTTCCTCATGAGCTGCCCCACACTCATTAAGTTATACTCTAAATTTGTGGCATAATAGACATAATCAAGGTATTTGAAACTACCATTTGACATTTTAACTTTGATTATACCTTTACGTGCTACAGCCAAGTTCTTCTTATCTCCAAGCTTCACATCCAACTTGAAAGTCTTATCAAGGGTCACAAAACTGGACTTTGCACTTGTCATGTGATTTGAGCACCCAGAGTCAATAAACCATAGGCTTGGGTTCTAAGATTCACAAGCACTAAGTGCCATAAACATGTAAGCTGCTTCCTCATTCACTTGATCTTCTTCCTCATTATTAGCCACCCTGGCTTGACCTTCTTCATTAAACCGGCAATCACATTTAACATGCCCAAATTTGTTGCATTGGTAGCACTGAGGTCCTATATTTCTTTCATCATTGGACCTCCCTCTACCTCTATTAGCACCTCTACCTCTTCCTCTTGAAGTTGAATCATAGTTGATTCTTATATTTGGCTGAAAGGCTTGCAAGGCCTATGCATCACTTTTCTCCTTTTCAGTGGTCTTTCCATCCATACTTGTCCTGCAATTTAATCACTCCTCTTGAGATAGCAGGGAACCCATCAATTTGACAGGAGTTATAGTGGTCAGGTCACAAGCCACTTCAATTGATGGAACAACAAAGTCAAACTTTGCTGTAAGACTCCTTAATATATATCTACTCAACAATCTTTTGATCAGGGACTTCCTCCCCATATGATCGTTGTCGGCTGACTATTGCCATGACCCGAGAAAAATAATCACCAACAACCTCTCCTTCCTTCATAGAGAGATTCTCGAACTGTCTCCTCAGGCCTTAGAGTTTCATAACTTGAACCTATGAATTTCTTTGGAATTCCATCCACAGAAAATCCCACGCTTGTTGAGAAGATTCTGCAGATGCAATTCTGGAAAACAAGGTATAATGGACAACTTGTTGAATGATAGTCAAGGCCTGAGCATCACGTCTTAATTCCTTTCTTTTGTCAGCAACATTCTCACCATGATCAGTGATACCCAGATTAACAAGATCCCACAGATCTTTTGACCTAAGAATAGTTCTCATTCGTACACTCCAATGCTCGTACCCTTCGCCTTTGAAGACTCGTATGTGGGCTAGGTTGGGATTGGTTGGAATGGTGGGTTCAGTCATGGTTGGATCGCTCACATAGCTCTGATACCACGTGTTGGCACATAAACTATAATAAACACACTAAATAAGATGAACACTCAATAAATGGTTGGCACAGATTCACTCTTTAGTGCTTTGATTAATTGAGAGTACATAGAAATAAAGAACAGACTCAATGAACTTAAATAGGCAAAGGAAACGACTATGCATCAAATGTGGAACCACCCTGAAGACTATGACTCAACAACTGACAAGCCAACAGCTCCTTATTCGAATTTGAATTTGAGTCATGCATGCATGCACACGTGCCAACTTGAATTATTTCTCAACAAATGAGTATGACCGACGGTAATTGATTGACAGCCAGTATGCTCGAAATGCGTAAAGGTTTTTTTTAAAAATTGCTAACAGTCAAAATTTTATTTGTTTCTGTGGGAAGTCATTGCCGATTGAAATTTGGTTGGTGATCCATCGGTGATTAAGGATAGGACCTCTCACAGGATTACCACCGAGGCTTTTCAGGCATCGCGCTATCTGTCAATAATAAAGTCAACTTGTTACCTTATAGAACTAATCGATAATCTTTATGTAGAGTTTCGAATGGGTAAATTTTGTTAGATAATCTATCGAAATAAAATTATACACGCTCATATTCCGGCTAAGAACCACTAAAGGATTCTCGTTGGTAACCCAATTTAGTGATGGTTTTCCAATGGAATTTTATGTTGGTCATACTTATTTGTTTAGTAGTGATGTCTTATTGGGTTCTAGCTATAAACCTCATTATGTTTGTAAGTTTCATAAGCCATAAATTGAAAACTATTTTGCTTGAAAATGGATATGCTATGGGTAAAGTTATTAATACTTTGTTTATAAAGAAAAGAAGAAATGATTTGATCCTTGTGCAAATTGTATTTGGATTTAATTACCATAATTTATGTGATCGATTCTCCAACAGGAGGCATAGTGAAATATAAGGGAACGCAAAATTTCTAGAATAGTAGAGGCCTTACCATCCCCAAGGAAAGGTGTGATGTCCGTAGTCTGGTTTAGTCGAAAAAACGGAGTACTCGAATACCTCATAATGCATCCATTGTCAATAGCCCTCCCAGTTGTTCCCGGAAGACAAGCATCTAAGGAACTATATCTAGATTTTAAGCATTCTTGACAAACGCTCTGGCTTAAGTTTAGATTACATTGTGCAATGGCATAAACAGTAAGGTTACCATTAGCTACCAGTCTTGTTGAAGCGGCATAGTAGTTTGATGTTCTTGGAGCAGCGGTTCTAAGGTCTGACATCAAACCTTCTACTGTTCTCTTAAAGTTTGCAGGCTGAGGTGATGTCGTATTGCCACAAATTACCACACCAGCCCGAATATTAGCGTCGGCATAAAAGTTATTATTCTCGTACCTGCATCAACCTCTTAACTATTACCATACCAGCCCGGATACTAGGCAGTGGCAGTATTTGCAACCGTTTTGCCACACTAAAATCATTTTGGTCATTAATTTCTTTTATGATTTGACGCAATTACCAGTTTTGTAGCAGTGTTATTAAGCCATGATATTACTTACTAGACTTGATATAACTATTTTAGAAGACCCCATACAAAGATAAAATTCAAGCCTTTCACATAATCGGTAGTCACTAGACAAAATTCTAGAGCGCCATAATTATTGCTGAAAATTTTCAAATATCACAAGTCTACTAAAGTATTTTTGTGGATAGCATCTAGCAAGCTCCATCTCCAGATATAAATTAACCATTTATGGTTTTTTGAAGTAAGGTCCATCTAAACACACGAAATTTATAGTGATACTAACACTTCTTGTAACATAAAAATTTTGAAGTTGACTTTCAACATATAAGGTTTCTTATATGAGAAAATCACGGAAATAACCATTGATCAGAACATTTTTGCGAAAACAGAGATCAGATACGTCTAAATATAGACGCCTCTCTAAAAACCATGCAACGGAACGTCTAAATTTAGGAGTCAATCACAAGTTGACACGTGAGACATCTAGGTTTAAGGGCTTCAAGAGTCCAAACGTCTACATTTAGGGGTTTCAAGAGTCAAAACATCGAAGTTCAGACGTCTAAATTTAGGGGCTTCAAGAGTCTAGACAGACTCTTGTCCATTTTTGGAGAAGGAAATTAAGGAGGCGGTTTTTCAATGTGGTAGTGATAAAGCTCCAGGTCCAGATGGTTTTAATTTTCGTTTTATTAAGAGGTACTGGGATTTATTTGCTAATGATTTTGTCGATATTATGAGAAACTTCGCGGTTACTGGGAAGATTAATTATGGTGCGCCCTCTTCCTTCATTACTTTGGTCCCTAAAGTGAAAGACCCGGTTAGTTTAGGGGAGTATCGGCCTATTAATTTGATAGGGGTGGTGAGCAAAGTGATCTCGAAAGTTATGGCGAATAGGTTGAAGATGGTCATGTAAAGCATAATCAATGAGACTCAATCGGCATTTGTGGCGGGAAGGTATATTCTTGACAGTCCGTTAGTTATTAGTGAGGTGCTATCGTGGTCAAAAAGGAGCGGGAAGGAGCTGTTTATGTTTAAAATAGATTTCAAAAAGGCCTATGACAATGTTAATTGGGCCTTTTTGATTTCGGTTATGAGGAAGATGAATTTCCCGGATATTTGGTGTATGTGGATTGAAAGTACTCTGACGTCAACCCGGTCTTCGGTTTTGGTAAACGGGTCGCCGACTTTTGAGTTCAGTTGTGGGAAGGGGATTCGGCAAGGTGATCCTATCTCGCCTTTTCTGTTTATTATGGTCATGGAAGCTCTCACGGGATTAATAAAGAAAGCGTGTGATGTTGGAGCTTTTCGGGGTGTTGCTCTCCTGAATGATGGTCCAGTCATTTCTCATTTACTATATGCAGATGATGCGATGGTAATGGGGGAATGGTCGGAAAGTAATTTTGTTTGTTTAAGACGCATGCTTCGTATCTGTCACATGTGTTCGGGTCTCAGGATGAATATTCACAAGTCTACTTTATACGGGGTGGGATAAAGTGTGGATGAGGTGGGTTCTAATTAAGGCGCATGGGATGGGGTGTCGACCGGTAGTCACTCCTTTCACTTATCTTGGGATACAGGTTGGAGCAAATATGACCAGACATAATAACCGGGAGCCGGTGTTAAAGGTGTTTAAAACTAGATTATCAAGGTGGAAATCGAAAGTTCTATCGATCGGAGGTAGATTGACTCTTATCAAATCTGTTTTGGAGAGCCTTCCTTCGTATTATTTTTCTCTTTTCAAGGCGCCAGTTGGGATTTTAAATACTTTGGAAGGGTTGATTAAAAAGTTCCTTTGGGGAGGCAACTTGGACTCGAAAAAAGTTCATTGGGTGGGTTAGGACACCGTGACTAGGCCGATTAAACAAGGAGGGTTAGGTATCCGCAAAATTGGAGAATGCAATAATGCTTTCTTGGTTAAATGGCTTTGTTGGTATCGTCAATAAGGTAATGTGTAGTGGCGGAGAGTGGTAGATGCTATTCACGGGTCAAATAGAAAGTGGGACGCTTATCCTCATAGTTCGAGGTATACATGCACTTGGACTAAGTTGATTAATCTTGGGTTCAGGTTAAAAGTGGGAGGTTACGACAGCATGAGTATTTGGTTTTCTTTAAGGAGTGATAAGATCTTTAAGGACGAAAGTCGGTACGTGGTCGAAATCGTCTCGGATATAAAAGCATTGGGATTTATTTGGTTTTCTATTAGATGTAAAAAGGGTATGGTGGGATGGAAGGATTGACAACTTTTTAATTTTGATGTAAGGTAACTTTTGTGGTTTTGGGAGTCTCCGCCTTGGAGATTTCCCTTCGTTTTGTGTGGTTTTATAAAGTTTGTCTTTCAAAAAAAAAGAGAGAGAGAGAAAGTTTAGACGTCTAAATTAAGACGTCGCATGTGTCAACTTGTGATTGGCTCCCTAAATTTAGACATTTTGTTGCATGGTTTTCGGTGAGACATTTATATTTAGATGCCTGAGGCATTTATATTTGGACGCTTTAGTTGTCTATTTTCGTAAATGAACAGAGTTGGTGTTCATTTTCGTGATTTTATCTTTTTTAAATTTATTTTCGAAAAAAACAGTACCTTAATAGATCAAACAAAGAATTATGCTAAATATACTACACTCCCTTCATTTTAAGATGTCAAGTAACTAATATATCCTCATTTTCGTACTACAACACAAAAAATATCCCATTGATTTTAGTGGTTCAGAAGGGAACTTTAGCAGGCCCAGGGGCGGACCTAGCTTGAAGCTAAGTGCCGCGTCCGTTGCTACTCAACTTCGCGCGCGTAGTGAAAAATTAGTGTTTTTTTTACGATATTTGGAAAATGTTACTACTAAAATGAAAAAAAATGAAAAACGTTACTACTGAAATTAATTTCTAGATCCACCACTGAGCCGGCCTAACAAAAATTTAGTTTGAAAGTAATTATCAAGATTAACTGTTTTAACGTCTTTAATTTGGTGTGCCTCCACAATTAAAAGGTTAATAGTATAAATTCTGTAAAGTGCTGATTATAATATATTTCTCCTAGAAAATCTAAGAATTATTGTTAAAAAAAAACTGTTTTTACAACACTATTTGAGGTTGTATGGATGGAGTGATGGACTATAGCAAAATTAGCTACCAAACTATATCCAATACTTATAACTAAGAAAAAATATAATCACCTGACATCACAGTCATTGTAAAAAGCATGAGCTCCATTGCCAAGCCCACAAACTCTTAACTGAGCAACCGCATAGTTGTAACAAGCAACACATTCATCAGTCGAGACATAACCGCGACACGATGCAAGGCCCCACACTGACTCGCCGTTGAGCAAAGTCCGCGCAAACGCATAATGCACACCATCGACCGATAACTGTCGACGAAGACTAGAAAGGGTGGTGTTAAGGTTACTCAAGAAATATTTTGGGCTAGTACCTTTGTACATACTACAATAATATCTCATTAGTGTGCTATTTCTATTAATGGACTGTGATGTAACTGGCTCTGCATTGGATAACAACAGCACCACCACCATCAAACAGGCCAATAACCATCTAAACAAGTTTGTTTCAGCTTGTGTTAAGCTCATTGTCATGTTCTTTCTGTTTGTTTTTGTTGTGTGGTTCCTTCTTCTATATTTGGATTTATATACCAACTAGTATTAACCACCCGCGCTTCGCGCGGTTTCTAATCGTAGATTTCACTTGTAAAAGAAAATCTTTTATTTTGTAAATTTTGTTATCTCGGTGTAAAGTTCAAATATCAAAATAAGTAAACATTGAAGTTATTTATTTTAGTACAGTAGTGTCCGAAAAGAAAACGAAGAAATATACCACTTAAACATATAAAAAAGATCAGAATTAAAAAAAAATACAACTGAAAATCGTTGTATTTAGATTCACAAAAGTCAAAACTATGTGCTCACCATCAGTATACCATTCTCACAAAAATCTTTTACCTAGGTTAATTGTCTCTCTCTCACTATGCCTCATCTCTTTCTCTCTCTGTCTAACTCTCACTCTCTCTCTCTCTAAAAGCAGAGCAAAATACCACCATCAACACCTCCGACGCATCAACACCACCTAACCGCCACCATCCCAACACCATCACCACAGTCCCATCCTCTAAATGCGACCACGACATAACCGTCATCGCCTTCATCTATTAGCGGCTACAGAGTCTTCAATTTTTCATATCCCTCTCTCAAGATTCGTCTTCGATGTTCTTTTGTGGTAGGCATTTTCCGATGGGTGTCCATCAACACGGATTCGGCATCGTCTTTGACTGGGCAACCGATCCTGGCTTCTAATCGGTTGACGTTTCTGGATAAGAAGGATTGCACGAAAGTGGAAAAAGCGGCAGACGTGGTGGTTCATGATTACCGGCGACCTTTGAGTATGGGTAGACGTGCAGGTGCGAAGGGAGGCGGAAGTGGCGGTGGAAGCGGTGGTGGGAGACATGGAGTTAAAGGTGGTAGAAGCAAGGGAGGAGTTGGTACCAGTGGTGGAGACTGTGGGGGCGGTGAAGGTGGTGGCGGTGGCGGTGGCAAGGGTGGTAGTGGCGGAGGAGGTAGCAGTAGCACTGGAGAGTGTGTAACTTAGAAAGATTAAAAGTTGGTGGTCAAAATGTAAATGTAAAGCAGGAAAGATGACTATTGTCTAAAGTGTTATGGTTTAATATATAGAGTAATATATAACATGAAGGCGGCTTTCAGTGTAACTTTAAAATTCAATTTCGGATGTCAATATTATCCATAGTCAACGGTGGCTGCGAAACAGAAAGATATCTTGTTTGGAGATTATTTACGAAAGTCTTCCCATTGACCAATCACAGCCGTAGATCAGATAATCTGATGGCTCAGAATCTGCTACTGTTTTACCATAAATATGGATGGGTAGCAAATGCACTTGCTAGCGCCGTTCAAAAAAAATAAATTAAAATAAAAATGCACTTGCTAGCGAAACGACAAAAACCCGTTGACTATTTACGTTTAACATGTCCTACTTAATAGCTCCATATAAAGAGCCAGCCAGAAGCTGAAAAATAACACCAAATTACACATACAAACTAACATTGAAATCAGCCCAATCGGCCCAAGGCAAACTGTGGGCTTTGGCTCTATGAATCGCCCAAAGATAGGAGTCTTCCTTTATCGCGTCCACCGTCACTTGTACCGGAATGAACTTGTCTTCAAACGTTTTAGAGTTTCTCGCCCACCATAGACGCCATATCGTCGTCATAACCACCATACTTGTCCACTTCTTCGAGCCCGGAACATCCTCTAGATGGCTGACCCATTCCTGCAAGGAGAAGTTTCCCGCGGGCCACGGGACTTTCAACCACACCCACATTTGCCACCAAGTAGCCCGAGCACAGATACAATTCAGAAAAGCGTGAGCCAAATCCTCATCCGCTATCCCACATCTCGGACACACCTTATCTAGAATCGGAACTTCACGGGCGACCAAAGCAACTTTAGTCACCACCCGGTCACATAAAGCTCTCCACAGCAGGAAATTGGCCTTCAAGGTAGTCCAATTATTCCACGAAAACTTCCGATCCGCTGCACCAGCAGCCGAGACAGCAGCAGCATCGAAGCGAATGCTTCTGGCCGAGAACGGAACTCCATCTGGGTTGTCCCAGGTCCAAATGTCAGGCCCAGCGCCCAAAGTAACCTGCTGTATCATGTTTTGCAACTCTTCCAATTGCGAGATTTCATCTTGAGACGCAGGCAGCCTTTCGAGAGACCAAGACCAAGAGCCATTTTGAGCCGTAGGAATCCAACATTCAGCTACCGTCGCTTTCTTGTTCACCACCAACCTGAAGAGATCAGGAAATTTGACCTCGAATCTCACACCTGCAGCCCATACGTCCTTCCAAAACCGTGTGTTCAAACCATTTCCCACCTTACCAGCCATTTTGTCACTAACGCAAATACCTTTTCTGAATAAACTAGCATCCACATTACCAATATCTTTCCAGCAGCCAGGGATAGTTTTTTTAACAGGAATTAACTTTTAGATCTAGCCGAAGAGTGGATGGCTTTAACAACTTCGGCCCAAAGCAAATGCCCCTCATTTTTAAAACGCCACCACCACTTAGCGATCATAGCATCATTAAAGTCACCGATCCCACCAACACCTAGCCCTCCCAACGACTTTGGTTTCACAATCTTATCCCATTTAACCCATCTAAGCTTGCATCGCTCCCCATTTTTCCCGGAAGAAAGTCTCTTCTAATCGCCTCCATCTTGTTTATTACACCCTTAGGGGCTTGGAAAAGGGAAAGATAATACGAGGGAACACTCCCTAAAACCGCCTTCACAAGAGTTAATCTACCGGCGAACGATAAGGTTTTAGCTTTCCAAAGCGAAAGTTTTTTATTAAACTTATCGATAACCGGAGACCAATATTTGGCCCTCTTCATATTAGCCCCAATTGGAATTCCCAAGTACTCGAATGGGAGGCTCCCAATTCTACATCCAAGGATCCGGGCACCCCTTGTAACTTCACCATTGCCGACACCAATCCCAAACAAGTAGCTCTTATCGAAATTAACCTTAAGTCCCATCGTCAAGAAAAAACACCGAAGGAATCTATTTAAACTCCGAACATTGTTTTTAGACCACTCCCCGATGAAAATGACATCATCCGCGTGAGAAAGATGTGTCAAAAGAGGACCACCATTCGGAAGTTGAAACCCATAAATAAACCCATCGACACCGCTTGCTTCATAAACATATTCATAACCTCCATGACAAGAAGAAACAAAAACAGGGATAGCGGGTCACCTTGTCTAAGGCCTCTTTTGTAAGGGAATTGTCCCGAGGGAGAGCCGTTGACCGACCCGTTCCCGGAAGACAAACATCCTTTAATCCAATCTATCCACTTCGGAGGGAAATTCATGTACCTCAAGGCTCTAAGGAGGAACTTCCAATTGACGGGATCGTACGCCTTTTGGAAGTCCACCTTAAATATAAGCGCTTTAACTTTATTCTTCTTCGCCCACGAAATGGTTTCACTAACGATAAGAGGGCTATCGAGGATATTTCTACCCCCGACAAAGGCCGATTTTGTCGGACTAATTAATTGCCCAAGACCTGTTCAACCTTTTAGAGAGAACCTTGGAAAGAATTTTATACGTCGCACCAACCAAGGATATAGGTCTATAGTCAAGCAAACCTTGTGGGTCCGATTTCTTAGCAATCAAGGCAATAAACGACTCGTTGCACCCAGCCCCAATTCTGCCGGAAACATAAAACTCACTGAAAATTTTGGAAAGCCCCAGTTTGACCGCCTCCCTCCCAGTACTTTTTAAAGAACTTCAACATGAACCCATTCGGGTCCGGCGATTTTCCACCATCACAACTCTTTAAAGCAGCCCATATTTCCGCAATTTCAAACGGAGCAACAAGAGACTCGGCTTGGGGGGATGAAATTTTAGGCAGCCCTTTATAAATAAAATGAGGTCTTCGGCGAATAGGTTCCGAAAACTGCTTTTTAAACCATCGTCTAACACCTTCTTTGATAATAATCGGATCCGTTTCCCACACCCCGTTAATATTCAGCCTAAAATTTTTATTCTTAGCCTTGTTTATGTTGATAATTCTATGAAAAAAAAAAGAAACTCTCATCGCCAAGTTTCACCCAATTTATGTCACACCACGACAATGGCGGAAACACGTGGCGCGACAGTTCAAGAGCATAAAGTCAAGGTTAATGCTAAACACAAGTAATTTTAAGAAAACGGGTCATTTATTTAGGCGTCAAATCTTGTTCATATATTACACACCAAGTAAATAGTTTTTAACATAATAGATGAGGTTTCTCAAATATATCCCATAGCCTTGGGAAATAAGAGTGAAACCCCACAAAATATCCGACGCCTCAAGGAGAATTCCACGACCCGGCCCGCCATGTCAGTCTTCACTTAGTTACCTGAAAGATATGTTTAAAATTTCGTCAATATAAATATATTGGTGAGTTCACAGGTTTTTAGTTTCTAAAACTTGAATACTTGGGAAATACCATGTTACGACAATGTATAGGAGTTGCAAATTCCAATACTCTACTTGAGACTATAATCAAACCAAGACAAATAATAATGCCCCGCTCCAAGTCGTTGCTCGGTATCCTACGACTTAAGTTCAGAATATATGCACCCCAGGCATACACTAATGCATAATCGACGCTATCGATTAGGGGTGGGCCTTGTCAGGCACCAATAGTACTATTCAAATATTCCTCCGGTTCCATACTTCGAATAAATGATTATAGAGGCGAGGACTCAACCCCGAGTGGCGGTCACACCTCAAGTAACTAGTCCGTCAAACATTTTCCCTAACATATCTTTCCCCCGAAAACGTAAAAATAGTTTAAAATGGGGCCGTGAGACTCACCTGAATCAGTGTCCGGCTCAAAAGGTAGATAGCAAATGGGTGGTCTCGCACCTACAAACGTCCTAGACGTGTAAGTCACTATTCCTATAGCGCATGTGCCTTGGCAAGTTGTACACCCAACTCCCGACCACAAGTTATTCCAAATCCCGTTTAATTCAGCGAGTATCCTAGGTTTCGTTGGCGTTAGATTACCCTTTGCGTTACAAGTTATATATTACTCTTGTTAATATTTCCTTAACTTGTACCTCGTTATTATCGACTCGACTTCACTTAACATATAATTATTTTCCCATTTAAATAATTATACTTAAGATCGCATCGCTCGATATAATATATATTTCAACACTCGACCCGACTCACTTTGCCGCACATTTGTTTTCCCATTTAAACAAATATACTAAGATCTTGTCGTTCGATTGTATATTCTCAACACCCGATTCAACTCACCATACCGTATATTTATTTTTTCCCATTCAAATAAATATACTAGGATCTTGTCGGTACGGCATACACATATATATATCTTTGTCTACTCGTCGCGGCTTTCCTCCCCACATATCTACTTTCCCATTAAGTAGATATACTAGAATTTTGCCGAGACGAGCGTACATATATATATAAATGTGTAATTTTTCTTGTTAAGTATATACGTTTGTTTAACGTCTTACTTGTTTACGTTATATTTTTCTCCCACGAATAATTCCTTCAACACTTAGGAAAGTGTTTATTAGTTTTCACCCATGATGTATATATATTTTACTAAAAAAAAATATATATTTTCTTATCTTGCCGCAATGGCATTTTTCTCATGTTTTGTCCGTGTACGGTTCGTTAACGCGTCTTAGTTCGATATCTTAGCTCGAATAGTTAATTTCTCCAAGTTTTTCCCAACATGTGTTTTTATAGAAATATTATCCATATTTCTTCCTCTTAACACAAGTTACTTGGAAGGTTTGAAATACTTATGTATTTTTAACCCAACTTGTTAACTTAACTACAAAAATGTTTCCAACACTTTTATATTCCCATTTATATAAAAGTATTCATTTTTGTATAAGTTTCTCAAGTTTGTTTAATATTTTTATAAAATCTCTATTTTATAAAAATCCTTATGTTAATAAAATCCATATTTTTATGACTTTCAAAAATATACCCTTATACAAAATACCCAAGTATCTACTAGTATTTACCAAAATCATCCTTAGAAGTTTATTACTTACACTTTTGACACCAAACTTTCCATCCTTGCATTTTTGGACTAATAGTTTCTAAAATATCCATTTTAGTCCTCTAACTTTCAAAGTTACAATATTAGTCCCTTAACTTTCAAATGTTGCATTTTTCCACTCTAACTTCCAAAGTTAACATTTTTCACTCAAAATAGTAGACTTTGAAGATCCAACTTTTTATTGGTAAGTTACTTTTGTATCAAAACACTTTTATTAGTCTTATATTCCATATGTAAGGCTACTTGTATGTGTGTTTTATGTATTTGCCCATTTTAACAAAATATCATTCTTCTAAGTAAGTAACTTTAATTTTTCATCTTCTTTATTCTTGAACTTCTAACATGTTCCACCATATATTATACCTTGTATGATCATTTTAAGATGATTAACACTACTTTTTATTACATTCAAGTTTATTCCGCAAATCTCAACCAAATCATCATCCTACTTAGTTTAAGTGTAAACTTTATATATTTTCAAACTCATTACTTTATCATCATCAAACCCATGATTTATTTACATATCTTTAATCATCCATTTTACACAAGTAAAACCTATTAAAGATTATGTTCAAACCACCTTTTAAACCCTCCATGTACAACTTGCTTCTAAGAACACATACATGAATAATAATAATCAAAAACAAGGTTAAGAAGCTTACTACTAGCACAAGGCTAGGGAAGACAAAACCTTGGATTTTGAGAGGGGTTTAGTGTGTTCTTCCTTAATGGTTAAGCTCCAAGCTTGAAACACACAATAGGGGTTTGGATGATGGATTGCTTTGAGTGATTTGGAGATGTAAAAACTTAAAAGAAGAGTGTATATGGGGAGGGTATAACTCACGGCCCAAAAGAAGAGAAAAAAAAAGAAGAGTTTTGCTTTGTTAACTCATGTGTCTAACACATGCTATATATAAGCTCACCATATCTTCCATGGATTGCATGTGATCATTACTAAAGATTTAAGAGATATGTATTGTGCTAAAATGATCTTGGGAGATTGTGTAAGAGGGTGTTTGGCCGTGAGTTTTCTTGAGGGGAAGTGAGGTGACTTGTGAATCTTGCTAAGTATTTGTAATCTTTCATAACCTTTCACTAGATATTATACTTGCATGTG
Source organism: Ambrosia artemisiifolia (assembly GCA_032199755.1). Taxonomy (NCBI): domain Eukaryota; kingdom Viridiplantae; phylum Streptophyta; class Magnoliopsida; order Asterales; family Asteraceae; genus Ambrosia; species Ambrosia artemisiifolia. Next base: position 27,514,360 of record CM063529.1, on the reverse strand, counting down.
TGTACTTAGTGCATCATTAGCTTTGGTCTTGTCTTGGATTATAGGGCCTAAGGGCCGAAATTTTCACAAGGGGGGGGGGGGACCAGATGTTGCATGCTTTTGTCCTTGAGATATCTTACACCTTTTGTCTTATGCATGGCATGCTTTATATCTAGAGTGTAGATGATTATTATTAAAAACACATGCATGGACACCATGAGGCCATCTAGGCCGGCCCCTTGGTGGGCTTAGGTGGGGTCCACAACTTCAAATATTTACCCAATGTTTGCTAAGTTAAATCCCTCGTCGTTCGGGTGTCGTTCGGGCATTTTTGGGGTTTTAACCGTGCGTTATTCGGACATTAAAAATACCTTTAATAACCCTTAAATATAGTCTAGTTTAAGCGTTGATTGGTTATTTAGGCTTTTGCCGGGTGAAATTATAAGTTATACGCGTATCGGGTGTGGTACGCGCACTTTATTCGTTACCGGGAGATTTGTATGAAAGGTTTCCACTTATGGTTTTGGAGTTTCAAAACTCATTATATTTTGTGAAAATACCCTTTATTTTATATCCTGGGCGCCCGGGGTCCTTTTCGTTTATTTAATTATTACCGGGTAATCGCCAACGTCCATACCGGATAGTTTATTCGCACATGATCCAATCATGTTTTACCATTAAACGTATGCACACCTATGCATTATTTGGAAATTGCTATCTCCTAAGGCCTTGCTAATTAAATCACACATAATTGCATTTAATTACGTTAATCATATATTAATTAATCAGTACGGTATTACCTTATTTTTGCCGGTTGTTACATTCTCCCCCCGTTAAGAGAATTCCGTCCCGGAATTCACTTCGAGTTCTCCGGTATAGATGTCTTCTCGAATAGGGCGGGATACTTTTGCTTCATTCGGTCCAGCCTTTCCCACGTGAACTCCGGTCCACGCTTGGCATTCCAGCGCACTTTGACCAATCTGATCTTGCTGCGTCTTAGTTTTTGGACCTTCCAATCGGTTACCTCGATTGGTTCTTCAACAAAATGTAACTTGTCGTCAATTTGGATTTCTTCAGCAGGGATGATGAGGGTTTCGTCGGATAAACACTTCTTCAAGTTTGACACGTGGAATGTGTCGTGTACTCCACTGAGCTCTTGAGGCAACTTGAGTTTGTATGCCACCGGGCCTACCCTGGACAAGATTTCAAATGGTCCTACGTATCGCGGGTTCAGTTTTCCGCGCTTCCCAAAGCGCGCGACACCTTTCCAAGGTGACACTTTTAGTAGGACCCTGTCTCCGACTTGAAACTCTAAAGGCTTTCGCCTCATATCAGCATAGCTCTTCTGGCGGTCACGGGCCGCTTTGAGGCGTTCCTTTATCAAAAAGATCTTGTCCGTTGTTTCTTGAACAATTTCGGGCCCGGTAAGTTGCTTTTCTCCAACTTCAGCCCAACATAGTGGGGATCTACACTTACGTCCATATAGAGCTTCAAAAGGTGCAGCTTGAATGCTCGTATGGTAACTGTTGTTATATGAGAATTCCACCAGTGGTAAGTGTGTATCCCAATTACCGCTGAAATCGATTGCACATGCCCGTAACATATCTTCCAAGGTCTGGATGGTTCGTTCACTTTGCCCGTCGGTTTGGGGATGATATGCGGTACTCATGTCAAGGCGAGTACCAAGGGCATCATTCAAACTTTCCCAAAATCTTGAGGTGAAACGACCATCTCGATCGGAGATGATGGACGTAGGTACACCATGCTTAGATACTATTTCCTTGATATACAAACGGGCCAACTTTTCTAGTCCATCCGTTTCGCGGATCGGAAGGAAGTGTGCGGATTTTGTCAATCGATCAACAATTACCCAAATCTTATTATGGCCGCTCGTCGTCCTGGGCAACTCAGAAATGAAATCCATGGTAATTCGTTCCCATTTCCATTCAGGTATTTCCGGTTGCTGGAGCAAGCCGGATGGTCTTTGATGCTCTGCTTTGACCTTTGCACAAGTCAAGCATCGCGCAACATAAGCCGCTATATCTCTCTTGAAGTTTGGCCACCAATAAAATCCTTTCAAATCGTGGAACATCTTGTCTGCACCAGGGTGAACCGAATATCTAGAACTGTGAGCTTCGGCCAATACTAGTTCACGCAATCCCCCGTATACTGGAACCCAAATTCTATTCATGAAATACAGGGTCTGGTCCACCTTTGGTTCCAGTGAGTCAACCATCTTCCGTAACCTTTCACCTTTGACATTCTCGGGTTTAAGGGCGTTGACTTGAGCTTCACGAATTCGTTCAGTCAGATTCGTGTGGATAGTCAAACCCAAAGCTCGAACACGCAACGGCTTAACCCGTTCCTTGCGACTTAAGGCGTCAGCCACGACGTTCGCCTTACCGGGATGGTACTTTATCTCACAATCGTAATCGTTTAATAATTCAACCCATCGCCGTTGTCGCATGTTCAAATCCTTCTGATCAAAGATGTGTTGCAAACTCTTATGATCAGTGAAAATCATGCACTTGGTTCCATATAAGTAGTGCCTCCATATCTTGAGAGCGAATACCACTGCACCTAATTCCAAATCATGTGTAGTGTAGTTCTTCTCATGGATTTTTAGCTGCCTGGAAGCATATGCTATCACTTTTTCCCGTTGCATTAATACGCATCCTAAGCCTTGATGCGAGGCGTCACAGTAAACCACAAAGTCTTCCGTACCATCGGGGAGTGATAGTATCGGAGCGCCACATAACTTGTCTTTTAGTAATTGGAACGCTGCCTCTTGCTTTTCCGTCCACTCGAACTTCTTATCCTTTTGGGTTAACATGGTTAAAGCTTGTGCTATCTTAGAAAAGTCCTCGATGAACCTTCTGTAATAACCCGCGAGGCCAAGAAATTGTCGTACTTCGGTAGGAGTTCGAGGGGCTTCCCAATTTTTAATTGCCTCGATCTTGGCTGGATCGACGTGTATGCCCTTCTCATTCACCACGTGACCTAGGAAGTGGACTTCTCGAATCCAAAAGTCGCACTTTGAAAACTTGGCATATAGCTTCTCTTTGCGTAATACTTCAAGGATTAATCGAAGGTGATTCTCGTGGTCTTCCTTAGTGCGTGAATAGATCAAAATGTCATCGATGAAAACAATGACGAATTTATCCAAGTATGGCTTACACACGCGGTTCATTAGGTCCATGAAAACCGCTGGTGTGTTGGTTAAGCCGAACGGCATTACCAAAAATTCATAGTGTCCATACCGGGTTCTGAAGGCCGTTTTTGGTACATCTTCTTCTTGTATACGCAACTGGTGATAGCCAGACCTCAAATCGATTTTGGAGTAATAGCTAGATCCTTGGAGCTGATCAAATAAATCGTCGATCCTGGGGAGAGGATAGCGATTCTTGATGGTTAGCTTGTTCAGCTCTCGATAGTCGATGCACATGCGAAATGTGCCATCCTTCTTTTTCACAAATAAGACGGGAGCTCCCCAAGGTGAGAAACTCGGTCTTATAAAACCCCTGTCTAATAATTCTTGCAGCTGGCTGGATAGTTCTTGCATCTCCGATGGAGCTAAGCGGTATGGCGATCGTGCCACGGGAGCAGCTCCAGGAACGAGGTCGATGCGGAACTCGACTTGTCGAGGTGGTGGCAACCCCGGCAAATCTTCTGGGAATACGTCCGGAAAATCTCTAGCTACTGGAATGTCTTCCAACTTTCGCTCGTCGGCCTTCTTGTCCACTACGTGTGCCAAGAATGCGACAAGCCCTTTCCTTAGACACTTACGAGCCTTCATGCTTGAAATAATCCTTAGCGGCGTCCCGTGTCTTTCCCCTTGAATTGAGAGAGTTTCACCGCTTGCGAGAGGGACTTGAATGACTTTATCGTTGCAAACCACGACGGCATGGTGCGCGGACAACCAGTCCATGCCAACAACTATGTCAAAACTTCCCAATACGACTGGCAAAAGATCAATCCCAAACTCGTGCCCACAGAGTTCTAATTTACAATCCCTCGCTACTTCTCTCGTTTCAATAGTTTTACCATTAGCCAGTTCTATGGAGTAGGGCGTATCTAGTTTACTAGTTTTTAATCCAAGTAGTCTTTTAAACTCAATGGATACGAAGCTAAAGTCTGCACCGGTATCAAATAATACAGAGGCATAATGACCATTAAGAGGAAACGTACCAGTGACCACATTGGGGTCCTGTCGTGCATCACCGGCTCCAATCACAAACGCCCGCCCGCGGGCTTGGTTGTTGACCTTGGGGCAGTCCTTCTTCCAATGGTCAAGTGACCCACAAGCGAAGCAGGGTCTAGCTTCTCCATTTTTCGGTGCTCCTGACCGGCAATCTTCCGTCTTGTGTCCCGATCGGTGGCACTTCCCACATGTCATCGCATTATTTCTCCCCCGGTTGCCCTGTTTTCCACCGTTCCCACGCCCTGTGGCGACATACCCTTTCCCCTTCTTGTTGGAGCTACCCGATGCTCCATCCTTCTTTCCTTCCTCTCGTTTACGTTTCCCAAATCTTGGTTTGTTTCCCTGTTCATTTGTCACTACTGCTGAACTTGTTCCCTGGTTCTTACCTTCCACACTGCTTGCTTCAGAAATTTTCAGTCCCGAAACCTGTCGGATCAAGGTACCCATTCGGATAGCGTCTTCAGTGAGGCTTAGTGCAAGATTAATAGCCTCGCGCATGGTCGTGGGTTTGGAAGAGGTGACCATGCTGCGTATCTGCGGTGCTAACCCGAACAAGTAGCGCTCTATCTTGTTAGTCTCTGGTGTAACCAAACGAGGTACTAGTCGAGCGAGATCATGAAATCGAGACGTGTACCCAGTAACGTCTGCTCCTACCATAGTATGGTTCCAGAATTCGGTTTCCAGTTTCTGTACCTCACTTGCCGGGCGGTATTCGGCAATCATAAGTTCTTTTAGTGCCGCCCATGATAGGGAGTATGCAGCATCATCTCCTAACGACTGTACTTGGTCATTCCACCAAGTTAGTGCCTGATCCAGAAACAGGTTGGTGGAGTACATGACGGACTCTCGAGGGGTGCACCCACTGATGCGGATAACTGCCTCGGTCTTTTCGAACCACTTGACCAGGCCTATGGATCCCTCAGTGCCGTTGAAGTTAATCGGCTTACAGTCCAAGAAAGCTTTGAAAGTGCAGCCGCGCGTTCCTGAGGCTGTTCCTGTAATAGTAATGTAGTATGTTATTATGGGACAGGAGTTTCGAAATACTCTCCCATCACTTTTTCATTTATTCTTAAACCTCTTACCAATAGGGGAGGTTTCTCGTCGTTCGCTCCCTGTCCTGTCATGCGAGTGTTCAGAGCGGGCGGCTTCATGTTCTGCGATGGCGCGGGCTATGCGCTCCGAGATCAGTGTCTCGAGTTCAGCGGGTGTAGCGGGCAGTCCGTCTGCACCGCTGTTGCTTCTGGTGGCTGGTGCCATTTTCTTCAATAATAATTATCAAAGGTTAATTTGGCAAACATTTATACAATATATAAATAACAAACCAGAATCTGAACACAAATAACCAACACCATGTCATCACACAACATACCAACACATCATACGGAATAAATAGTAATCAACACAATATCACCATCCAATCACACGAATCACAATATATGGAGTAAGCAATATTAATCGTAGATAACAACATATTTCACCATCATAATAATAAGATTTTTCATTAATTTCAATAGTACTAGTACAATGCTTGTTCATAATAACAAAATGGGGAATACATCCCTCATACCATACATTGTTTTTGAAATAAATAAAACATCATATCATATGCCGTCGTACCCGTACGGCTAGGCAAAATGCAGACGAGTGTCATAACCCGTGCTATACTACCATACTGCTGCTACTATGTACATGAGCTGGTGATTCTTCCGTGCGTCCCTGATGCATCCCTACTGTGGCGGTGGCGGAGGGAACTGATACTGCGGTGCATGCACACTGATAGTCATGCTAATCTCCGTGATGCGCTCATATAAGAACTGTCGATGTGCCAAATGCGCATCTCCAGTAATCCCGCACTGCGCATCCATGCGCAACAACTCTTCCGCGTAATGCGCTAAGGCATCACGGGCATCGATCATCCGTGTCCACATCAATCGTGTCTGCTGCTCTACCTGGTTCACGGTGCGTTGCACCGTATTGGCGAGGGTCTGAAAGTCTCGCTCCAGTGTGATGGTAGAGGTCCATGCTGGTCCAGATAGGGGTGTCATCCTAGGTGGCTGGGATGGTCCGGGTATATCTGGGTGAACTGGTGGGAATGGGCCAAAGGGGTCTGGTATCGGTGTGTGGAAAAATATAGGGGCAAAACCCTGTGGACTGGGGGTAAAGTGTGGGGGTATCATGTAGGGGTCCCCTGCACCCAGAGGATACGGTGCAGGTGGCATGCTGGGCACAGTGGGGATCGGTAGTGTCATGGCTATGGTGGGTGGTGGTACAAGCTCGGCCAAGGGGGCCAAGAGGGGCTCTGAGATAGTGGCCCACTCTGGGGTGGACACCACTATGGTGGGTGTGGGAGGGCTCGCGGTGGCGTATGCCGTCATGCCTGCCCGGTGCAGCTCCGAGCTGCGGGCAGAGCTCCCCTCCAGGATGTGCCCAGTAGGAACTGGCCCATCCTGGTGTACGGGCTCGGGTATGGTGGGTTGGGTAGCTGGTGCAGTAGTGGCATGCTCGATCACCGGAGCGACGTGCTCCTCCTGGTCTGCTGGTGGGATCGGCACAGCAATGTGCTCCACCGATGCGGTCGACTCATCGTCGGAGTCATCAGAAATCCACCCGTTGTGCCCTCGGGGAACGGGCACGAGCATCATGCCCGGGGGTACGGGGATAAGTGGGGTAGGTGAGGGCTCACGGTCGATAGGTGCGTGTCGGTCATAGGGAGACTCAACGGTCTCGGACTGCGCGGGGACAGGCCTCGATGGACCTGCACAGCCCTCTGGAAAGTCTCTGATGGCCTGGAGGGGCAGTACTGGCAGTGGCGCTGCCTGGAATGGCACTATAGGCAAGTCAGCCTGTGGTGCCTCGATCATAGGTAGGTCGGCCACGTCGCCCTCAGCGGGGGCCCACGCCGGGTCCTCGCTCGGGTCAGTCTCATTCGAGCTATCTCCTCCTGCGCCCTCCACGGCGGCGTCAATCTCCATCTCGTCATCCTCCGAATCGAGTACCACAACCTCGATCGGCTCTGCTGGCGGCGCTGGGATAATCTGAATACTGCTATCGTAGCTCGGTGCTACGCTCCCTGCGTCTGTGTCTGACATCCCTGGCAAAAGAACCGTACTAATATATATGAAATTTTTTTTTTGAGTTAGATAGTTATGGCATACGTTATCAGTAACCTTCCTAACTTCTAATTTCACGCTAATGCATAACGATACCCATGGCTGGCTTGGTCGGAATCTCCTCATGCCCAATGCTTCTTGAAAAAAAATTACTTTATTGCATTTAGCATCTTTACATATTTTTCTTTTGAAAACTTTATTATTTGAACCACATCCGGTTATAGTCTAGTTTTTAAAGAAAATACTCTAGTTCGCTATAACCTTGGCTCTGATACCACTTTCTGTCACACCACGACAATGGCGGAAACACGTGGCGCGACGGTTCAAGAGCATAAAGTCAAGGTTAATGCTAAACACAAGTAATTTTAAGAAAACGGGTCATTTATTTAGGCGTCAAATCTTGTTCATATATTACACACCAAGTAAATAGTTTTTAACATAATAGATGAGGTTTCTCAAATATATCCCATAGCCTTGGGAAATAAGAGTGAAACCCCACAAAATATCCGACGCCTCAAGGAGAATTCCACGACCCGGCCCGCCATGTCAGTCTTCACTTAGTTACCTGAAAGATATGTTTAAAATTTCGTCAATATAAATATATTGGTGAGTTCACAGGTTTTTAGTTTCTAAAACTTGAATACTTGGGAAATACCATGTTACGACAATGTATAGGAGTTGCAAATTCCAATACTCTACTTGAGACTATAATCAAACCAAGACAAATAATAATGCCCCGCTCCAAGTCGTTGCTCGGTATCCTACGACTTAAGTTCAGAATATATGCACCCCAGGCATACACTAATGCATAATCGACGCTATCGATTAGGGGTGGGCCTTGTCAGGCACCAATAGTACTATTCAAATATTCCTCCGGTTCCATACTTCGAATAAATGATTATAGAGGCGAGGACTCAACCCCGAGTGGCGGTCACACCTCAAGTAACTAGTCCGTCAAACATTTTCCCTAACATATCTTTCCCCCGAAAACGTAAAAATAGTTTAAAATGGGGCCGTGAGACTCACCTGAATCAGTGTCCGGCTCAAAAGGTAGATAGCAAATGGGTGGTCTCGCACCTACAAACGTCCTAGACGTGTAAGTCACTATTCCTATAGCGCATGTGCCTTGGCAAGTTGTACACCCAACTCCCGACCACAAGTTATTCCAAATCCCGTTTAATTCAGCGAGTATCCTAGGTTTCGTTGGCGTTAGATTACCCTTTGCGTTACAAGTTATATATTACTCTTGTTAATATTTCCTTAACTTGTACCTCGTTATTATCGACTCGACTTCACTTAACATATAATTATTTTCCCATTTAAATAATTATACTTAAGATCGCATCGCTCGATATAATATATATTTCAACACTCGACCCGACTCACTTTGCCGCACATTTGTTTTCCCATTTAAACAAATATACTAAGATCTTGTCGTTCGATTGTATATTCTCAACACCCGATTCAACTCACCATACCGTATATTTATTTTTTCCCATTCAAATAAATATACTAGGATCTTGTCGGTACGGCATACACATATATATATCTTTGTCTACTCGTCGCGGCTTTCCTCCCCACATATCTACTTTCCCATTAAGTAGATATACTAGAATTTTGCCGAGACGAGCGTACATATATATATAAATGTGTAATTTTTCTTGTTAAGTATATACGTTTGTTTAACGTCTTACTTGTTTACGTTATATTTTTCTCCCACGAATAATTCCTTCAACACTTAGGAAAGTGTTTATTAGTTTTCACCCATGATGTATATATATTTTACTAAAAAAAAATATATATTTTCTTATCTTGCCGCAATGGCATTTTTCTCATGTTTTGTCCGTGTACGGTTCGTTAACGCGTCTTAGTTCGATATCTTAGCTCGAATAGTTAATTTCTCCAAGTTTTTCCCAACATGTGTTTTATAGAAATATTATCCATATTTCTTCCTCTTAACACAAGTTACTTGGAAGGTTTGAAATACTTATGTATTTTTAACCCAACTTGTTAACTTAACTACAAAAATGTTTCCAACACTTTTATATTCCCATTTATATAAAAGTATTCATTTTTGTATAAGTTTCTCAAGTTTGTTTAATATTTTTATAAAATCTCTATTTTATAAAAATCCTTATGTTAATAAAATCCATATTTTTATGACTTTCAAAAATATACCCTTATACAAAATACCCAAGTATCTACTAGTATTTACCAAAATCATCCTTAGAAGTTTATTACTTACACTTTTGACACCAAACTTTCCATCCTTGCATTTTTGGACTAATAGTTTCTAAAATATCCATTTTAGTCCTCTAACTTTCAAAGTTACAATATTAGTCCCTTAACTTTCAAATGTTGCATTTTTCCACTCTAACTTCCAAAGTTAACATTTTTCACTCAAAATAGTAGACTTTGAAGATCCAACTTTTTATTGGTAAGTTACTTTTGTATCAAAACACTTTTATTAGTCTTATATTCCATATGTAAGGCTACTTGTATGTGTGTTTTATGTATTTGCCCATTTTAACAAAATATCATTCTTCTAAGTAAGTAACTTTAATTTTTCATCTTCTTTATTCTTGAACTTCTAACATGTTCCACCATATATTATACCTTGTATGATCATTTTAAGATGATTAACACTACTTTTTATTACATTCAAGTTTATTCCGCAAATCTCAACCAAATCATCATCCTACTTAGTTTAAGTGTAAACTTTATATATTTTCAAACTCATTACTTTATCATCATCAAACCCATGATTTATTTACATATCTTTAATCATCCATTTTACACAAGTAAAACCTATTAAAGATTATGTTCAAACCACCTTTTAAACCCTCCATGTACAACTTGCTTCTAAGAACACATACATGAATAATAATAATCAAAAACAAGGTTAAGAAGCTTACTACTAGCACAAGGCTAGGGAAGACAAAACCTTGGATTTTGAGAGGGGTTTAGTGTGTTCTTCCTTAATGGTTAAGCTCCAAGCTTGAAACACACAATAGGGGTTTGGATGATGGATTGCTTTGAGTGATTTGGAGATGTAAAAACTTAAAAGAAGAGTGTATATGGGGAGGGTATAACTCACGGCCCAAAAGAAGAGAAAAAAAAAGAAGAGTTTTGCTTTGTTAACTCATGTGTCTAACACATGCTATATATAAGCTCACCATATCTTCCATGGATTGCATGTGATCATTACTAAAGATTTAAGAGATATGTATTGTGCTAAAATGATCTTGGGAGATTGTGTAAGAGGGTGTTTGGCCGTGAGTTTTCTTGAGGGGAAGTGAGGTGACTTGTGAATCTTGCTAAGTATTTGTAATCTTTCATAACCTTTCACTAGATATTATACTTGCATGTGTGTACTTAGTGCATCATTAGCTTTGGTCTTGTCTTGGATTATAGGGCCTAAGGGCCGAAATTTTCACAAGGGGGGGGGGGGACCAGATGTTGCATGCTTTTGTCCTTGAGATATCTTACACCTTTTGTCTTATGCATGGCATGCTTTATATCTAGAGTGTAGATGATTATTATTAAAAACACATGCATGGACACCATGTGGCCATCTAGGCCGGCCCCTTGGTGGGCTTAGGTGGGGTCCACAACTTCAAATATTTACCCAATGTTTGCTAAGTTAAATCCCTCGTCGTTCGGGTGTCGTTTGGGCATTTTTGGGGTTTTAACCGTGCGTTATTCGGACATTAAAAATACCTTTAATAACCCTTAAATATAGTCTAGTTTAAGCGTTGATTGGTTATTTAGGCTTTTGCCGGGTGAAATTATAAGTTATACGCGTATCGGGTGTGGTACGCGCACTTTATTCGTTACCGGGAGATTTGTATGAAAGGTTTCCACTTATGGTTTTGGAGTTTCAAAACTCATTATATTTTGTGAAAATACCCTTTATTTTATATCCTGGGCGCCCGGGGTCCTTTTCGTTTATTTAATTATTACCGGGTAATCGCCAACGTCCATACCGGATAGTTTATTCGCACATGATCCAATCATGTTTTACCATTAAACGTATGCACACCTATGCATTATTTGGAAATTGCTATCTCCTAAGGCCTTGCTAATTAAATCACACATAATTGCATTTAATTACGTTAATCATATATTAATTAATCAGTACGGTATTACCTTATTTTTGCCGGTTGTTACATTCTCCCCCCGTTAAGAGAATTCCGTCCCGGAATTCACTTCGAGTTCTCCGGTATAGATGTCTTCTCGAATAGGGCGGGATACTTTTGCTTCATTCGGTCCAGCCTTTCCCACGTGAACTCCGGTCCACGCTTGGCATTCCAGCGCACTTTGACCAATCTGATCTTGCTGCGTCTTAGTTTTTGGACCTTCCAATCGGTTACCTCGATTGGTTCTTCAACAAAATGTAACTTGTCGTCAATTTGGATTTCTTCAGCAGGGATGATGAGGGTTTCGTCGGATAAACACTTCTTCAAGTTTGACACGTGGAATGTGTCGTGTACTCCACTGAGCTCTTGAGGCAACTTGAGTTTGTATGCCACCGGGCCTACCCTGGACAAGATTTCAAATGGTCCTACGTATCGCGGGTTCAGTTTTCCGCGCTTCCCAAAGCGCGCGACACCTTTCCAAGGTGACACTTTTAGTAGGACCCTGTCTCCGACTTGAAACTCTAAAGGCTTTCGCCTCATATCAGCATAGCTCTTCTGGCGGTCACGGGCCGCTTTGAGGCGTTCCTTTATCAAAAAGATCTTGTCCGTTGTTTCTTGAACAATTTCGGGCCCGGTAAGTTGCTTTTCTCCAACTTCAGCCCAACATAGTGGGGATCTACACTTACGTCCATATAGAGCTTCAAAAGGTGCAGCTTGAATGCTCGTATGGTAACTGTTGTTATATGAGAATTCCACCAGTGGTAAGTGTGTATCCCAATTACCGCTGAAATCGATTGCACATGCCCGTAACATATCTTCCAAGGTCTGGATGGTTCGTTCACTTTGCCCGTCGGTTTGGGGATGATATGCGGTACTCATGTCAAGGCGAGTACCAAGGGCATCATTCAAACTTTCCCAAAATCTTGAGGTGAAACGACCATCTCGATCGGAGATGATGGACGTAGGTACACCATGCTTAGATACTATTTCCTTGATATACAAACGGGCCAACTTTTCTAGTCCATCCGTTTCGCGGATCGGAAGGAAGTGTGCGGATTTTGTCAATCGATCAACAATTACCCAAATCTTATTATGGCCGCTCGTCGTCCTGGGCAACTCAGAAATGAAATCCATGGTAATTCGTTCCCATTTCCATTCAGGTATTTCCGGTTGCTGGAGCAAGCCGGATGGTCTTTGATGCCTTGCTTTGACCTTTGCACAAGTCAAGCATCGCGCAACATAAGCCGCTATATCTCTCTTGAAGTTTGGCCACCAATAAAATCCTTTCAAATCGTGGAACATCTTGTCTGCACCAGGGTGAACCGAATATCTAGAACTGTGAGCTTCGGCCAATACTAGTTCACGCAATCCCCCGTATACTGGAACCCAAATTCTATTCATGAAATACAGGGTCTGGTCCACCTTTGGTTCCAGTGAGTCAACCATCTTCCGTAACCTTTCACCTTTGACATTCTCGGGTTTAAGGGCGTTGACTTGAGCTTCACGAATTCGTTCAGTCAGATTCGTGTGGATAGTCAAACCCAAAGCTCGAACACGCAACGGCTTAACCCGTTCCTTGCGACTTAAGGCGTCAGCCACGACGTTCGCCTTACCGGGATGGTACTTTATCTCACAATCGTAATCGTTTAATAATTCAACCCATCGCCGTTGTCGCATGTTCAAATCCTTCTGATCAAAGATGTGTTGCAAACTCTTATGATCAGTGAAAATCATGCACTTGGTTCCATATAAGTAGTGCCTCCATATCTTGAGAGCGAATACCACTGCACCTAATTCCAAATCATGTGTAGTGTAGTTCTTCTCATGGATTTTTAGCTGCCTGGAAGCATATGCTATCACTTTTTCCCGTTGCATTAATACGCATCCTAAGCCTTGATGCGAGGCGTCACAGTAAACCACAAAGTCTTCCGTACCATCGGGGAGTGATAGTATCGGAGCGCCACATAACTTGTCTTTTAGTAATTGGAACGCTGCCTCTTGCTTTTCCGTCCACTCGAACTTCTTATCCTTTTGGGTTAACATGGTTAAAGCTTGTGCTATCTTAGAAAAGTCCTCGATGAACCTTCTGTAATAACCCGCGAGGCCAAGAAATTGTCGTACTTCGGTAGGAGTTCGAGGGGCTTCCCAATTTTTAATTGCCTCGATCTTGGCTGGATCGACGTGTATGCCCTTCTCATTCACCACGTGACCTAGGAAGTGGACTTCTCGAATCCAAAAGTCGCACTTTGAAAACTTGGCATATAGCTTCTCTTTGCGTAATACTTCAAGGATTAATCGAAGGTGATTCTCGTGGTCTTCCTTAGTGCGTGAATAGATCAAAATGTCATCGATGAAAACAATGACGAATTTATCCAAGTATGGCTTACACACGCGGTTCATTAGGTCCATGAAAACCGCTGGTGTGTTGGTTAAGCCGAACGGCATTACCAAAAATTCATAGTGTCCATACCGGGTTCTGAAGGCCGTTTTTGGTACATCTTCTTCTTGTATACGCAACTGGTGATAGCCAGACCTCAAATCGATTTTGGAGTAATAGCTAGATCCTTGGAGCTGATCAAATAAATCGTCGATCCTGGGGAGAGGATAGCGATTCTTGATGGTTAGCTTGTTCAGCTCTCGATAGTCGATGCACATGCGAAATGTGCCATCCTTCTTTTTCACAAATAAGACGGGAGCTCCCCAAGGTGAGAAACTCGGTCTTATAAAACCCCTGTCTAATAATTCTTGCAGCTGGCTGGATAGTTCTTGCATCTCCGATGGAGCTAAGCGGTATGGCGATCGTGCCACGGGAGCAGCTCCAGGAACGAGGTCGATGCGGAACTCGACTTGTCGAGGTGGTGGCAACCCCGGCAAATCTTCTGGGAATACGTCCGGAAAATCTCTAGCTACTGGAATGTCTTCCAACTTTCGCTCGTCGGCCTTCTTGTCCACTACGTGTGCCAAGAATGCGACAAGCCCTTTCCTTAGACACTTACGAGCCTTCATGCTTGAAATAATCCTTAGCGGCGTCCCGTGTCTTTCCCCTTGAATTGAGAGAGTTTCACCGCTTGCGAGAGGGACTTGAATGACTTTATCGTTGCAAACCACGACGGCATGGTGCGCGGACAACCAGTCCATGCCAACAACTATGTCAAAACTTCCCAATACGACTGGCAAAAGATCAATCCCAAACTCGTGCCCACAGAGTTCTAATTTACAATCCCTCGCTACTTCTCTCGTTTCAATAGTTTTACCATTAGCCAGTTCTATGGAGTAGGGCGTATCTAGTTTACTAGTTTTTAATCCAAGTAGTCTTTTAAACTCAATGGATACGAAGCTAAAGTCTGCACCGGTATCAAATAATACAGAGGCATAATGACCATTAAGAGGAAACGTACCAGTGACCACATTGGGGTCCTGTCGTGCATCACCGGCTCCAATCACAAACGCCCGCCCGCGGGCTTGGTTGTTGACCTTGGGGCAGTCCTTCTTCCAATGGTCAAGTGACCCACAAGCGAAGCAGGGTCTAGCTTCTCCATTTTTCGGTGCTCCTGACCGGCAATCTTCCGTCTTGTGTCCCGATCGGTGGCACTTCCCACATGTCATCGCATTATTTCTCCCCCGGTTGCCCTGTTTTCCACCGTTCCCACGCCCTGTGGCGACATACCCTTTCCCCTTCTTGTTGGAGCTACCCGATGCTCCATCCTTCTTTCCTTCCTCTCGTTTACGTTTCCCAAATCTTGGTTTGTTTCCCTGTTCATTTGTCACTACTGCTGAACTTGTTCCCTGGTTCTTACCTTCCACACTGCTTGCTTCAGAAATTTTCAGTCCCGAAACCTGTCAGATCAAGGTACCCATTCGGATAGCGTCTTCAGTGAGGCTTAGTGCAAGATCAATAGCCTCGCGCATGGTCGTGGGTTTGGAAGAGGTGACCATGCTGCGTATCTGCGGTGCTAACCCGAACAAGTAGCGCTCTATCTTGTTAGTCTCTGGTGTAACCAAACGAGGTACTAGTCGAGCGAGATCATGAAATCGAGACGTGTACCCAGTAACGTCTGCTCCTACCATAGTATGGTTCCAGAATTCGGTTTCCAGTTTCTGTACCTCACTTGCCGGGCGGTATTCGGCAATCATAAGTTCTTTTAGTGCCGCCCATGATAGGGAGTATGCAGCATCATCTCCTACCGACTGTACTTGGTCATTCCACCAAGTTAGTGCCTGATCCAGAAACAGGTTGGTGGAGTACATGACGGACTCTCGAGGGGTGCACCCACTGATGCGGATAACTGCCTCGGTCTTTTCGAACCACTTGACCAGGCCTATGGATCCCTCAGTGCCGTTGAAGTTAATCGGCTTACAGTCCAAGAAAGCTTTGAAAGTGCAGCCGCGCGTTCCTGAGGCTGTTCCTGTAATAGTAATGTAGTATGTTATTATGGGACAGGAGTTTCGAAATACTCTCCCATCACTTTTTCATTTATTCTTAAACCTCTTACCAATAGGGGAGGTTTCTCGTCGTTCGCTCCCTGTCCTGTCATGCGAGTGTTCAGAGCGGGCGGCTTCATGTTCTGCGATGGCGCGGGCTATGCGCTCCGAGATCAGTGTCTCGAGTTCAGCGGGTGTAGCGGGCAGCCCGTCTGCACCGCTGTTGCTTCTGGTGGCTGGTGCCATTTTCTTCAATAATAATTATCAAAGGTTAATTTGGCAAACATTTATACAATATATAAATAACAAACCAGAATCTGAACACAAATAACCAACACCATGTCATCACACAACATACCAACACATCATACGGAATAAATAGTAATCAACACAATATCACCATCCAATCACACGAATCACAATATATGGAGTAAGCAATATTAATCGTAGATAACAACATATTTCACCATCATAATAATAAGATTTTTCATTAATTTCAATAGTACTAGTACAATGCTTGTTCATAATAACAAAATGGGGAATACATCCCTCATACCATACATTGTTTTTGAAATAAATAAAACATCATATCATATGCCGTCGTACCCGTACGGCTAGGCAAAATGCAGACGAGTGTCATAACCCGTGCTATACTACCATACTGCTGCTACTATGTACATGAGCTGGTGATTCTTCCGTGCGTCCCTGATGCATCCCTACTGTGGCGGTGGCGGAGGGAACTGATACTGCGGTGCATGCACACTGATAGTCATGCTAATCTCCGTGATGCGCTCATATAAGAACTGTCGATGTGCCAAATGCGCATCTCCAGTAATCCCGCACTGCGCATCCATGCGCAACAACTCTTCCGCGTAATGCGCTAAGGCATCACGGGCATCGATCATCCGTGTCCACATCAATCGTGTCTGCTGCTCTACCTGGTTCACGGTGCGTTGCACCGTATTGGCGAGGGTCTGAAAGTCTCGCTCCAGTGTGATGGTAGAGGTCCATGCTGGTCCAGATAGGGGTGTCATCCTAGGTGGCTGGGATGGTCCGGGTATATCTGGGTGAACTGGTGGGAATGGGCCAAAGGGGTCTGGTATCGGTGTGTGGAAAAATATAGGGGCAAAACCCTGTGGACTGGGGGTAAAGTGTGGGGGTATCATGTAGGGGTCCCCTGCACCCAGAGGATACGGTGCAGGTGGCATGCTGGGCACAGTGGGGATCGGTAGTGTCATGGCTATGGTGGGTGGTGGTACAAGCTCGGCCAAGGGGGCCAAGAGGGGCTCTGAGATAGTGGCCCACTCTGGGGTGGACACCACTATGGTGGGTGTGGGAGGGCTCGCGGTGGCGTATGCCGTCATGCCTGCCCGGTGCAGCTCCGAGCTGCGGGCAGAGCTCCCCTCCAGGATGTGCCCAGTAGGAACTGGCCCATCCTGGTGTACGGGCTCGGGTATGGTGGGTTGGGTAGCTGGTGCAGTAGTGGCATGCTCGATCACCGGAGCGACGTGCTCCTCCTGGTCTGCTGGTGGGATCGGCACAGCAATGTGCTCCACCGATGCGGTCGACTCATCGTCGGAGTCATCAGAAATCCACCCGTTGTGCCCTCGGGGAACGGGCACGAGCATCATGCCCGGGGGTACGGGGATAAGTGGGGTAGGTGAGGGCTCACGGTCGATAGGTGCGTGTCGGTCATAGGGAGACTCAACGGTCTCGGACTGCGCGGGGACAGGCCTCGATGGACCTGCACAGCCCTCTGGAAAGTCTCTGATGGCCTGGAGGGGCAGTACTGGCAGTGGCGCTGCCTGGAATGGCACTATAGGCAAGTCAGCCTGTGGTGCCTCGATCATAGGTAGGTCGGCCACGTCGCCCTCAGCGGGGGCCCACGCCGGGTCCTCGCTCGGGTCAGTCTCATTCGAGCTATCTCCTCCTGCGCCCTCCACGGCGGCGTCAATCTCCATCTCGTCATCCTCCGAATCGAGTACCACAACCTCGATCGGCTCTGCTGGCGGCGCTGGGATAATCTGAATACTGCTATCGTAGCTCGGTGCTACGCTCCCTGCGTCTGTGTCTGACATCCCTGGCAAAAGAACCGTACTAATATATATGAAATTTTTTTTTGAGTTAGATAGTTATGGCATACGTTATCAGTAACCTTCCTAACTTCTAATTTCACGCTAATGCATAACGATACCCATGGCTGGCTTGGTCGGAATCTCCTCATGCCCAATGCTTCTTGAAAAAAAATTACTTTATTGCATTTAGCATCTTTACATATTTTTCTTTTGAAAACTTTATTATTTGAACCACATCCGGTTATAGTCTAGTTTTTAAAGAAAATACTCTAGTTCGCTATAACCTTGGCTCTGATACCACTTTCTGTCACACCACGACAATGGCGGAAACACGTGGCGCGACGGTTCAAGAGCATAAAGTCAAGGTTAATGCTAAACACAAGTAATTTTAAGAAAACGGGTCATTTATTTAGGCGTCAAATCTTGTTCATATATTACACACCAAGTAAATAGTTTTTAACATAATAGATGAGGTTTCTCAAATATATCCCATAGCCTTGGGAAATAAGAGTGAAACCCCACAAAATATCCGACGCCTCAAGGAGAATTCCACGACCCGGCCCGCCATGTCAGTCTTCACTTAGTTACCTGAAAGATATGTTTAAAATTTCGTCAATATAAATATATTGGTGAGTTCACAGGTTTTTAGTTTCTAAAACTTGAATACTTGGGAAATACCATGTTACGACAATGTATAGGAGTTGCAAATTCCAATACTCTACTTGAGACTATAATCAAACCAAGACAAATAATAATGCCCCGCTCCAAGTCGTTGCTCGGTATCCTACGACTTAAGTTCAGAATATATGCACCCCAGGCATACACTAATGCATAATCGACGCTATCGATTAGGGGTGGGCCTTGTCAGGCACCAATAGTACTATTCAAATATTCCTCCGGTTCCATACTTCGAATAAATGATTATAGAGGCGAGGACTCAACCCCGAGTGGCGGTCACACCTCAAGTAACTAGTCCGTCAAACATTTTCCCTAACATATCTTTCCCCCGAAAACGTAAAAATAGTTTAAAATGGGGCCGTGAGACTCACCTGAATCAGTGTCCGGCTCAAAAGGTAGATAGCAAATGGGTGGTCTCGCACCTACAAACGTCCTAGACGTGTAAGTCACTATTCCTATAGCGCATGTGCCTTGGCAAGTTGTACACCCAACTCCCGACCACAAGTTATTCCAAATCCCGTTTAATTCAGCGAGTATCCTAGGTTTCGTTGGCGTTAGATTACCCTTTGCGTTACAAGTTATATATTACTCTTGTTAATATTTCCTTAACTTGTACCTCGTTATTATCGACTCGACTTCACTTAACATATAATTATTTTCCCATTTAAATAATTATACTTAAGATCGCATCGCTCGATATAATATATATTTCAACACTCGACCCGACTCACTTTGCCGCACATTTGTTTTCCCATTTAAACAAATATACTAAGATCTTGTCGTTCGATTGTATATTCTCAACACCCGATTCAACTCACCATACCGTATATTTATTTTTTCCCATTCAAATAAATATACTAGGATCTTGTCGGTACGGCATACACATATATATATCTTTGTCTACTCGTCGCGGCTTTCCTCCCCACATATCTACTTTCCCATTAAGTAGATATACTAGAATTTTGCCGAGACGAGCGTACATATATATATAAATGTGTAATTTTTCTTGTTAAGTATATACGTTTGTTTAACGTCTTACTTGTTTACGTTATATTTTTCTCCCACGAATAATTCCTTCAACACTTAGGAAAGTGTTTATTAGTTTTCACCCATGATGTATATATATTTTACTAAAAAAAAATATATATTTTCTTATCTTGCCGCAATGGCATTTTTCTCATGTTTTGTCCGTGTACGGTTCGTTAACGCGTCTTAGTTCGATATCTTAGCTCGAATAGTTAATTTCTCCAAGTTTTTCCCAACATGTGTTTTATAGAAATATTATCCATATTTCTTCCTCTTAACACAAGTTACTTGGAAGGTTTGAAATACTTATGTATTTTTAACCCAACTTGTTAACTTAACTACAAAAATGTTTCCAACACTTTTATATTCCCATTTATATAAAAGTATTCATTTTTGTATAAGTTTCTCAAGTTTGTTTAATATTTTTATAAAATCTCTATTTTATAAAAATCCTTATGTTAATAAAATCCATATTTTTATGACTTTCAAAAATATACCCTTATACAAAATACCCAAGTATCTACTAGTATTTACCAAAATCATCCTTAGAAGTTTATTACTTACACTTTTGACACCAAACTTTCCATCCTTGCATTTTTGGACTAATAGTTTCTAAAATATCCATTTTAGTCCTCTAACTTTCAAAGTTACAATATTAGTCCCTTAACTTTCAAATGTTGCATTTTTCCACTCTAACTTCCAAAGTTAACATTTTTCACTCAAAATAGTAGACTTTGAAGATCCAACTTTTTATTGGTAAGTTACTTTTGTATCAAAACACTTTTATTAGTCTTATATTCCATATGTAAGGCTACTTGTATGTGTGTTTTATGTATTTGCCCATTTTAACAAAATATCATTCTTCTAAGTAAGTAACTTTAATTTTTCATCTTCTTTATTCTTGAACTTCTAACATGTTCCACCATATATTATACCTTGTATGATCATTTTAAGATGATTAACACTACTTTTTATTACATTCAAGTTTATTCCGCAAATCTCAACCAAATCATCATCCTACTTAGTTTAAGTGTAAACTTTATATATTTTCAAACTCATTACTTTATCATCATCAAACCCATGATTTATTTACATATCTTTAATCATCCATTTTACACAAGTAAAACCTATTAAAGATTATGTTCAAACCACCTTTTAAACCCTCCATGTACAACTTGCTTCTAAGAACACATACATGAATAATAATAATCAAAAACAAGGTTAAGAAGCTTACTACTAGCACAAGGCTAGGGAAGACAAAACCTTGGATTTTGAGAGGGGTTTAGTGTGTTCTTCCTTAATGGTTAAGCTCCAATCTTGAAACACACAATAGGGGTTTGGATGATGGATTGCTTTGAGTGATTTGGAGATGTAAAAACTTAAAAGAAGAGTGTATATGGGGAGGGTATAACTCACGGCCCAAAAGAAGAGAAAAAAAAAAAGAAGAGTTTTGCTTTGTTAACTCATGTGTCTAACACATGCTATATATAAGCTCACCATATCTTCCATGGATTGCATGTGATCATTACTAAAGATTTAAGAGATATGTATTGTGCTAAAATGATCTTGGGAGATTGTGTAAGAGGGTGTTTGGCCGTGAGTTTTCTTGAGGGGAAGTGAGGTGACTTGTGAATCTTGCTAAGTATTTGTAATCTTTCATAACCTTTCACTAGATATTATACTTGCATGTGTGTACTTAGTGCATCATTAGCTTTGGTCTTGTCTTGGATTATAGGGCCTAAGGGCCGAAATTTTCACAAGGGGGGGGGGGGGACCAGATGTTGCATGCTTTTGTCCTTGAGATATCTTACACCTTTTGTCTTATGCATGGCATGCTTTATATCTAGAGTGTAGATGATTATTATTAAAAACACATGCATGGACACCATGAGGCCATCTAGGCCGGCCCCTTGGTGGGCTTAGGTGGGGTCCACAACTTCAAATATTTACCCAATGTTTGCTAAGTTAAATCCCTCGTCGTTCGGGTGTCGTTCGGGCATTTTTGGGGTTTTAACCGTGCGTTATTCGGACATTAAAAATACCTTTAATAACCCTTAAATATAGTCTAGTTTAAGCGTTGATTGGTTATTTAGGCTTTTGCCGGGTGAAATTATAAGTTATACGCGTATCGGGTGTGGTACGCGCACTTTATTCGTTACCGGGAGATTTGTATGAAAGGTTTCCACTTATGGTTTTGGAGTTTCAAAACTCATTATATTTTGTGAAAATACCCTTTATTTTATATCCTGGGCGCCCGGGGTCCTTTTCGTTTATTTAATTATTACCGGGTAATCGCCAACGTCCATACCGGATAGTTTATTCGCACATGATCCAATCATGTTTTACCATTAAACGTATGCACACCTATGCATTATTTGGAAATTGCTATCTCCTAAGGCCTTGCTAATTAAATCACACATAATTGCATTTAATTACGTTAATCATATATTAATTAATCAGTACGGTATTACCTTATTTTTGCCGGTTGTTACAATTTACTCGAGCTTTCTGTTTAAGATCTTTAGCTTTCACCTTCTCCATGTCAAAAAAAAATTTCCTCAGCTCGACATAGCATTTCTTCTCCTAAGATGACAAAACCCCCGATTCAGCCTTAGCCTCCAACTGTTCAATTTTCTTAGTGGTCTCCAAATACACTCTGTTAATGCTCTCACTTTTACTAGCCCTCCAGCTCTTTATTGCCACCTTTATCTTACGAAGGCACTCCATAAAGGCAACATCATCTTTACCGTTAAGATTCATAGAGTCTAAAATCGGCAGACCAATATTATCCCGCTCTTCATCACCCAGCCAAGAATTGTAAAACTTGAACGGAACCGCTCCAAAATCACGGTTATCGCAACCCAGGGAAATGGGGAAGTGATCCGAATGGCGTCTCGGATGGACGAAGAGAGACGCGTTGGGCCACTTAGACATAAAATCGTCATTAACAAGGCATCTATCTAACTTACTAAACTTTATCATTTCATGATCCGAGATGTATGTAAACTTCCCCCCGATCAGATTATATTCCAACCACCCGAGCCTTCGAATAAAGTCGTTGAAGTAATCCGCTCCAACCGGTTCAAACACAGAATTAACTCTTTCTTCTGGGTACCTTACTTCATTATAATCTCCCAAAGCAACCCATCTACCAGCCCTTAAATGGACAATACCCATAATAGATTCCTAACAATTCTTCCGCTCTCCCGGGTCATTAGGAGCATGAAGATTCATAATGTTTACAACCCCCTCAACACCAGAAATCTCCCCAGAAATCAAAATAAAATGTCTATCTTTAATAACCTCGGAGACCACAAACCGAATCGGTCCCAAAGACAAAGCAGCCCTCCCGACCTCCCAATCGAATCAACAGAGGCAAAGGAGAAAGGGGATCTATCCCAGAACCTGGACAAGAAATCAGCGGACAAACCACTTTGGTGAGAATCCTGAAGGCAGATGAAGTCCGCCTTGCGCTCCCGCTTCAACTCCCTAACCCACGCAGGCTTATCACCCCCAATAACACCTCTAATATTTAGGGACAAAAAATTCATTGGGACAATCTTTCAGCACGTTCCCTCTGAACAATCATCTTCATATGTTTGTCGAAGCCATTTAAATCAATACCCAAGCCTTCCCCATAATGCACGGATTCCTCCACCTCTTCATCTGTCTCTAACTCGTCGTCAGAATCAAAGGATACTCTTTCAGAATTCACATCGCCCATGTCCTTATCTGTCTTCTCTAGCCTTCTGGCCTCAGCGTCTCTCCGAATTATTTCATCCAGTTCAAAAGGGTCGGATCCCAAACTGTTATTCAAGTCAGGAGTAATGAAAACCCCAGATTTGAAATTAGAAGACCCAGGAGGTCCCCACCAATATTCGCCTGATTAAGACTAATATCTTGCCCGACTTGAGTATCACAGTTCACTGCCCCAATGTTGATAGAGGAGTCCACAAAGTTAGGCCCAATAACATCATCCTGGCCCAAGTAATCAAAATTTTCACCAACTGGGTCCCTCCTGTCACCGTCCACGTCATTGAGTCTCGGAGAACTCGTCCCAACGTTCTCATGCATGGAAAAGTCAACAGTCTTTTGCATGGGAACCGAAACGTCCACCTCCGACACCCCTCCTGCCTTCTCGCCTACCGAACCAACCACCACTGACTTCAGTCTAGGACCACCATCAACAACCGGGGGACTTTTCGACCACCCTCCTCCTGCCACCTCACTATCCGCCCTGACGATCACTGACTTCAGCTTCACCGGTGGGATTGCTTGAATCCAATCCAGCTTAGTCTCTTCAACCCGACTTTAATGGTCCTACCCCCAGTTTTCAGGAAGACATCGGCATTAATCCGTTTGCCTGAGTCGACTAAGACCGCCATGACATTTGATACAAGCCTTCCGCCATTAAAGTTAGCATCCGACTTCACCACCAGAAGCGGAGATCCATGCTAGCGTCTGGTAGGAAAAATCCTCATCAACCCAAACCGAAAGATTGGAGAACCACATACTCCACACCTGAACCGCCTCCGATAAGAAGGAAAGAGCCTCCACCTCCGAACTAAACAGACACAGCAACCTCAGACCCCCAAGGTATTTGAATGAAATGTTCCATCCAAGGACCACATCAGACAACTCCCCTAGATTATTCAAAGCATCAAAATCCTTCAACTCCCCAATCAGCATCTTATTACCCCATGTCTTATACACCTCGGAGTTGGTTGGAGGAAGATCAACTCCGAAGTTCACAGGACGACTGGATTCTCTATTAGCCAAAGCATCACAGTAGGATCTGTACGCCGGGAACTCAGAGTCACTAGGGCCACCAGTACCAGAACCATACAATTCAACGACCTTACGTTCAGGCCCAGATTTGTTCGTCCCCTCCAACCTGGAAAACACCAACTTCCTACCTTGAGTGGGCATAATGACATTCTTTTGATCATCTCTATTGAACCTCGCCAAATTAACTCCAATAACTGCACCATCGATATGAACTTCTTTGAGGGATTCCACCCATTCATCAGGATTGTCTACGTTAGAAAGTTTGATAAACCCGAACTTGTTCCCTGCACGGTCTCTCTTAGCTGGGATGAAAGTGTCTTCAAGATTTTCAAGATGTTGAAAGGCCCTCCTGTCACACCCAAACCGATGGCGGAATACATCGGGGCGAGACTTGGGATAGATTGTTCAAAGACTTCATGACACTAGAATTCGTGACAATATAATTTAAGGATAAAAATTTCATTCATAGCATAATCATTGTCTAAAAGATAACAAAATACACATTGTTTCATGAAAAGAGAAATACAACATCAAAATATAGAACTTAAACTAGTTGCGAGTTTCTACTCCATTCCTAAGTAGTTTTCTTGATAAACCTGCATTAAACATTTCCTGCAACATGTATAAAATATCCGTCAACACATAAAGCATTGGTGAGCATACTAGTTTTGAGTCTAAGTACATAGTATAAGAAAGTCTACTCGAATCATCATGTTATAGGCATATGCACGTAAAACCATACAAACGGAAACAACACTCGATAACACAAAAGACTTATACTTATCATGACCCATAAAGGGGGCGGCGTGTCAACCTATAGCGCTATACATGTAAGGTGGGTTGTTGGCTAATCGTACATTTATATGTAAGACTTAGAATTCTAGCATGGCATAGCATATAAGCATTTAGATTGAGCATAATAGTTTAAGAGTATGAAATCGTTTAAGTTTTGATAGTGATACATGTTGAGCCCCAAAGAATAAAGAATAAAAGGGGGGACAAGTATGAACTCACCTTTGGGTGCGTCTTGATATAGTTCCAAAGATAAGTCTTGGAAGATTAGCTTTAGCTCCGATTAACTAGAATTAAGAATTAAAGTCTTAGGTTCGAGTTTTAGATTATAGATTCACGAGAGTCATGCAAGCCTTTTAGGCAAACCAAGCACAAATTGCCTTTAGGGCAATCCGGATGGTCATGAGATTAAGTTAGACCAAGCACAAAATCATCATAGATGATTCGGATGGTGTAAGGTTAGGAATGTGAATCCATTTGATAGGTTCATGTCATAACCACTTCGTTTATGGAATAAACGTGGGTTTTGGACACGGGATTCTCCCTTTCTAGTGTGGATAAATCCGTAGCACAAGAAGGGTCAAGAGAGTTGGTAAGGTAGGGTGTAACCACAAACTTTCCAAAGATTAATAATAGGATAATAAGATAGAAGATTGAAAGTAAGTTTATAATAATACATAGTATAACCAATACCATAGCACAAATCCATCTAACATTAGATTGTTAGTAGACTTGGTTGGTTCCTTCACAACAAACATTCTTAGGACATAAAACAATTAAGAAAAATAAACCCATTTGGGACCTCTTTTAGGTGCTCTACCCCTAGAGGTTTCTCCAAAGAGTTTTGGATAAAAAAGAGAAGGAAAAACATAAAAGAATTGAAGGTTTGAGCCTAGAAACTTACTGAGGTGTCTTTAGGAAGTTTGCTCAAAAACCTTGAAGATTAGAGAGAGTTTTAAGGAGAAAAGAGATGAACAAAAGATTATGGAGTGGGGAGGGGTTGTATTTATAGGTGGGGTGAGTTAGTTAGGTGATTAGTGTATTAATTAGGGTGGTTAGGAGTGATTTAGGTGAGGTTAACTTTGATTATGTCACAAGTGCTGTGTACTGTTGTTGCCCGAGTAAAAAAAAGAAACGAATAAGACTAAAGTATTAATTTCATGTATATGTGGTGATGTTGTATCTTGTAAAAGTCAAGGAACAAAGTGACGTTCCTTTTTTTTTGTATTATTAAAACTATATATTATATATATGTGTGTTTTATTAAAAAAATAAATACTCCGTATATATTAAGATCTTAATTAAATGAGTTTATTGTTGTAATGCCTAAATTGAATATGGTAAATTATAATGACGAATCGTCATGAATTGGTAAGAGTATAAAAGAAGCGAGTAAAGGCGAACTTGGAATTTGCTAAATATAGAATTTAGAATATATGCAAAACTAAAAATCACGCGATGTTACATAAAGTTTGCGTCACATAGAATTTATAGAATAATGAAATAGATTAAGATAAAATGCAATTGACAAAATACTTTTCCATTGATCATAAGCTCGGGATTACAACGGTACAAAAAGGAAAGATACAAACATACAAGGACTAGAACAGAAAATACGAGAAGAACAAATGTTACACCTCCATAATCGCTCGGCGTTGCAATCGGCCGGTAGATTGGAAATAAAGAAAGAAGTAGTGAACTTGAGCTTTTCTAATCTACTGGCGAATCTTTCTCACGCTGAATAGTGCTCTTACTTACCACCTGCTGCCATTCAGAATCCTCCTTGTAGTTGTATTTGTTGTTGGCAATGTTGAGCTGTTCCTGATTCTTGAGTCTTCTTTACTTCTTAGATCTTGAAGGTTGGTTGGCTGGAAGTTGGATCGTCCACTAGGGAGCTGGTAGGAACGCCGCCTACCCATGGAAAGATTTTTCGGTGACACGTTATTCTTTTTAACATGTCCTAACTATCAATAATAAGTTATTCTATAGAAAAAAATTTGTGTTTAATAGTCAAAAACTATCATATCATATTTATGAATAAATTACTCTAACATCGTTTTTATTCTATATTTAGAAGAAATTCTTAAACTTTTATGGTACATTATTTCTTCATGAATTAAGAGGGTGTTTGGGATTGAGTTTGGAAATGCAAAAGTGCTTTTGTTCAAAAGTGTTTATTGGCTTATAACATTTTGAAAAGGACTTTTAAAAAAAGTGTTTGGTTTAGTTTTTGGGTGGAGAAACGTCAAAAACCTAACAGATTGTTATTTTTTTAAGTGTTTTGCTTAACTTATTGTGAATATTGGTTGTATCTATGGTAAATTTGTAATTTTTACCAAATGTCAAAAGCCAGGATTTCTAACTTTTCAAAAACAGCTTTTCCACCCTTAAAGCCAAAAGTCAAAACAGAAAGTGCTTTTGGGTTACACAAACAGCTTATTGACTTATTGGCTTTTTGGAAAAGCCAATAAGTCAATAAGTTATTTTGAAACTCAATCCCAAACACTCTCTAAGTTACTATATATATGCAAAGAATATATTGGATGACTGTTGGCAACCGTCGGCAAAGGTACAATTTCTTTTTATCAAATCCACGACCCATCGATCCACTAAGCCATTCACAGGGAAGGGGGAGTTGGGGGTTGCGTCTAAAGGGGCCAACACGCCCCATTATAAATGGTCTTCTTATCGAATAGTTGTGTTTAAATTTCAACAAATTATACATCTAAATAATTGTGAATCTGTGATGCATTGAATACGAGTGGCGAATTTAAAGTCTAAGACTTGCCACTTCCCAATACCAAATGTCAACTCTTAGGGGGACGGGACACTACCAGAAATGGTTACGGGTACCTCACTACCAGCACGGTAACACCGCCGCCATCAGTGCTGGTAGGGGTCCCGTGAACCAAATACGGGTTCTATCTAACGGACCGTGAAAGCCAACAAATCTCTTTTTTTCTCTCTCTCTCTCTATTATTTTAATCTCCTCTCTCTCTCTCTCTCTGTTCTATTTTGGTTACTGGTTGTCTGCTATATTTTTTTTTTACAATAGTGGGTTTGAAGTGGGTTTGTGAATAAGGAGATAGATATAGAAGTATATGTATATGTTTACAAATGTGTGGGAAGACATTTTTGTCATTTATTAAATTATTTTGTGATACAAGTTGTACAGTACAAGTTGAAAAGTCTCACTTGTTTTTTTTACGTAAATTTTCATGTGGTTTTTTAAGTTTTTTTTTTCTGAATTACATAAAAAAATAATAATTATTTTTTGAATGGTAAAAAAAATAATAATTATTAACTATACTTTGATATGTGAAAATTATTATTATTATTTGTGAAAATAATTGATAGTTGGGTAAAGAATCAGTGGAGTGCTGCCTTTAAAAAAATGTTTCAGTGAAGGAAATCAGTGAAGTGATGTGACAGTGTATGATTGATAGAAATCAGGAAAGTGAAAACTTATTCAGTGGAGCGCCCCTTCCCCCCTTAACATTGCATGTGTAATTCTTATTTCACACGTGTCCACACAAGTTAAAACGATTTTAGAGAACATAAACACGCTAAATATGACCACATGCAATATTTGGATACATAGTAACATATTGTATTTCCTACACCACTTACTACAAACTACAATGAAACATTGCAAATTTGCAACCCATTTTAATAAACATTGCAATCGATTCTAATAAACATGCTGAGTGGTTTACAGCCTAGACATGTTAACTTGTGTACGCTAATGGTAAATCTAAAAATGTTACTAAGGGCGCTTGTAGATATGGTTTAAAAGAAGCATCAAGTTTAGGTGACTATTAATCAGATCTTCGGGGCATAAGCAAAGGCAATTGAGAAGGTTCATGGCAATTGAGGAGCTTAAATGATGTAATCTAGGTAATAATGTAAAGATTGAAGTTGAATTTGAATGTAACCCTAGCAGTCCAACAAGATAATTCAAGAAGATTTATATCTGCTTATGGGCATTATAGGCAGGGTTAAAATTGACTCGGGGAGATCTAGTTGGTCTAAATGGATGTTTTTTTTAAAGGGCCTTTCCTTGGCTAGATTTTAACAGTTCGAATTGATACAAACAAAGAGATTTATCCAGTTGCATATGTTGTGGGACAGGCTGAGACTCTTTCAAGCTAGACTTAGTTTCTATAACGTTTGGCAGAAGACTTGGATCTTGCTCCTAATAGTAATTTTAGCTTTTTAACTAAAAGCGCAAAAAGTATGCTAAATAAATTAAACTCGAACCTTTATAGAAGGTTAAATTCGTAAATATACTTGAACCTTAATCAAAGGTTAATTCATAATTAAACTCGAACCTTTATAGAAGGTTAAATTCGTAAATAGACTTGAACCTTAATCAAAGGTTAAGTCATAATTAAACTCGAACCTTTATAGAAGGTTAAATTCGTAAATAGACTTGAACCTTAATCAAAGGTTAAGTCATAATTAAACTTGAACCTTTATAGAAGGTTAAATTCATAAATAGACTTGAACCTTAATCAAAGGTTAAGTCAGAATTAAACTCAAACCTTTATAGAAGGTTAAATTCGTAAATGAAGGTGAACCTTAATTAATGGTTAAGCCATGAACAAACTCGAACCTTAATCGAACGTTAATCCGTAAGCAGACTTGAACCATAATCACAGGTTAAGTCAGAAACGCAAACGAGTCCTGACTATAGGATGAATCGCAAGTAAATCAATCGGATCTTAACTGAAGGTCAAACCATAACAAATTTGAGTCTTAACCGAAGGTTAAACTGTAAACCAAACTAGACCATAGTTGAGGGTTAGTTAAACAATAAAGGTTACACCTTCATGGAGGGAAGAAAAAAAAAATCACAAATGAATCTCAACCATATCTAAGGGTAAACACTAAATAAATCTGAACCATACTTGAGTGGTTAACTTGTATTCCAACATGAACCCCATACTGAGGTAAAACAAAAGGCCAAGATTCGGGCTAAGCTCAAGGTTAAGTTATACTTAAACTTGACTCGTAATGAATTCGTGAAAGCCTACGGGCAAATGTGAACTATGCGTCACCTAATCATAATGAATTCGTGAAAGCCTACGGACAAATGTGAACTATGAGTCACACTAATCATATTAAATTCGTGAAAGCCTACGGACAAATGTGAACTATGCGTCACACTAATATATTAAATTCGTGAAAGCCTACGGGCAAATGTGAACTATGCGTCACACTAATATATTAAATTCGTGAAAGCCTACGGGCAAATATGAACTATGTGTCACCTAATCATAATGAATTCATGAAAGCGTACGGGCAAATGTGAACCATGCGTCACACTAATCATATTAAATTCGTGAAAGCCTACGGAAAAATGTGAACTATGCGTCACACTAATCATAATGAGTTCATGAAAACCTACGAGCAATTGTGAACTAGGTATCACACTAAATCATAATGATTTGTGAAAGTTCACGGATAACCAAGGACCACGCGTCTCGCTAATCTGAAATGCAAACGAGAATAGAACCATACGGGGCAAGTGTGAACTATGATTCACACGAAACTGAGCTAAAAACATGGTTTTATACCGTAAAATGTGGTGTTAAATAAAAGAAGAAATTAAACGCTAAATCAATATAGGGCTCGTAGAAGACCCTGGAAACCGGAGGTGCCTCCGCACCAGAGAGACTATCCTAGCCTCGAGCAAGGATGGTGTGGGAGTAAACGATGATCGATGTGGTCTAATGAAGGCCTGTCAAAAACGAACAAAGCGAGATAAACCTCATGGGCCTTAGCACATGGTGGATCAACGGACAATCTGAACTCTAAATCATATTGATAGCTGTGAGTCCAAGAAATGAAAGCAATGCCTTCATAACAAACCAAAAGCGGTCTGCTGGACTACTATGCATACGAATACTAAATAAAGAAAACATGAGTTAATAGACTTGTGTGAATAAACATGGGATTTATCCAGTTACATATGTTGTGGGACAGGCTGAGACTCTTTCAAGCTAGACTTAGTTTCTATAACGTTTGGCAGAAGACTTGGATCTTGCTCCTAATAGTAATTTTAGCTTTTTAACTAAAAGCGCAAAAAGTATGCTAAACCAATTATTTCAACCTGCTCTGTCATGTTTTTGTAATTTTTTAAATGTTGAACTATTGTACCGTGGTAGTTGCAATGAAATAAGTTGGAGGGCTACAGGGAAGGATAGGAAGTTTTTATAGTAAAAATATGTTGAGCTGTGCATGTCTTGAAGTTGTTACATATCTACTTATCTCATCTCAGTTTCATATTTTATTATTGGAGTACTAAATATATAAGTTCTTGTGTATGTGAGATCTTTTACCAGATATTTTTAGTTGTAACCAACTTTTTCCCACTTGTTTCAACTTTCAAGCTCATCTTCTTGTTCTTTCCATTTCTTTGTTTTTGTAACCCATGTGAGATGTACATGATCAAATTGAGGAAAAGGATTTGAGAAAGAGTTCTTTTATGAACAAAGATACAATACATTTATAAATGAAACATAGTTTCGGTATTTATACAAGTAAAGGGTTGTGACCCTTTGGACATAACCGACATACCGGTTGGTTCTTATAACTGCCACTTAACTAATTAGATAAACAAACTTAAGATATGTATAATACTTAGGATAACATATGATATATACGATATATATGGAAATCAGGAATTATATATCTAACATTCTCCCCCCCCCCCAATTCTTGTTTCCCCAAGGTCTTCAACTCCTATGAGACTTCGCATCTCTAAGAACTTTATCCTTGGTAATGCCTTGGTGAGGATATCTGCTTTCTGCGTCTCTCCACTGATATGATCAACTTGTATCTGCTCGTTCTCTATATATACTTTCTCTGATGAAATGATACCTTGTGTTGATATGCTATGATCTTCCATGAAACACAGGATTCTTCATGATGTATTGAATTCCATAATTCAATGTGACTTTGATGTATCTTATCAAATGTTTAACTGCCTTCATGTGAGTTGTTCTTGGCTTCTCCATAAATCTGCTCACGTATCCAACTGCATAAGTAATATCTGGTCTGGTATGTGTAAGGTACCTTAAGATTCCAATTAGCTTTCTATATTCTGTCTCATTGACTAGTTCACTCTCATCTTCTTTAGTGAGCTTCAGACCTGGTTCCATTGCACATTTTGTTGGATTGCAATCTTCTAGTATAGCTTCCCTGATAACTTTCTTTGCATAGGCTAATTGCTACAATTGTATTCTTCCTTGTGCTTGGTGTACTTCTATCCCTAAATGGTATGTAAGTGGTCCTAAATTACTCATCTCAAACGTGCCTTGTATTTCCTTCTTGAAGCTTGAAATGTCCTTGATTGAACTTCCTGTTACTATTATGTCATCAACATAAACTCCTATAATTATTGTTGACTGCTTTGAAGTTCTCTTGTAAACTGCTTGTTCCTAAGGACATCTTATAAATCCAATTTCCTTTAGAATGTTGTTCAGCCTTAAATTCCATGCTCTTGGTGCTTGCTTCACACCATATAGAGCTTTCTTTAGCTTGTAGACTAGGTTCTCTTTTCCTTTCTTTACGAATCCATCTGGTTGTGATACATAGACATCTACCTTTAATTCACCATGTAGGAATGCTGATTTTACATCTAAGTGATGTACTCGCCATCCTTTCTGTGCTGCCAATGCTAGTAGTAGCCTGATTGTTTTCATTCTTGCAATAGGTGCAAATACTTCACTGTAGTCTACACCTTCGGGCATGTGTGATCGATTTTGGCAAAAGTTGGGAGAGTCATCTACCGTTGGTTGAATTCTCTTACAACAACAGCTACCATTCTAGTATCAAGGCAGCTCCGTTCGAGGCTCTTTATGGACGGAAATATCGATCTCCTCTTTGTTGGGCTGAAGTGGGTGAGAGCCAACTAACTAGTCCGGAGCTTGTGTATGAGACTTCCGAGAAGTTCGTACAGATTTGTAATCGTATGGCAGCAGCTCGGGATCATCAAAAGAGCTATGTCAATTGTCGACGCAAACCGTTGGAATTTCAGTTGGCCGACAGGGTTCTCTTGAAAGTATCTCCATGGAAGGGCATTATACATTTTGGGAAGCGTAGTAAATTGAATCTTCCATATGTAGGACCGTTCGCAATTCTGGAACGGATTGAACCGAAGGCGTATAAGCTTGACTTACTAGCTGAACTCAGTAACGTTCATAACGTCTTCCATGTCTCGAATCTAAAGAAGTGTTTGGCTGATGAATTTCTCATTGTTCCTCTGGAAGATATCAGGGTTGATGATCGTCTTCGCATCATTGAGGAAGCGGTGGAAATCTTGGATTATAAGATTCGCAGCCTTCGTCGGAGTAATATCCGCATCGTTAAAGTTCGTTGGAATTCAAATCGTGGACCGGAGTTCACGTGGGAGCGGGAGGATCGGATGAAAGCTAAGTGTCCTCATTTGTTTCCTAAGCGCGCACTGGAAATTTTTTCTTTTTCTTTCGTCTCTTCCTTTTCGGCTTTGAGCAATTTTCGGGACGAAAATTCTTTCAACAGGCGGATGATGTAACACCCGGCAAACTCAGGTTAGTAACTTTTGCAAAACTAGTAAGTCTACCTTTACGAGTCATGCATACATTATACTTAACTGGGTTATTTGAGTCGTTATGATGGTTCCGGGAATCATCGGGAGTCGTTACAATGATCCAAGGGATCATTAGGAGTAGGTCCATAACCATGTGTACAAGGATTGGTGATTTGTAGAATTGCTGGATTTAATGCACACACGCAAGTCTCGAGTCCTGGGATTGATGAACGAGTATGAACGTGTTAGTTATCAAGTAATATGTGTTTATAATCATTATGTAACTTGTCGGTACACGAATACGTGCTTATATGTGTTAAAATAGCGTTTAACGCTCCAAAAACTCGTAACAGCCTGCAGGGGGCGACTAGGGTCGTAGTGGCCTCCTGCAGGGGCGACTAGGGTGCTAGTGGCCACCTGCAGGGGGCGACTAGGCCCGTAGTCGCGTAACCTCATAAACGACTAGCAACAGCTATAAATACCATACTTGACTTGTAAAACATCATTTGTGAAACCCTAACTCGCCCCAAACCTGTCTCACACTATACTTAATCTCTGCAACTCGTTTTTGCCCTAAAACCTACCATTTCCAAGCTTTAAGCATCCTTTCTAGCAAAATCTAAGGTTTGTTATCCATCCTAAGCTTTTAACATGTCATTATTTTGATCCCTGATGGACCAGACCTGGTTTTGTAAAGTTTGTGTCTTGAAAACGTTTGAAAAACAGTTTTAAAACAAGTTTAATCCTTTTTATGAATTATATGTGAAGGATTCATGCAAAGAACGAAGTTTTATGATTAAAACATGGAGATTCTTGTGTGTTTGATGTTTTACTGATATGATTGAGTTGCTAGGATGATTATCTAGGATTTTGAAGGTTGTTTGATGTCTTTTGATAATAATATGTGTTTTGACCCGTTTGAGTGCATTAGGAGGATTTAGGATGTTATGAGGTGATTTGATGATTGTATGATGTTAGGGTTTATGCTAGAATGATGTAATAACAGTAGGATGATAATTTGCAACGTGATTATGTGATGAAATATGATTATTTGCCATTTTAGGTAAGTTATGCATGTATTGATGTGATGTTACCATAATAACATTCCATTTTTGGAAATGCTTGCAAATAGGATGTTAGACTGATGATAAATTGGGGGTTTTTCATTTAGGATAAGTTGCTTGATGATTATGGATTGATGTTGGGTGTTTTTACATGTTCTGGATCTGATTTGGAAGGTTAAACGCGCGAAAGGAGGCCCCTATGCTGCAGGGGGCGACTAGCAAGTCGCCTGTCTAAGGGGAGACTAGCATTGCTAGTCGCCTGTATGGTGTCCTACTCGCCCCTTTTGGTAGCCACTAGCATTACTAGTGGCCTGTTTGATACCTAGTCGTGTGTTTTGCTTCTATAAGTGTAGTTTAGGATCCCGAAACATGGTTTGACACCTAGGAACACATTGAGAACCCCGTAGCATGTCTAGAAACC
Organism: Ambrosia artemisiifolia; assembly: GCA_032199755.1. Lineage (NCBI taxonomy): Eukaryota > Viridiplantae > Streptophyta > Magnoliopsida > Asterales > Asteraceae > Ambrosia > Ambrosia artemisiifolia. Next base: position 27,479,090 of record CM063529.1, on the reverse strand, counting down.
TGATAGCACGTGTTCAGAATCGTATCTGCAATATGTGAGCTGTATGCTAGACTTGGTGAACTATTATGCGTATTAAGTGCATAGTTGCACGTGATTGCTTGATTTCTTGTCTTTGGCTAACACGTGGGATGTTGGGTCACCAATGGGATGTCGGGTCTTGTCTTGTGTGGTCAGATTAATGTTTAAACATGTCTAAAAACATACACGGTTATGGTCTGGACATTCAGGGACTAGTAGACCTGCGGATTAATAGTCCGGGTACTCATATGCATCTGATGATAGGTCGCCAATACTAGGGACTATTGTTGCATTGTCTGTTGTTTTTTAAGGAGAACGCAACCTAAGGTGAGTTTCACAGCCCCACTTTACTGGTTTTGCTTTCGGAGGGGGGGGGGGACATGCTACGTATTTGCATTCATAAAACTTATGTCATATTATGATCGGCTTTTGGTTACTATACGGTTTGTTAAAGTCCCAGGGGAAACCATGAATGTTCGGGGTTGCTCAACGGGGGAAATGTGGATAGATCTAGTGGGTGTGACCTGCCCCACTTGGGTCGACTGGCGGTCGGACGGGTGCATATTGTCTCAACCTACGTATTCATTATTCGGGCACGGGTATTCTTATATTCATGTATTCGTGTTCAGTAATGTTTTTTCCAATCGTAGTAGTTGCAGAACTTATGCCTAGCTAGCGTGCACGTGACATAGTATTGACAGGATTGAACTTGGTACACATTTGGAAACGTTTTATAAAAAGCTATGAACTTACCATCATTATATGTTGACCTCTTTTTGGCATGTTTTCTCACGTCGCTAAGGTAGAAGCACATGGACTAGGCGCACGGGTCTTGCATGACATCTAGGGTCTTCTAGTTGCATGTTTTTGAATAACTATTTTAGACTATTTTCATCTTATGTTGGGTTGTGAACATGATTAAGCTTCCGCTACTGATTTTGTCTTATTATAAACTTAATGGTTTGCTTTACGTATTTTACATTTAATTGTCGTTTATTGTGACCATTGACTTGGATCCTGGTGTGTGACGCGCCTTGCGGTAAAACCCCGCATGTGGAATTTGAGGGTATGACACTACCAAAGAACTCTAGGAAGCTCTTGAGAATCTGTATGAGGGAAATGAAGAGATGAAGGAAAGTAGGAGGGAAATGCTGAGTCAGAAGTTCAATGCTTTCAATCATATTCCTGGTGAGTCACTAGAGAGCCAAATTCAATGGTTCGCTGCTTTATTTAGTGAGATGAAGTCCAATGACATGGTGGTGGACAATTCGGTGATGAACAAGAAGCTATTGAACACCTTGCCAAGAAACTGGGATTCAAATGTCACATTTATCAAGAGAACCAAAGACCTGGGAATGCTTACTCTGTCAGAAACCATCTACTTGATCAAGTCATACAATTTTGATGACAAGCAACGTTATTTGGCCCACACTGCAAGCTACAACAATGTTGTTGTGGTCTCTTCAAGTAATGCACTTATGTCTCAACTAGAGAAGCAGCGTCCCTTAATTTACTCTTATCCTGCTAGTGGATCCTCATATCCACCAATTTTTGGGCGTGCCTCATCCACATATCAAGTCAATTCTGCCTCACCAGGAGTTTCTCTATCATCCAGCACTACATCACAGACACCACCTACTGTTGCACCTCAGACATTTGCTAATATACCGAAAGAGCTTTCTGAAAACTTAGGTTTGTTTGTTGCCTTCATGAACTGCTACAATGCCTTTCTAACCGGTCAACTTACTTTGAAGTATGTTGGGGCATGTGACCTAAATGATGTGAATCAAGATGATTTGGAAGAAATGGACTTGACTTGGCACATCGCCATGGTGGTGCACAGGGCCACAACGTTTCTCAAGAAGACTGGAAGAAATGTGTGGGAAAACCCGACAAAGAAAATGGGGTGGGAGAAGAATAAGATGCGTTGTTACAATTGTGATGAACTTGGTCACTTTGCAAGGGAGTGCACCAAGCCAAAGAAAGAGACAAATCCTACTGCTTCCACACGTGTTGCTCCTTCAATCACTGCATCTGCCTCAACACCTGGTACTTTTGCTTCAGTCACTCACACAGACTCATCTACGTCAACTCCAAGTAATGCTATGGTTGTTCAAGAAGGATCTGGTTGGGACTGGTCTACGCAGGTTCAAGATTTAATGATAAATAAAGATGATGTGTACAAGGCTCTCATGGCACAGATGGAAGATGACTATGTGCCTTCTGTAGCTGAGGTACACGTTGAAACAAACAAATTCTATTCAAAGTCCTCCCCTATCTGTGGGATCATCACACTCTGTTAATCAAATCTTAAACTCATGTGATGACAATATTAAATCTGTTTCAACTCCTGATATGCACTGGATTGAAGTCCAGTACATAGATAAAAATGGTGTACCCAAAATGTCTTTGGCATGGGTACCAATCATTAACTAATCCCGCATCATGTGCAGGAATGGCTATGGAGTACTATCATTCGTCTTTGGTACATTGATAGTGGTTGTTCACGGCACATGACTGGAGACTTATCCCAGCTCACCGATTTGGAACGTTTCAATGGTGGATTTGTCTCATTTGCGGGAGGAGAAAAGGGTCAGATCACGTCATGAGGAATACTAAGGAATGGTGCACTATGTTTTAACAAAGTTAATTATGTACCAAAGTTGAAGCATAGCCTTTTGAGCGTATCACAGATATGTGATAATGGCCATTCAAATCACTTCACTGATAAAGGATGCATGATCTTAAAACCTGGAGTTGTGATTCCAGATGAATGGGTTTTGTTAAAATCTGAACGTAGAGGAAATGCTTATGTCATTGACATGAACAAACCTCCATCTGAAAACGTTACGTGTATCTTTTCAAAAGTTTCTCAAAGTAATGACATCTTGTGGCATCGTTGTCTTGGGCACGCTAACGCTAAAAGGTTGAACCGTCTTGCTAAATTGGGCTTGGTAAGAGATTTATGTGTAAAAGATTTTATAACTATTGAAAAATGTGTTGCTTGTGAAAGAAGCGAACATCATCGAAAACCTCATCATCCTAAGTTGGTAAACACTATTGATTCTCTGCTGCAGCTACTTCACATGGACCTATTTGGCCCAGTGAATATGCTTAGCGTTTCTCGCAAAGGTTACTGTTTAGTGATTACTGATGATTACTCACGTTTTACGTGGGTTTTCTTTTTATCTAACAAAAGTGAGACTAAAGAAATAATAAAACAGGTCATTGTGTTGATGAAGAATCATAAAAACATTACGTTGAAGGGGATCCGTTGTGACAACGGGACTGAATTTAAGAATGCAGAATTAAACTACTACTGTGCTCAAAAGGGGATTACTTGTCAATTCAGCTCTACAAGAACGTATAAACAAAATGGAGTAGCTGAAAGACGAAATCACATGCTGATCGAAGCTGCTCGTACAATGTTGTGTGATTCCAAACTTCTGACTTTCTTCTGGGCTGAGGCTGTGAACACGGCATGCTATGTGCAAAACCGGGTTCTAGTCAACAAAGCATGAATGAAAACACCCAACAAAATTTTGTTCAATGTAAAACCCTCCGTCAAGCATTTTCGCACATTTGGTTGTCCATGTACTTTGTTGCACTTGGACGCTACACCAAAGTTTGATGCAAAGGCTGACGATTGCTATTTTATTGGCTATGCTGGCAAAACTGCATATAGGGTTTACAACAAACAGACTAGACAAATCGTGGAGTCGTTTGACGTGCGTTGGCTATAGGAGAATGATACGGATGCTAGAGTGGGCCCTGATTGGTTGTTTGATTATGAATCTTTATTTTGGTCTTTCAAGATCTTTGATGACGTGTCTTCTAGTGATAATGCAGGTTCTACAGGTCCCTTAATATACACCGGTGGCACCTCATCCTCTTTGTTGGATAATGTAGAGGATGAGGGGATGTTCTACCTGGGTCTTCATCTATTGGCTCACAAGACCCACCGGTACAACAAGCTCCTCCTGCTCTTCAATATTCAACAGTTGAACCTGACAATGCAACACATCTTGAAGATCTTCCTCCTGAAACTTAAGACTTTACACAACAAGTAGATGATGAAGATTTATCTTCTGATACTTTAACTCCTGACTTTCATGATCCCATTCCTCGTGAATGCACCGCGGAGGAAGGTGAAGAGGAAGAAGCTGAAGAAGAAAATGTGGAGGAGATCGTGACTGAAAGCCCATCCATTCCAGACATGGCTATTCTGACTAGTGTTCAACGGGATCACCCGATAGAAAATGTTGTTGGTCCTGTGAACGCTGGTGTTTTAACTAGTCGTCAAACTGGTGACATCAACAAATGCTTGTACTCGTGTTTCATTTCACAAATTGAGCCCAAAACAACTGTTGTAGGTCCACGAGAACCTAGTTGGGTTGATGCGATGCAAAATGAACTTACTTAGTTTGAGAAGGTAAAAGTCTGGAAGTTGGTGAAATTGCCCCTAGGAAAATGACCTCTTGCTACAAGATTGGTATATAGAAATAAGAGAGGTGATAGTGGGGTGATTGTCAGAAATAAAGCAAGATTCGTAGTGCAAGGCTTTAGGCACATTGAGGGGTTAGACTATGATGATGTGTATGTTTACCATTTAGAAGTAATCAGAATTTTTGTTGCCTGCGCTTCGTTCAAGGGTTTCACTGTTTATCAAATGGATGTCAAGACGGCTTTTCTCTATGGAAAGGTTAAAGAGGAGACATATGGTGCTCAACCACCTGGTTTTACCAATCAGAAATATCCAGGGCATGTATACAAGCTTGAAAAAGCTTTGTACCGTCTTCACCAGGCACCTTGTGCATGGTATGCTACATTAACCGATCACTTGCTTGCCAATGGATACACTCATGGCATTATTGATCAGACATTGTTTGTGAAGAGAGTGGATGAAGATCATATCCTTGTGTAGATATATGTGGACGACATCATCTTTGGATCCACTAGAGATGCATTATGCAAGGATTTTGAGGAGGTGATGAAGAAGAAGTTTGAAATGAGTGCACTGGGTGAAATGACTTTCTTTCTGGGTTTTCAAGTTCGTCAAAGCTCTACGGGTATCCAAATTCATCAAGGGAAACACGTTGATGATATTCTTGCAAATTTTGGATATAATGAAGAAAAGCTAGCTCACACTCCGATGTCAGAGAGACCAGGTCTAACCCAAGATCTGGAAGGAGAACCTGTGGATGCACACCTATACAGATTGATGATTGGTTCACGGATGTACCTGACCGCCAGCAGACCGGACGTCATGTTTGTCGTGTGTCAGTGTGCACGCTATCAGGCTATTCCTAAAACCACACATCTTAAAGATGTCCAGAGAATCTTTAGATACCTTAAGGGGAAACCCAGATTCCATCTTTGGTATCCAAGAGATTCCCCTTTTGAATTGTTTGCTTTTCCTGATGGCGACTTTGGAGGTTGTGACATTGACAAGAAATCTACTTCGGTCGGATGTCAATATCTGGGTGATCGGCTTATTGCTTGGCAATGTAGAAAGCAGTAGATAGTCTCCGTCACCACTGCAGAGACTGAATATGTTGCTGCTTCGGCGTGCTTTTCTCAGGTTATATGGATGCAATACAAACTGGTGGATTACGGTTTGGATTTCTCTCATACTCCCATTTATTGTGATGATGATGCAGCCTTCCAAATTGTGAAAAATCCAATTTACTTTTCAAACTGAAGAACATTGCCATAAAAGAACATTTCATCCAAGACTCATTCAACCAGGGGTTAATTGTTCCTGAACAAATTCATATCGACGACAATGTCGCCGATCTTTTTACAAAACCGGTTGATCGAGCTCGTTTTGCAACTCTTTTAGAACTACTAAAAATGGTACATTTTTAGTATTGAGCTTGGTCTATAAAATATTTTTCTTCGTTTTAGGCTTGTAATTTTGTTCTTTAAATTTTTAATTTTAAGCAGAAATTTAGGGGGATGTACCCTCAGAAAAATACAAAAAACAATAAAAAAACGCAAAAATTACTAAAATTACAAAATAGAGTCTTTTCAGTATTGTAATTTATTTTAGAGAGAAAGTCATTGCTATCATGCGGGAAATGAAATGATTTTTCACACATGGATTAAGGCTGGCTCATGTAAAACGTGTATCAAAATGGTTTTGGCTCTGGGGTGATATACTAGTAGGCTTAGTCCTGAAGGCTGGAAAGATAACTGATCTTGTGAAGCACTTAAGGATAAGGTATGACCTCGGTAAGGAACATCACTTAGAGTCGAGTACAATCTCTATTTGAATGCTTATGTGATGTCCTGAAGCATAACACTGTGGTCTAGGTCTGAAACCTTGTCTGAAGAACTCGTGTGTCTCCTTTGTTTTGCGAAAGCAAAGACCTGGAGATGCTAGTCAACGAAGGGCTTCTTCTCCATCCAGATACATGCTGACCTAGCCTCTTTGTTGTCGTGCTATAGATCAAAATGCACCAAAAAGAGACCTCTGTGTCCAAGGATGTCCTGGCTGTCCCTCTGCTGCTTCTAGAAATATGTTGACCTGGACACAGTCAGGACGTCAAAAAAGAGACCCTCTAGAGTCCAAAACCCATGGCCTATATCATTTGAGAAATCATTTGATTTGTATATTACACCATATCTCTTGACGGTCTATTCTTTTCTCTTATCAACCCAGTCCTAGTCAAGGTTTCAGAATTCTAGAACAGATACTGTGAAAAATATGTTGTAGGGAAACTACTTGCATGATAGAGTATGTTATTTATGATTCAAGGATTTGATTGTGACTTGCTTGAGTGTTCATCATTTAAAACACCAAAACATGATAAATTGATATCACAGGTAGTTATACAAGAAGACCTAAGGCAATAAGTTTAAGTGAACAAATATACCAGTAATTGCTAAGAGCAGCCTGAGTAGATTAGTGTTGATAAGTGTAGTTAAACTGAAACATGGTGATTTAATCCTGTAAACAAAAATGTATAAAGTTTTGGTTAGAATAGAAGTATCTTTATTTTTGTGTGTTTCTTAGTTTTAGTTTAGTTTATTTTTATTTTTATTTTTAATTTATTTTATTTACTTTGTTTTTATAAAAATATTAACCTCTTCATGATCTAATTTGGACCCGTTTCTATAAAAATCCACCTCAAAACGTTTTTGACAGTATTGGGAACTGAGCAAAAAAAAAAAAAAGCCGAGCCCACCACACATTTGGTGGGCTCCACAAAATCTTAGCTTTTTGTACTTTCTTTAGTTATAAAAGGAAAATTTTGGCTTTACTTTTTCCAACTAAAGCACACGGTTTCAAATTAGAAACCGAATTCTCTCTCTCACACACACAAACACAAACTTCAGTTTCAGAAGGTAAATCAGTGATCGGAGTTGAAATCAACTGAATCATGTCCGTCTTCTTGTTGAAAGGTACGTTTCTTTGCTCGGTGATGATCTAGTGAATGTTGATGTTGATCGACAATCACCGATGAACCGAAAGTTGTGATTATTCATGTTCAAGAACCGAGTGTAAGATTTGTGTTTTCATGATGAAATCGTGATCGTTATGGTTGATAGTTGTCTAAATCATTGTAAAAATCGTATTTAAACTGAAATATTTGTTGATAAAATGTGGAAATCATCGTGCAAGATGATTGGTAAACTAAGATTTTAATATTGTGGCGGCGCGTGAGGCTCACGCGCCTTGGGATCAGTGACAAAACGTTATAAAGTAATTTATCAACGCTCCAAAAACCCATTGCATCCAGAAACCCATTGCATCCAGAAACCCATTGTCATCCGGAAACTCCTAGCCATCCGAAAACTCCTTGGCCACTAGGAAACACATGGCCATCCGGAAACCCCTAGTCATCCGAAAACCCTCAATCATCCGGAAACTAATGTGTCATCCAAAAACCCTCAATCATCCGGAAACTAATGTGTCATCCGAAAACTAAGTTTTCATCCGAAAACCTAGGTTTACATGGAAACTCTCTAAAATTAAGCCCATTTAAATTTTTTGTTGGTATTTACCTATTCTTGCTTGGGCTTAGATCATTTTGATATGCAAAAAATAATTTTAATCTTTTTGAAAATTTAAATTGAAAATGATTTTATGATTCAAATCTATGGTTTCATCTGTAGATGTGGAAGATGATGATGATAATCCACACCACGCTTTAAGGGCAAAGAAAGATCACTTTCCATATTTTGCCGAAAACGGGAGGCAGTTGAAGACTCTCGGTGAGCTGATGCGGGTAGAAGATGTAGCACTAAAAGTTTCTTCGCCCACCATGTCTTACTATGGTGTTTCGACTATATCAACTGGTGGACGCAACTCACATTTTTGCTAATTCTGTGTGACTCGTCCACTGTATATAAATTATAAAAGGTGATCCACGGGTCAAAAGGTCATCACCAAGGACTCAGGATCAGGTTGGAGTCAAAAGGTGATCACTGCAAATGAACCTGGATGGGGCAAGAAGACGAGTGAAACTGACACTAACAAGAGCTCCGGATCAGGTTGATCAAGTTTTGGATACCTTGTAGTGATTTCTAGAATAGTAGGAAGTGAATGTAGACATACCAAGATGACATAAACCTAGGGGATATTGTTGGGCTATGATTTAGAGGTTTGCGTCTCTCTTGGTCCATTAGACGTTTTAGGTTAGGTTTGTAGTGGTTTGTTAGGGGTTTCGGCCTAGTAGGCCCATTGTATGAGAACCACCCTATGTGATTATAAATAAGGGGTTCCTAGAATAATTTGGGGTTTTTAGTAGTTTTGCTTTGGTTATCTCTTGTACTCGGGTTTGGTGTACCAGACGAATCCCTTGAAGTCGTGTGCAACGTATTAATATAATCATTCCCTTTTAAGTTTCCTTGTTGTTCTTGCATTCAATCTTAGTTTCCATCTTCGATTGAGTGTTGTTTGATACCTTGGAGAAGATCTTGGACTTACATACACTACAAACAGAGTTCGAAAACCTAAAGATGAAAGATGTTGAGTCCCTTGATGAGTTTGCTGGCAAGATTAGTCAGCATATTTCAAAAGCTAACAATCTTGGGACTAATCTTGAAGATCGAAAACTCGTAAGGACGCTACTTGGTGTTGTACCAGAAAGATTCAACGCGATCGTTGAAACAATTGAACAGTTTATAGATCTCAACACAATGATGTTTCAAGAAGCTATCGGTTGGTTAAAGGCATTTGAAGAAGAACTCAAATCAAAAGAAAGCTCATCAGGATCGAAGAATGATTTGTTATTACTTTCTTATGAAGATTAGAAATCAAAGAAAAAACAAGAACCAAGAAACAGTGGTCGTGGACGAGGTGGCAATCATACCCGTGGCCGAGGGAAAGGTCTCGGACGTTCGAACTATTGGGGAAGAGGAACCAGCTGAAATCAAGCAGGAAAACAATCAAGTTCGTCTCATACAGGTCACGAAAAATCAAAGAGTCAATGTTTTAAATGCGATGAATACGGACACTTCGCATCAGAATGTCCCACATCTAAGAAAAAGAATGAAGAGGAGTCACACATGACACGAATGGTAAATGACCAACCAGCCCTTTTAATGACGGTTTGAGTGAAAGACCAGAAGGAGATGGTGTACCTAAATGAGGAGACGGTGTACCTAAATGAGGAGAAAGTGGTTCCCACTAGGTATGTGTCTAGTTTAAATGAAAAATCGGTTTGGTATATGAATAACAGCGCGTCAAATCATATGACCGGAAACCAAATGCACTTCACATCACTAAGGACTGACCGTGGGGGGGGTTACCTCACACAAGTTCAACCGGTACTGTGAGGACGAAGGAATTTCCCGACAACTCACCGCTCCCTACACTCCGCAACAAAACGAAGTGGTAGAGAGAAGAAACCGTATCATGCTTAGCATGACTCGAAGTATTCTGAAGGCAATGGATGTCCCGCGGAATTTTTGGGCTGAACGAGTAAGACATTCAATTTATGTGTTGAACCGAATTCCGACAAAGGCATTGAAAAATAAGACGCCATATGAAGCTTTGAAGAGACGAAACCCGAAACTAGGCCACTTGAGAATCTTTGGATGTGTTGATCATGTGAAGACATCAATACCTCACCTAAATAAACTAGAAGACAGAAGTGCTCCTATGGTTCATCTAGGAATGGAACAAGGTTCAAAGGCATATCGCATGTATGATGCCAAAGATAGGATAATTGTTATTAGACGTTATGTAGAATTTGATGAAAGCCGGAAGTGGGATTGGCAGAGTTAGCTATCCGAAGCAAGCGATAAAAGTCCCGTATGGACCAACTTTATGGTAGAATTCGAGATTATTTGGTTAGAACAAAGGGTAAAAGTTAAGGGGAGTCCGACAATGAGACCGCAGAGCAAGAACTTAATGAACCCAACGAGCCAGTCTCACTAAATACAACCATGTTTGGGAGTGGTGATAATCTTGAAACTCAGACGCCTTCATCATTGCAAACACCTTCTGGTTCAGTTGATCACACTCCACCTCGTGGGACGCAGTCACTTGGTAACGTGTATGGTAGCTGGTGAACCAATGAACTATTTAGAAGCTGTAAAATAGAAGGAATAGAAGATTGCTGATATACATTAAATTATACATATAAAAGTCCCCGTTTATCTCTCGTTTATATATGTTTTTGACCTTATACATGAGAAATTGGTACTTATTTGGGTATCTTTATGATTACAGGTCTTAAACGATGTCCCATAAGCAAACCCGAAGAAAAACGAAGGTTTTTGCGCAAAATAGAAGACTGTGTCAATCTAAACGGCCATTCAGTTTATCTGAACACCCGTTCACTGGGACAGATATTTTACACAGCACTTCTAGAAGCCTACATCACTACACTTAATGATTGTCTACCCACTTGGCACATGAACAGTCGTTCGGCCGTAGTGAACGACTGTTCCCTTATTACAGAGTCTTTAAAAGCAAGTTTCATCCCTTTATTTAATGTTGAGTATTTTTGGGGCGATTTTGGGCGATTTTCTGGACCTGTGACTTGCTGTGAAGGCAAAGAACAAGCTCGGGAGGTGATCCGAATCCGTTATCATCATCCAATCCATCACATTAGGCGTTTTATATGGTTTGATCGTTAAACTTATATATTGTTCAAATTAGTTTGTATTAGCCTGAATATGATGTTTATGTTATAGACTACGGGTAAAAACAATAGTATTTAGTAGTGTAAAACAATCGTTTGTATGTTAATCACGTTTTGTATGATTTTGGCGCTTTTCATGTTTGAATCTTGATGATCATATTGCAAACTAATTTCGTTTTTGTTGGATTTCTGGTTATGTTCGTGTCACTGTAATGATTATTGTTTTGTGTTAGTCGGATACATGTTGAAAAACCGTCCGGTTAATCGATTAGTAGTAGACTAGTTAACTTGCTAACATGTTTACACCATGAAAATGGAAACGGGTATTGGTTTGGTTATCGGCACGTAAAAGAGTTTAAAAAGCTTAATGGTGTTGTTACTGATCTTTGACACGGTTGATGATCTTCGTGAGTTATTTTGGTAAAAATGGCGATCTTAGTAAATTTGTGTTCAAAGTTGGTAAAATGGAATAGTTTGTAATATGCTCTACTTTATGCTAGCCTCGGTGGTTATATTGTGTATTCGGTATTGCTTTCCTTGATTAGTGAGGTTAGAAAACTCTTAACAGATGACTAACTTATCTTTAGAAGATTTACATGAGATTATATCAATAGCTCGCTAATGAACAATTTATGGTGGTTAACGTGTCTTATCATGTTAGCTTTCCATATACTTGTCATGTTAGGATTCCAAAAAAGGGATACTAATTGTCTGAAAATGGGAATGTTGATCTCGCGCCTTTTTAACATATGTTATGTAGATGACATGCTAGGATTGGTATTACCTTATCTTTATATATATATATATATATATATATATATATATATAGGGTAGGGATCATACGAGAACCAATTTTAGGGAGAGAACCAAAGAACCAATGTGAACAAAGGGCATTATTGTAAATATCAATCTTCTTCTTTTTTCTTTTTGAAAATAAATCATCTTCTTCTTCTGAACAAACACCCCAACAAAAATAATAGTCAATCGTATTATTCTACAACCACATCCAACCATCCTTTTTCTTCAATCTAATCAATCATCATGAATAATAACAATAATAATAATCTTCACTGTTCTAACAATAATGTAAATGCACCAATTATAACCTATAATTAGATCATCCATGAACGACGCCGGAAGTAGTAGCGGCGGTGCTACGACGGCGGCGGCAACGTCGTCGTCGTTGACATTATTAAGAGGCATAGGAAGATTGAGGCTTGAGGTGGAGCTGAAGCAGGAGAGACGACAATTGTGTCGTGGAAGAAGCTTATGAAGGACGATAATAAAGCGGCGAAGAAGGAAGATGTTGTTGTCATTGATGGACTGGTTGCTCATGTATTTGGCAAGATAAAAGGATTAGTGGTTGAATATCGTGCTAAACTTAAAAAATCAAACGAAAGGTCATTGGCCTTGATAAAATCAGCCATGAATATAGTGGTTGCAGTCGGGCTCCTTCAATTGGCTCCCAAAAAGGTCACTCCTCGTGTTACTGGTGCTTTTGGATTCACCATGTCACTCATATCTTGTTATCAGGTACTTTCAATTCTCTGTGTTATTCTTTTTCTTCATGAATCAGTTAAGTTCAGGAAGGAGAACAATGTTATGATATTTGATTTGGTTTTTGCAGTTACTTCCGTCAGCACCCAAGTCAAAAGCACCTTGAAGGAATGTATGTGGTAGTCGGTTATGTTTATTTAATTGGATGAGAAATGAAGAGAGAATTGTCAAAATTGGCTAGAAAGGACCTTAAATTACATGGGGCTTTTGATTAACGTTAATATGAACCATCAATATCATGTGTATTTAACCGAATCGATTCAACTATAATGACATTAGAGTAGTTGGGATGAAAATGATAAAGTATGTATTCAAAAAAATTGTTGCGCCTATTAGGTGTTTGATGAAATGTCACAATGAAGAAATTTATATAAGTGAATCCTTATCAAGTAGTCAAATTGATGGAATTTTGGTAGTTGCTTGTGTAGAGTTTCCACATGATGATTGATGATGATTACCACCTAATTAGGACATTCACTGATGGTGATATTGGACGAGCACTATAAGCTAGCAAAGTGGGCACCTTCAAACTTACGGTCAGTGAAATGTACAACAGGTATCTGATCTTCATTGGACTTGATCATTTTTATTGTTTATGTTAATTTTTATATTGATGCACATGTGCATAATTTATATGGTAATGATAAAATTAATGTTAATGCACATGTGCATTAACGTTGAAATCTTGTTATTATCATTAAGTTCTTTTGCATAAACGCACATGTGCATATGTTGTGTTGAAATCTTTATTATTTGTACACAAAGATGGGATAAAAACAAAATAATGTAACTTTTGTGTTATAATCGAGGTATAAATGGTCAAAAAAAGCCGTCGGATGCGATTGAGGATGATGATATAATCGTTAATCAGGAAGTCAAAAAAAGGTCGCTATTATTTATTTAAGCAATTTAGGTATATATGCACATGTGCATATATGTATATTTTTTTATGTTAACTAATAAATGTTAATTGTTAGTTGTTTAAACACACGAACAATGTGATAAATTTGAGAAGTATACAATGTTCAGGGTGACTGATGAAAAAACATGGGAGATGTTGGATGAGGCATTAATGAAGTGTGAAGAGTGTTGGAAGAGATAAGTAAAAGGAGAAGAAGTTGAAAAGGGGACAATTGAGCAATAGAGGGAGACACTGATGGTGGATGTGAGTTTGTGAGATAATTAAAAGTTTGTAGTTAGGTGGTTAGTGGTAACATGGTTGGTTTGTAATATGTATATTTTTTTATATTATTATTTGTTTTATTGTGTTGATAGTTTGGTAGAAATTACATGTATTTGTATAATAAAAACAGATGGGTACAGAAAAGTTTGTTGTTTGAAGGATGATGCATGCACATATGTATATTGTGGGTGGTATTAGATGGTGGTTGATAGGTCGATTATGTTTGTGATTATTATTTTAGCATGTGTAAATTTGTATGATAAGGAAAATTGACATATGCACATGTGCATAATTATAATTAAACCCCCTACAACCCAAAAAAACCTAAACGCACACCCCCACCCCCTCCCACAATACCTAAAATCTAAGCCCTAAAGTTAAACAACTCAAAAAACAGAACTATATTAGTGAAATGCACATGTGCATGCGGTACACGTTTCTTATTTTATAGTTCTTATATAGAGTTGTTCTAAGTTTATTCATGTTTGTTGTCCTATACGTGTTTTATTTTAAATTTATGTTATAATATGCATGACTAAACACTTGACGAGTTCGATTGTATTTTATATCTTACTTTGCGTCCATTTAATGATCATTGAATAAAATTTGTGACCCCTTGTATATCTGTATCGCGTCCATTTAATAATCATTTAAGTATGGTAATTGACAATTCATTAAAAAGTGTAATTTAATAGTGAAATGCACATGTGCATACAGTGTATTTCTGTATATATAACAGCGAAATGCACATGTGCATCAGGATGACGTCATATGACGTCACAAGCCATTTTTTTATTTTTTTTTTATTTTTTTTCCGAATTCATAATGCAAAATAATCATTTTGGTGTTTTTACTTTTTTTATTTTTTTATTTATTTAGGTTATATAATTTTTTTTATTTTTTTTTTATTTTTTGATGAAGGGGTTTTTGTAGAAACCTTCATATTTACAAAAATGCCACCTGTTCACACTGGTTCTTTGGTTCTCTCCCTAAATGGTGGTTCTCAAATGATCCAAATCATATATATATATATATATGTGTGTGTGTGTGTGTGTGTGTGTGTATATATTGTATTTGGAGTCTTACTTGTGTTAATTCAATATTTTAGAAACATTATAGTTTAAACAACTTCATATTATCTTTTACTGGTAAATTGGGGACAAAGTTTAAGTAATATTGCGTCCGCTCGCGTCCATGGATCGATATTTGGTTCTTATCTGAGCTTACCACATATATGATAGGGTACACTTGCCTTTTTGTGTGTGTTTTAGTGTTAAGGTCTAAACCATTTTTATAAATATTAAAATCAAACGTGTGTTAAAATCATTGAAAAATTATGTATAGTTGCGCACACGTTAATTGCAATCGATGTCGAGATTCAATCAATTGAGAAAAATAAAACTTGGACTCTCACTAATCTTCCACCAAACCAAAAACCCATTGGTGTGAAATGTGTGTTCAAATTAAAGAAGGATGCAACGGGCAATATTTCGAAGCACAAAGTCCGTCTTGTTGCAAAAGGTTATGTGCAACAACATGGTATTGACTATGACGAAGTCTATGCACCGGTAGCGCGACTTGAAACCATTCGGTTTATTCTAGCACTTGCAACTCAACATAGTTGGGAAGTGCATCACCTTGATGTGAAAGCAGTGTTTCTAAATGGCGAACTAAAAGACGACGTTTATGTATCACAACCAGAAGGCTATGTGAAAAACGGACACTAGCATAAGGTGTATAAGTCATCTTAGTCTCTATACGGCCTACGACAGGCTCCAAGAGCCTAGAATGCCAGACTTAATCAGATTCTCAAAGATTTGGAGTTTCAAAGGTGTCAACAGGAACAAGCGGTTTACATGAAAAGAACAAATGGCTCATTATTAATTATCGGAGTTTACATAAATGACCTTATTTAAAATACTATTGATGCCATCCCTACAAAACCATTTTTAGTTTGAACTCATCCATCCGATCAAGAAATTGAGCGATATCAGCCTTATAAATTAGACGGTTATTGTCTTCGTTAACGGTTATGGTGTAACCGTTCCCTCCCTTTTCTATAACCGTTCTCTTGAGTCAAAGAAGATTGACAAGCCAGTATAAACCTTAATCTGAATCACCTTCTGCATATTTTGTTAAGTATAGAATCTACTGAAGAAGAAGAAGACAAAGTACTGAAGAAATGTTATCCACAAGACTAACGTGCCACATATTCGTCTTGAACTCCGTGGCATGGTATGTATATTAAATTAACATAACTTTTTCTATGTTTTTGTTATCTAATATTTAAAGTGAAAAATGACCGATCCTAGATGGCAAATAGTGAGTATTTGTTTATTAGGCCCTTCAAACTCAAAGGTATGGATATATTTCTTCAGCTAGATTATCGCGCTTCAATTATGTCGGAATGTTAAGACTTAAGATTCATTGGTGGAGTTTAATATCAAGAATGTTGTCTTCTGTTCAATGTCTTTTCCAATGACTAATATTTTATTATTTCCAGAGAACATATGATGCTATTTTCTCAAAAAAAAATTATTTATTTGAAGTTGGATACATTACTTACCATACAGTTGTTCTTTATTATTAATATTATTACTATTATTGTATTTCTTAATACAATTTAAATTGTTCAACCCGTGTATCATACGGGAAGATAACCTAATTATTTAATATATATTTGGTATTATAAATTATAAAACATATTAAAACATTCGGTTTCGGTGTAAATAAAATGCTATGAATTGTAAAGGTATCACCTGATAAGATATTACCCGAATCCAATTAATATTTTATAACCAATCTCATATTTGATTCAAGATGCCAACACACGCATCAAATATTTCAGTATTTCACATATCGCTATTCCACGTTGGTTCATTTCAAAAATCTACCATCACTAGTTAACTGACCAAATCAACTTGACCACCTATAAAGTCATCGGGTCAACTTTGTGGAAAAACAAAATTGTCATATTCATGGAAAATTGAAGGGCCGGCAAGAAACAAAAATAAGACGTCAATGTTGTTGTTAATATTCAATGAATTGTAATGGTATGTTTTTCCAATAGGGAAATATTGAATATACATAACGACATAAATTTAAAAGAAAATTCGTTGGGCACTTGGAAACCAGGAAGACTATAATGATAATCTTACAAAAGTTATACTTGCATGATTTTATGGTTTCTAATCATAAAATCAAAAAAGTTATACTTACAAAAGTTTAAGTTTAGAATAACAAAAAAGGCTTTTGTTCTTTTTGATATTACAAAGCTTGTTACATGATTTTATGGTTTCTAATCTTAATCTCAGTCTCAGTCTCAGTTACAAAGCTTGAAACTCTAAGCCACTTTACCCAAGAACAACCTTGATTTCGCGAGAGGTTGCATATTTACTTCATGATAAAAGTGCTTATGTTGATTGGTTTCTTACTTTATGCTTATAACTTCTTTTGTTTGAAAAGGTTCATCGTTGTGGGTATTATATAATTTTGGGTTTTTTGTTCAATAATCTTTTTTTACCTGCTTTAATTAAACCAATTCTTACGTCTTAAATGATCATTTGCTTGTACGTGTTGTTCAAATGTTCAATCCATTCACATATCACACATTCAAAAATAAAATATGGTGCCTTGATTATTAATGGGTTCATTAATAACACTACTATAAGCAACTTCAAATTCATCATATACACTCTTGAGTTTAATATGCTTATGCTAATCAAGATATTGCTTATTAATAGGTCCATCGATTTGAAAGTATATTATTCATTTAAACCCTAAAATGCGGTGTTGCAAGGATGAAGGTTGGGTCCGAATGATCTTAAAAAGTCGACGGATTATTACAAAATGATTATAAGAGGTAAATATGTAAAACTTTTGAGCGAACCCCTAACTGAGAGTACCTTCTTTGAGCAATATTTAATATCTTTTGTCTACTTCATGGAAACCCTTTGCTTAAGTCACTCCTAACATAGTCAAACCCTACCGTAACCTCATCTTAAATTCTGCTTGCCGATTAAGGTAATCATTGTATGCTGTTTTAGCTTCAGCTGATGTATATTGATATACCCATAACTTTATTAGTTAGCTAGAAATGGAGAGCGGATTGAGCTCCAAGTGGCAATTAGGCTTATGTGTGTTTGTGTATGTTTATTCATTATAACCAGCGCCTAGGTTTGATTTCTTTAGTTTCATCAGTATGCCCAATTTTTATTACTTATTCTGAAGCTATGATGACATTGAAACATAGTTAGATTAGTGGGTGAATATAGTTACAATCTTCCCATGTCTAACTAGCATCTGACTAACAAGTTTTGTTGCTACGTTATAATCAGATCGTATCATTCAATTAAGAAGCTCCAAAATTACAGAACATGAACATGTGAAGGTATACACAGTACCAATACTTTATGTTACTTATCTTTTCTTTTTTCGTTTTAAATTAATTAATGGATAAATTATTTGTGGGAACAATTTGATTTGTGCTAAGCCTAATGCATGGTGGTTAGCAATACCGTGAACTTTAAACCGCTTACGCACCAACAAACACACAAGTAACAGGTTGTTTGATTTCATACCCTTATCAAATAGCAAAAGATAAGAGATTGGTTCTTTTAGCAAGATTGGTTCAAAGTGGGTACTAAACAATAAACCTAAAATAAGAGATAGGTATGAATTACAATGACAAATTGGAGGTATTGGTGGACCAACTTGTGGGTTTTGGATTATGGAAGCGAAAACTTTGGCAGTTTTTAGAGTGATGAGGAAGTGAACCGTGGTGTGCACTTGGTGTTCATTAAACTATTGACTCAACGACTTGCTTTGCAAACGTTTTTATTTATGATCTTCATCTTTGTTTGTGGGTATGATTTATGTTGTTGTCTTTTGATGTCTAGGTAGAACAGAGGTTGAAGATGATGTAGGTGGTTGTATGTGGCAGAGTGGGCAGTTAAGATAGATGAGGGCATGGACTGTCAGTGGTAGGTGGGTGACCACCGCCTTTGCTATCCTGTCATTTGGTTGGTGGCGAATAGTGGCGATGTTTCGGCCTATCAATTAAATTTTCATGTTGTACATGTTTGAGAACGGGTTTGTAAAGGTGATGGTGGCCACGACAGAGTGTGTAGTTGAGGTTAAGGATTTGATGGTGATGTAAGATGGTGGTGGCATGCGCTGGTATGATGCCTCATTTGAATCAATGATCAACTTTTTTTCCTAGCTATGATGAGTTAAAAAAATATTTTGATTGTTGGTGGGGATGGCGTGGCAGGGATCGCTGATGGTAGTATTCGACCTTTTGAAGTATGAAGACGAGTTGTATGTCCGGTTTTCTCATAGATCAAACGGGTTTCGCTAAGCTATGAGTCCTTTCATTGCCGGTACGTTCTCCTACCAATTTCTTCGCGCCTCCATTTTTTGGTTTGTGGTATTTCTAATTCTTATTCTTTTTCTTATGGTTTATGAACATTGAGATTTAAATTGGTGTTAGATTAAGTTGTTTTAAAGCACTTTTTAGAGGCAATTATACTTTTCCATGTTTCAATGTGTGCACATTTGCTTCAATTTGAGATTTACACAAACTAAAAAAGATACTTTATGAAGGTTGATTGAGTTGATTTGAAGCACATTCTACATTTCATACTTGAATGTGGTTATTTTGCTTTGATTTGAAACAACTTCGGATCTGATTACATTAGGTAGGATTCAATTGGTAATGTGTGGAATAGGTTATGTAGTTGGATTTGTTTGAGAACTTGATGATGATTTTATACTAAGTTTTCTTATGAAAGGCCTTTGCTTTTTGTATCTTGAAGTCTTAATTAAACTGCAGTGAGTTTCTGTAAGGATGAATTGAATCTCAATTTTATACTTGAAATTATTTTTTAGCTTCTTAAATTGTCCTCTTTTAATGGTAGGGGTCTGTGGATTTTGTTTGGTTTTCAATGTCTAGGTTATTACTTTTTGGGTTTATTTTGGTAAAGTTGATATGAATATTGGTTAAATGTTGCAGTTATTTTTGTTGATAGGGGAAGCTGAGCTTTAGAATATCTTGGGTTAGAGGACAGCAAAAGTTCTACCAATTCGTTGTAAGTTCAAATTTCTTTCTTTAGTTCATTGTTTTGATTAGATCATGTTAAGTTTATTAATTCCACATATGTTTTATTACAACATGATTGAAGGTAAACATGATCATCCCAAATTATTCCATGCCTGGGATGACTGGATTTCAACGTCTTAAGGAATTCAAGGTTTGTAACCTTGATTTCGTCTTAAATTCTATGATTTAATTCCAAAATTCGTGGTTACCTAACAACTATATGTTCATGATTTTTCAGAATTCGTATACATTGAATGAAACTCGGGTAGTCATCATGTCATCTGAGAACTTCATAACGCGTTATGTCCACCTTCATTGGCCACGAGAGTCATCGAAGATTTATCTGAAGCCGCGACGCATAAACTTTGGCGACCCTATTTCAGACCGCCTCCTGATGGCAGTTTTTGATTTCTAAATAGAACTTGATTCAATAATGATTTAGTATCATTTTTTAAGATTTATAAGGACGTTTCAATCTGATATAAACTGCTTCTGTGAAAACATTACTACTTAATGTGGAATTGTTAACTATTGTTTCGCTATGTTTAAATATATATGAGTACATTATGTTGTCTAAACTACATGGTGATTTGTTTATCCCTTTAGATTATTAAAATCCAATTCAAAAAATAAAGAAACGGTACATATAAAGATTTGAGTTTAGTTTTTGGATGCATGAGCTTGACTTAGATTTCCTTAAAAAAAAAATTTTTATTTTAATAATTTGTTTGATTTTAGATATATATGAAAGTATAAATTGTTGATACTTTCAAGCCTGAAATTGATTTTGTATTTGTCCATTTGATTTGGTAGTTCAATGTATGCACTGTATTTTATTTTCATAAAACATATAATCACAAGAACCGCTGCGAAACGCGGTTGATAAACGTAGTTACGGATTACCCCACAAAAAATGTGGTGTTAAATTTAATCTCATGAAGAACTAGTTGCTTAGGAAGTTAGGTGGTATTTAACACTAATATATTTACTATTCAATAAAAGGTAAATAATATTGTCAATAATAAAAAACTAAAACCAACTTATGGGTTTAACCTAAATATTTTTTTTTGAAAGCAAACACTTTATTAAACCAATAAAGAGCCAATAAGAAGTTGGAATACAACCACCCAAAACACCAACAACGGGGAACACACCCCATTACACCAAATTGGCTACATTAAATTCAACCCAATTAGCCCAATGAAAATCCGGCCTCTTTGCACGATTCGAAATCTAGAAAAAAACGTCTTCTAAAATCAAGTCCACAACCGACTGCATAGGATAAATTTACCTTCGAAAACCTCTTGGTTCCTAGCTCACCATATTCTCCACACGGTAGCCATGACGATAGTGTGAATGATCCTCTTCCAAAACTTGGAGCCAGGGCATGACAACAGCCTTTCGATCCAAGCCGAGAGGGAATCAATATCCGAGTGGCAACTGAGTCTGACCCACACCAATATGTTCCACCACACAGCTCTAGACCATAAACATCTAACAAATGCATGATTAGCATCTTCTATACCAATACCACATCTCGAGTATATGACATCGTCGATCAAAACCCCACGGGCATCGAGCTCTTTTTTTGTTGCCACTTTACCAATAATTGCACGCCAAAGGAGAAAATTAGCTTTTAGAGGAGCCCAAGAGTTCGACTTGAATTCAGGATCCAAAAGAGACCCATTCGATGCTGCTGCTAGCTTAAACATGACCGGTTTAGCCGAAAATAAGACTCCCTCATTGTTCTCCCAACACCATTTGTTTTTGGACGAAGAAAGAGACACATGTTGTAAATACAGCGATAATTGATCGAACTGAGCAGCAGCACTCGGCGCTAACAGCCCCTGAGTGAACCACGGAATAAAATCGTGCTAAGTAGCACCAATGGCTCACCCGATCACCAACACTGAAAAAACTCGTATTCTAAAAGAAATAAACAACGAAAAAATGAAATCGAAAGAAAAACAAACATAAAAATGTTAGAACCAGGCAAGCAAAACGTAAAACATAGAAAACAATAACTAAGTAAAGCTAGGACTAGTGCGTTTCGGCATACCATTAAATGTAAAAAAATATGTATAAAAACGTTGAAACACACACGTATATACGTTGTGACAAGTTGAGTCGCAAAATTTATACCGAAATGTAAAACGAAAAAAAATGTAAGATGAAAAATATAGGGTCTAAAATTGAAAGTGAAAAAGTGTTGGTTAAGATATACAAGATGTTAAAATATTGAGTTAAAAGTAAAAAAAAAAACAAAGATGAAAAAAAAACAAAAAATTGGTACACCCCACTAAAACCCATAGTTACAAATTTTGATGAGTACATAAGGTTCAAATTAATATCTATCAAATAAAAATATATGAAACAAGCCTTCATACACAAAATATAACGCATGAGCACAAAAAAATCTCAAAAGATAAAGTATAAGTGTACAACTCACCAATCTCAATTATTTAACACTATATAAATATAAACATAAATAAGAGACAACTATCTTCTATATCTATACAACTATATAATGAGTTCTGGACGGGTAAAATAGTCATTTAATATTTATTTATAAGGGCAAAATTATAATCTTATTAAGTTGTCAAGAAACATTTAATAAAACAATTAAATCTCTATTGCTTAATAGTAGATTAATATTATCACTACTTAACCAAGATGATATTAATTGAAATATTAATTCACTTCATTTCTACAACATTATATTTTTTGTTTGAATTGAAAGAGCAACTCAAGCGTTTAAGACAATTAATTGAATTTATAAAAAAAACTATATATGGCCAATTCTTCAAAGACCCTACTGCATATCGACCAGAAGAAAAAAAACGGATGAAGCGGCCGCCATTGTAACCAACTACTCATATTCGACACAATTATTACAATTGAATTATCGTTAAACCCTTATGATTAGCAATTTGTAACCGATCGACAACAACTTTGTTTCAAACCCAAAAGCCACACAACCAAACAACCTCCATGCCTCTCGAGTATCTCTCTATTTCTCTTCAATTTCAGACGGAAATTTAGTCTGCGATGGCAGGCGAAGGAGAGGCTGTGCCCAGTGTAGATGGTGGACCATGACTCATACCGGTCCGATCCAATGGACATGATCGCTTTTACATTCCCATCGATATAGAAGTTTTATTTTTTATACAATTTTTACAAAGTCTTTAAATCACCAATTCTTTTTATAAATGCCTTTGTTATTATATTTCTCCACATGTTTGGTAATTCATATTTTTATAAAATTTCATTTTATAAAAATAACACTTTGTATGAAAATACAACTTTTGTAAGTCTTGAAAACATTTTCATTAACAACCTTGGAAAGTTAAAATCTTTCATTTACAAACACCTAACTTAATAAGCTCATCAAGGATAATCTAGATGTATTGGGTGGATTAACTCCAAAATGTCCATATTTGGTGTTTCAAGTTAGTAAATTTGAATATGAAACTTTTATATCTTGTTAAATGTGACACGTGCCAGATTTCCAGGTCAAGATCCATACACACTCTCACCATTTTGTCCATTTCCAGTTATGCATTAGACATTTTATTACAATACATGTGCCATCCCGAGTCTAGGAAGACCTATGATAGTTCAGGAGCCCATCTCAATGACTTGTTTACCCATGCAAACCCATAAGAAGAAGAAGAAGGAGAAGAAGAAGAAGGAGAAGAAGAAGAAGGTCCCTTAAGTTTAGGTTTTTACATTTTTACCACGCAGAATGTCCCTTCAGTTTATGTCACACCCCGACTTTTCCCTAGTCAGTTGTGACGTTTGGTGCCTTTGCCAACGCAGCGGAAAGATGCTTCTAAGACCTTTGGTTTCCTGAACGCCAATTCTAACCCTCTAGGATTCCCGATCCCAAACTGCCACCTACTCCAACCGTGCCATTACCAAAGTTTAAACCTGAAAGACATACTTAAAAAGTCAACATATAATGCTGGTGAGTTCATAAGTTTTACAAAAGAGTTGTTATAAGTTTGAAAAGATCATATCCGTTACTACTAGGTTATAAGAACGTTAGCTAGACGTTAAGTGTTTTTACTACTACGGTTGGGAACCCATTACTAAACATGTACAAGAAGTTGAATCCAGCCCAGACTGACTGGGTTACCGATGCCTTGATAACCCGATAGTTAGAGAAAATATGCACCCGCCCAGCATCCCCGCCGTCGGGTGGGGTTTGTGAGGCCCAATAGATCTATCCACATTTCCCTCGTTGTGCATTCCCGCACATTCATGGTTTCCCCCTGGGACTTTCCGAAAAAGCCGTATATTAACATGAAGTAACCATAGTATAACATGACCTTTAATAAAGAAGCAAGTAGCATTTTTGTCCCCCGAAGGCAAAACAGTAAAAGTGGGGCTGTGACACTCACGCACCCATTCCATTCCTCAAAACTTATTCGCTTTAAATTCCTCAGGTTTTCATAAAAGAAGCATGTCTTTGCCCTGAAAACATTTATAAAACAGTAAAAAGTGGGGTCATGAACTCACCTTAATTTCCATACTAAGCTAGCAAACAAGCCCGAAGCTTTGACCGACCTCCTCGTGTCCTATAACCAACAAAGGACACCTTAAAGTCTAACACATATAAACCTAGCTATTATCCGGCTAAAAGATAGTTTATCCAACTATCTAGACTCACGTGTATTAACTCGAGTACTACTATGCTTTAACTCGACGAACCGATCGTGACTTATCTTACTTATGCGTTAACACACGACATAGTACCCAAGTTGCGCACTTGTCACTATTCGTGTGTACACCACGTTGGACTATTACTACAAAACGTATAACTTATCTTGAGTCGTAGCTCATTTTGTAATTCGTATAAATGTATCTACCTTATATAATTATATTTTAGGAAAAATGCCCTTGATAAAAATGTAAGTATAGTTGTTTAAATCCGATCAATAACAATATCGCCTCTTTTCCAAATCCGACCATTTAAGTTATTCAAAACTTTGCTTTTTGCAAAAATAGTTCCCAAGTAAAATATATACATATTTTTAAATCCAAAGAATAAACATTATTTAGATACCGAAAACCTTTCGAACACTCGTCATACTTGACGTTCGGCGAAACTATATATAATATGTTTTCAAAATATTGTCCGGGATTTACTTATTATTGTTAAACGTATCTTTTGTCAAAACGTCACTATTTTGCATAACTACACTTATCACGGCACTTAGGGAACTTCATTTATAAAAATATGCGACAATTCTATTTTCGTTGCGCCGTGGATTTTATAAAAATTTGGGCAGAGTTTCCTCTGTTTTTGTACAAACCAGGCGACACAAGTCGCCTACAATTTTCCCAAAAATCAATATCCAATACAAGACTTTATATGTTTCGACAACTTTTCATATATAAACTACTTATTTGTATTTATATAAATACACGAAACAATATATATATATATATATATATATATATATATATATATATTATAGTCCAACCAATTTAGTCCGATATCGATTTTATAAGTCACGCCTTTTATATCCAATACCAATCGTCCGATATAATATATAGTTACCGTTTATTATTATTATTCGGTTCGTTCGCGAGTCAAAACTATTTTATGAATATCAATGTATTTATATATATATATATATATATATATATATATATATATAGGGACAGGTTCAAATACAAAGTAATGAAAACGTGCGAAGTGTGCGAAGGCTCACTTGCACATGATAATTACGTAATGATAATTACGTAATGCCTTCATGAATATACAAAAACATTACGTAATTATCATTACGTAATTATCATGTACAAAGTGCATGATAATTATGTAATGAGAATCACGTAATGATAATTACGTAATGTTTTTGTAAGTTCATGAAGGCATTACGTAATTATCATTACGTAATTATCATGTACAAAGTGAGCCTTCGCACACTTCGCACGTTTTCATTACTTTGTACAATAACCGTCCCCTATATATATATATATATATATATATATATATATATATATATAATATCCACAACAATAATACAAATACGAATTAAGGTATACCGATTCGTACGCGCGTAACCCGAAGCCACCTCGAACTACGTGTAGACCGGAACCGAAGTTTGACCAGCTTTGACCGCGTGTTGACCGAGGCTTGACCATCCAGATCTGACCCGAACAAGACCCGTACCGAACCCGATCTCGTACCGAATCTGACCCGAACACCAAAACCACCAAACTTTGACCCGAACTCAGATCTAACCCGGATGCAAACTCGAGGCCAGCTGTCGCGCGACTCGAACCCAACAACAAACTGACCCATTCCTTTACCCGAGCCTAACCCACTGACCCGAGACCAAAACGAACACAAACCCAAAGCCGGGTCCGTAAACGAAGCTCTACTTGACTCGGGTTTGACCCATAAACCGGATCGGAACAATACCCGAGCTAGAACTACACCCGAACATCAAACGACCTAGTCTGACCCGTGACCCGAGGTTGAACCAACACGAATCCCGGCTCACCCTTGACTCGACAGCCACAACCACCCGAAACAACCACAAAACCAAAACAAACCACCGCCGCTGCTGCTGTCTCCTTGTACCACCACCACAATCGGCCAAACACCACCAGATCCACCATCGGCCACCACCGAGCACCTCCACCACCATCTGCTCTGCCCATTTCGGGCTCCACAGAAACACCACGCCGCCATCTCCTTCAACAAAACCACCACTTGGAACCACTACTCGAGCGTCACCATCCCAACGACCACTACAAACCCAACCCATCCCTCCTTCCCGTCACCCGTTTAACATTGCGCCGCCACCACCGATCCTGGTGGTGGCCGGCTGATCTTTAGCCAGAGAGAGAGGGACGAGCGGGAGAGAGGTAGGGGTAGAGAGAGAGAGAGGTGAGCGTGAGAGAGAGCAGGGAGAGAGTTAAAGAGAGAGATGAGAGGATTTTCTCAAAGTGTTTGGCTGCCAAAAATGAAGGAAGAAGAAGCAATCCCTTTTATAGCTAGGGTTAAGATTAGGTAGGTAGATACCGCGTATTGAACCCGTTACTAACGAAAACGATTCGGTTTATTTTCTAGGCTTGATATTTAATTATAAAAAGTAGTCGGTTTTGTTCGAAATTAAAAATAATAATAAACCGAGTAAAAATATTTATATTTTCGTTGTCCAACGAATGTTTTCAGAATACGCGTTTAAATCGCGTTAAAGTTTCGAGCATGGTTTCTTTTATTAAAACGATCTGTTAATTTCCGAAACTTAATAATAACAATATTTGTAAATAAATAATCACTTCGAATAATTTTAAAAAAAATCATATCGGAAATTGATCGAAATTTGCGGTTTGTCACAGTTTAGGTTTTTACATTTTTTCCATGAAGACTAACCATGTTAGACCTCCGTAAGTTTGGGGGTGATGGAACTAAATTACAAGTTTGGAGTTCTAATGGGCAAAGTGAATGTTTGGAGTATTTAAATCCATTTCCCTTTATAATTAATCTAGCTGCTTTATATGTTTTCACTTTCAAAATGTGGTGTATTTATAAATTTATGAATATGTAGTGGGGACGAGCTTATTTTTCTCTACGTTTTGATCTAGGTTTCATTAAACACAGAATATGATAAAATATAATATTTTAGAAATAATTACACTGTTAGTCCATGTGTTACATAAAGTTTCATTGTCGGATATTAAGAGTTTAAAGTAACAAGTTGAGATATTAACTTTCTAATTTCTTACAATGTTAGGTATTAAGTGCTAACACTGTTAAAAACTTATAGTAACGACCTTCACATGCCCCAAGCATGAGGGTATTTTTGTCAATTCAGAATTTTCATTTTAAAACACTTAAATATAAAAATCCCAAATGTCTTCAACCTCCCACTTCCCCCTGCCTTCGATCAATTCACAATTTTCATTTTAAAACACTTAAATATAAAAATGCCAAACGTCTTTAACCTCCCACTCCCCCTGCCTTCGACCTGACCTCTTGTCACCTACCCCCACCTATCTCCAAACTTTGAGCACAATATCGTTGCCAAACACAGACGCTCATCTAGATACGACACCTTCGTAAACTCAACTTTTGACGGCAGATCTGTTGCCTTCTCAAAACAACTAGTAGCTAAATCATACTTAGCTAATTCATGTCACATCATCCATGTTTTATAACAAAATGATATGCATTTAAAATACGGTGCGAAGGTAGTTAGTTGACTCGGTATGCGGCAGAGGTTGGTGGTGATGGTGTCTGGTATAACAAAATGTAGTGCATTTAAAATACGGTGCGAAGGTAGTTAGTTGACTCGGAGTGTGGCGGAGGTCGGTGGTGATGGTGTCTGGTAATTGAGATTGTGGTGAATGGTGTTCGAGTTCAGTTGTTAGGGATTCTAGGGAGCTCAGGTGTTGAATTGAAGAGAGGGAAGAATAAGGTGGGATGTTGGGTTTTTTTATTTAAGTGTTTTAAAATGAATATTGTGAATTGATAAAAATATCCTCATGCTTGGGGCATGTGAGGGTCATGACCATCAGTTTTTAACGGTGTTATTGTTTAATGCCTGAGATTGTAAGAATTTAAATAGTTAACGCCTCAACTTGTTACGTTAAACTCTTAGTACCTGACACTGAAATTTTATGGAAACCATAGAGACTAAAGCTGTAATTATTTCAATATTATTGTTGTTGCTGTTGTTGTTGCTGTTAAACAACATTTTATAATATTAAATACTTGTCTACATACCTTTTAAATAGTCACTCATTTAAAAAATAAGGAAATATAAATTCCATATAATTCCATATTTCTTACGTGGTTATTACAAGGGTCATGGTAATGACATACACTCAAAATTATTTGCACACCCACTTATATATCGTGTATAGGGGTATACGTGACGTAGTCGCGTATAGGGGTATACATGACGTATTGGTGGGTGCACAAACTTCCGCACGTCTTTAATGTCTACCAGTCACGCGTCTTGTCAGACCTATACGCCGCGTATAGGGTCATACGCGACGTATTGATCTGACAGGTGAAGTATAGGGGCCCAATTATTATCATGTTTAGACTCTCATGCTACTGCTTACGATATTGTACAGTATGTCATTTTACATTTTACCAATTCGAGGATACATTGTGGACCAATTGTTATTTTCCATGTTGTAATTTCACAGTTTCACTACATCGCCACAAATAAACAATTGAGAAAATTACAATTTTTGTCCTTTACAAAAGTCAAAACTATGGACTGGGTCATTTAAAACTTTTAGTTTCAGTCTTTATCCTTTATATGAAAAGTTGCCACGATTTTTGTCATTTTCACTAACTGGGTTAGAAAATCTCAGTTAAGTTAAGTCATGTGCAAGACACATGAGGGCAAACTGGTCTTTTTACCTCTAAAGGACAATTCTTGTAATTTAATATAACAAAACATCCATCCAAAACAAAGAACAGCAACAGTAATATCAAACAGCACCAAATTACCGGGTACATATGAGAGGCGTTTGTTATAAAATTGCTAAAGATACTTATAGACGGTCTAGTTTACTCACAAACCGGGTACAATTACCGGCTCGATCCACGGTCAGATTGTTCAATCAGATACTGGTGGTTAGATTTGTTCAATCATAGTCTAATTTTCTCAATTACTCAAACCCATTGCTCAATCCCCGGTCAGTATTTTAACCTTGAATCACAAACACATATGAATTAGTCAGTTCAAAAGTAGAAAGTTTGATGATAGAGATCAAAATATGTTCACCTTATTACATATAAAGATGGTGACAAAAACACTACACAAGAATATACAAAATTAACTTAAGAAAAACAGTTAAACAACACTTTTAACTCTTCATACAAAGCAAGTTCCATTCATACCAACTGTTCATGCTATACTTCAAGTCTTCAACTACGATCAATAAAACAAGCAACAATTATTAATGGAAATAAGAATCCAAACAGCATAGGATCTGGTAATGCGTGTCCTACACAAAATACCAAACACCTGGTCACCTGCCCTATGTTCTTGATTAAATAATAATACTGAACTCGTCTATTAGATATATTTTATTCTAATTAACCAAAGTAGAAACTATCTGTTAGCGTTTATATACCTGAGCTTGTTTAGCAACTCCTTGAAGTGCAGTCTCCATTGATTTCAACTCCCTCTTCACCTTCTCCAGCTCAGCCACTGAATCTGAATAGTCGGACAAATTTCTTTGAAAACTCGACGATTGTTGTTTAACTTCGGCTTCATGTTCACTAGCAGTTGTGTTACGATCATTTGGAACTAGCTCAGGAACGATCTCAGAAACATCATCTGAAGCTTCTATACTTGGTCTGCTGACTTCACCCACCACATCAGATGACACATCCATCCCCTCAATTGCATTTGACTCGGGTTCTGTTAACTTAGGGTTTTTGATTGATTTGGGGGTAAAATTTGGGGGGAGATGAATAAATAAGATTTTATAAGGGATTAAAATGGGGTGAAATTACGTTTATACCCTCACATGCATTGCATGTGGGGTGACTTAACTGATTATATTAACTGGGTTAAGTGTAAAGGACAAAAATCGTGGCAACTTTTCATATAAAGGATAAAGACTGAAACTAAAAGTTTTAAAGGATCCAGTCCATAGTTTTGGTGTTTATAAAGGACAAAAATTGTAATTTTCTCTAAACAATTTAATATCACATTTGACAAACTTTATTTGTGATTCTAGCATTAACCAACCACCAATTCCTAGATGGTATCAACTAAAAGCGTAGATGAACCATGCAGTATATCATGGATAAATGAATAAGACGCAGGGCTATCCACGGCTGTGTTCATGGGTGAACAATGGGGCGGAGAATTCAATGGCCATCTTATCAGTGTTTTTCATTTGTGACGATTTTGGCTCTCAAAGGCGGCCAGCGCTTGCTAATGAGGTTAATTTAATTAGGGCTTGCGGCTTAGCAACGGTGTGAATATAATGTCTTGCCCAATGGCAGCTCTTGAACAAAAAACTAATTAGTAGAGCCACACCGAATAAATATAAAATTTTTCAAAAAATTTCGGTAAATTTTACAATACAAAGTGAAAAAGTTGGGCGGGCCTAGACCTCGTTTGGCCCAAGAGAAAATCTGCCAATAATCACACATACAAATATTTACAAGATACATATCCCGTACTCAACAGTAAAGAGCTTTGGTCTAGTGTCTATTTTATTATAACATGATAACCCTACTTATGGTTAAAATTCATACAAAAGTTAATTAAGCAAAAACAGAATTATGAAGAATTGGAACCACCAAGTTGCTTGACATACAAAGCCGCCACAAGATTATTAATATTTACATTATCACAATTATTATTATTATTATTATTATTATTATTATTATTTAATATTTTTTTCGATTATTATTATTGTTATTTTATTTAAATAAAGAAGTCGTCGCTTGGTCAAGTACGCTTCTTTATATAGTTAATACCGCACCCTCAAAACATGCTCAAGTTTAAAAATCCACACTAAATAAAGGAACAAAGGAAGAACCATGACTCGATGGTGCTCCTTTGGGTGGCATATGGTGGTGGTTGCGACCATGTTCATGGTCTTTCTAACAACTCCTATGAGATCACAGCCCCAAACAAACGTGCTAATCCAGTCATGTAGCACAGTCAACGCCACCAACATCCAAAACTTCTTCAACAATCTTAATGAAACATTTAGAGATGTCCGTAGACAATTATCCAACAACAGATACTTTGCCATCTCAAATCAGACAAGAAATTCGGAGCCGGTTTACGTGATGGCTCAATGCAGGAACTATATGTCCACACGCGACTGCCTTGGTTGTTTCGACTATGCAGCTAGTTCGATACGTAGCTGTGCCAATTTCAACGGTGCCCGATCGGTACTTGATGGTTGTTTTCTAAGGTGAACAGTCTTCCATTTTGATTTGTTTTTCTTTTTTAGCAAATTTGGACATGCAGTGGCGGACCCATAGTATAACCATGAGGTTAAACGTCTTCAATTAAAAAAATTTGTGTTATTTATACGCTTAAATGTTGATTGTCCCCTGTAAAGTTACGGCTTAACCCCAATCAACCCCATGAAAAAAAATCATGGTCTGGACAACTCATTATTTAAACACTTTGAAGACCGGCTTAAATACATAATTGAGTCTGGTGTTGTGGTAAAAGCATATTATACCTCTCTTTTTTTTAAGTTACATCCACTTTTTTTTAAGTTTGTAACATTATTAATATCTAGTAATATCTTTCCTTTGCATACTAAAAGAAAAAGTATATACTCTTTTATTAGAATTTATAGTTGAAAATTTGGATAGTCACGTTTAGCCAACTATAGTTTCTTTGTAGAAAAATAAAGTCAACAGTTTATTTCTAGTTTCAAATAATGTATAAGTTATTTTCCACATGATTGATGACTATCTTATTGTTGTACTAACTATGAATTTGTTATTAATAATTCCTGTCAACTTGGTTTAATAACTTTATTTGTCTTAAATAAATATTGTTAGTTATCTATATGATGATTGTTTTGACAATATTTATTGATCTTTGAAATTCCCTTGTTAAATTATATTATATAGATGGCATTTGTCTCGGTCTTATTCGGTAGGCTTGTTTTGAGTCAAACTTAGATAACGCTTGATTGGCTACAAATATCTTCAGTTATATGATGGGTACGTGGTCATTTCATGGTTGTAAAATTTCCAGAATTAGTCCCTATAGTTTTAATGTTTTGTGAATCGTACCCTTTTGTATACCAATCTATACAAATCTAAATAAATATCATTTATGTAGAGGTGTAGAACTAGAAGAGTAAAAGTTGTCTAAGCAGTGGCGGATGTATTATATAACAAGGGGTGGCGTCCGCTACCCCTCAACTTTTCCTATGTAGGGTAAATTTTTATGTAGTTTTATGTTTTTTGTATTATGTTAACCCTAAAAATTATATAACGTTACCTCTCAATTTTTTTAAAAACCCAACACACTCTCAAAGTTTTTAATATAAGCCTAACATAAAAATAGATAGAAGCTTATAGGCCATAACCCAGTCCATTTGTAATTTATTAATTACAATATATAAGCCCATTAACAATGGTTAAAGTATTGAATAGGAGTGTAAACGAGCCGAACAACTAGTAAGTTAGTCGAGATCAGCTTAATAAAATGTTTGAAACGAGTCGAGCCTTATTGAGCCCGAGCCAAGCTTGAGCTTAAAACAAATCTTGTTTATTTTTTGAGCCCGAGCACGAGCCTGACATGTGAAGCTCGTCAGGCTCATAATATTAGTTATCACTCTAATCGGATAGACGACATAAGAAGATCGTATTTTGTTAAAAGGGTTTTCAACCACGAAGTCATCAAGTTAAATGGACAAGTTATCCTAATGGCCGGTGAAGTGTTGATGTAAAATGTTTTGATAAATAAGTGGTTACAATATAGCGCTAAACAAGAAAAAATATATTCCTTATGAAAGTATGGTAAAAAAAACTGAACATTATTTATTATCGCGTTTTATCGTTCACATTATATGAAAATACTTAGTTCATGTGTAGTCGGGCGCTTTCACCGACGTTTTAGCCCCATAGCACCGGGGAACACCGCCCCCCCGGGCGCTATGGGGGCGTTGCCCCTTTGGGCGCCATGAATATAGCGGGCGTTGTTGTTGTTGTCGTTGTTGTCGTTGTTGTTGTTGTTGTTGTTAACTGCAAGTAGAGAGAAACAGAGGGAGAAGGGGTCGCCGGAAAAAATGGTGACGCCGGAGAAGAAGATGCAGAGGCGGTGGTGCAGGTTGTGGCCGGAAGATGGTGTCGCCGGAGTTCTTCACAGTCCTGTGAAGAAGAAGGGATAGTTGATGGTGAAGATGATGAAGATGTAGTTGATGAAGATGATGTTGAAGAAGATGTGGTAGGGAAGATGGGGTAGGTGGGGTATTGGACTATTATAGAATAATAATAATAATAAAAAGCAATGATTACCCAATCATTTATAAAACCCCATAACGCCCCTTCCCACTACACCCTCTTTTTCCATAACGCCCCATAACCCCCCCCCCCCCCCTTCTATTACTTTATAATATTTTAATCCCCATAACGCCCTATAACGCCCCTCCACTACACATGACCTTAGTACAATAAAAAATTTAAAACGTTACCCCTGAAGTTGTAGTCTAGATCCACCAGTGTGTCTAAGTCAGGATATTTAATGTCTTAAGCCTTCAATATACGAATAATGGATATGTCATATTGTTATTCAATAACCGACCCCTTTATATATAAGGTGGAATACAACACTAGGGGATTGTTCAATGGAGAACTCATTTTAAAGAGAGAAATCGAGAACTCCTAACTAAATTAAAAAAAAATCATAACTCAAAATTTAAGTAAAAAAATAGAAAACTAGTTCGGAGCTTCTCTTTCCCACGTCATACCCGTTCAGAAGAAAAATAAAAAAAAACACACCTAAAAAACGTACTGCACATGTGTAACACATGTGTAGTATAACCCAAAAGCCTAAACCCCCCACCCCCAACTTACCCCCACCCAAAAACCTAATTCTACCCCACCCACCCCCACCCTCACCAAAAAACCTGAATCGCTTATCCAAAAACCTAAACCACCCATCCACCCCCTACCCAGATTTTTGGTTTTTGACTTAAATTTGGAGTTATGATTTTTTTCTTAATTTAAGTAGGAGTTCTCGAGTTCTCTCCTTAACTATGAGTTTTCAATTGAACCTTCCCCTACAACACTAATACCTCTAAATATATATATAGTTTATAATTAATGATAATTATGCCAGAATATAACATAATAAATATTATGACTAATTATAGTTATGTTGCTTTTGTACAGGTACGAGAGTAATTCTTTTTTCGATCAAACAACATTACCAGGCAATCAAGGCTTATGTGGTAATCGTACTTCGTCACGACAGAGCGCTTTTGAGACGGCTGTGAATGGATTGTTGTCCAATCTTTCAATCGCGACCCCAAAAATAAATGGTTTCTATGCTGCGGCCACAGCACCCGTTAATGGTAGCAATACAACTACTGCTTATGCCATAGCACAGTGTGCCGAGACAGTTACAGCCGATGGATGCAGAGATTGCATGCAGGTGGCATATGCCAACATAAGGAGTTGCGCCACTGATGTTACCGATGGGCGGGCTGTTGATTCGGGTTGTTTTATGAGGTACTCTTCCACTGCATTTTTTGGAAACAACCAAACAACTGACATTGCACCGTTTCTGATAGAAGGTGAGACTTTTACATCCCTATGCTAATTTTGTTATAGAATTGGGATTTACATATAGGGCATTTCCTTAACAATTATGT
Organism: Ambrosia artemisiifolia; assembly: GCA_032199755.1. Classification (NCBI taxonomy): domain Eukaryota; kingdom Viridiplantae; phylum Streptophyta; class Magnoliopsida; order Asterales; family Asteraceae; genus Ambrosia; species Ambrosia artemisiifolia. The sequence continues at coordinate 27,443,776 of CM063529.1, read as the reverse complement.
CCGCTAACATGAAACTAGTACGTACAGAAATAGAGTGTATCAGTTTATCGTTCAATCTTTTAAGAGTCTTTTCGGTTTGAAGATTGATATCACAAACTAAGAAAGCTTATAGCTGTTGGTATACATTTCTTGTTCTACAATACTAACTACCTAGAAGTCTAGGACGCGTTAATGTTTCAAAATTGATATCGTTGTTTATTTTCCCCCAATGGGTCTTCTAGTGATTTTTTTTAAGAATCGCAATTTTCAGTATTTGTAAGGGGCTGTTTGGTAAGCCTTTTAATGAGGCTTTGAACCATTCAACATTGAATGATTCAGCATTCAGCGCGTTTGTTTCAGCTTCTGAATGGAATGGTTAAAACACTACAAATCATTGATCTTTTTTCGTAAACCTTGTCCGTGATTTTTAAAAAACCAGTGTGACCGTTTTATTAAGACACTAAATCTAAAGTAACTGTGTCAAGTGCATCTAAATCTTACTCTATTATGATCATATGTTCACAGAAAGTTCATCAAGCAATAAGGGAGCCATTATTGGAGGTGTGGTTGGAGGTGTAGCTGGTTTGATCTTCTTGTTAATAGCTCTACTTTTGTGGTATCGTCGATCAACAAGAACTACACCAGGAGGTATGCCATATCAATTGCCAGTCAAATGAATGAAACTAGATTACTCAAATAAATTAACTTATTTTTTTTTTATAAAAAGGCAATAGTAGCCTGGCAAAATATATTAATATAGAGAATAAATAATACATACTAAAGGCAACTGAATTTTATTTACATCTTATCAGGTAGCTTATATGGAGCAACTGAATTGCAAGGCCCAAAGGATTATAGCTACAGTGACCTTAGGAAAGCTACAAAAGATTTTAGAGAAGAAAATAAGCTTGGAGAAGGAGGGTTTGGAGATGTGTACAAGGTATACTTATCACTTCAATTCACCTTAATGCTTAAATACTTTTAGTTCATTTCAGATCACAAGTTTCAACATATTTATTTTCTTTGATATATTTATGATGTTTTGTTGCGCACAACGCAGGGGACTGTAAAGGATGGGAACATTATTGCAGTTAAGAGATTGGCCATAGGTTCCGCAAAGGATAACTTCGAGAGTGAAGTACGCGTTATTAGTAATGTTCATCACCGTAATCTTATTCGCCTTCTTGGATGTTGTAGCAAAGGACCAGAACTACTTTTAGTTCTCGAGTACATGGCCAATGGAAGTCTAGAAAAATACCTATATGGTTAGTTGTGTCCTAAGTTTATATAATATGGTACTCTTAATGAAAAAATGAATCATGTTTATCATTATAGTAGTTTTAATGCTTTCTCTTTAATTTTAATGTATTCAGGTGAAAAACGGGGGTCCCTAAACTGGAAACAGCGGTTTGATATTATTTTTGGCACAGCTAGAGGTCTGGCATATCTGCACGAGCAATACCACGTAACGATTATCCATAGAGATATAAAACCAAGCAACATTTTACTCGACAACGAATTTCAGCCCAAAATTGCGGACTTTGGATTGGCAAGGCTTCTACCTGAGGATCAGACCCATATTAGTACTAGATTCGCTGGAACATTGTAAGTATTATGCTATTAAGAGGCAAATATACTTCTTTGGTATACACAAAACATAAAGACATGTGATAGAACTAAAAGGAGAGAAACAAGACAATAATTTGTGAATAATGTTTTCTGTACATAGAATAACTTGACAAATTACAACATATAAATATGATAATGCAATCATTTCCAGATATATTGCTAACAAGTTCTTTAACTACTTATAGGGGTTATACAGCACCAGAATACGCAATCCACGGACAGTTGTCGGAGAAAGTTGACACCTACAGTTTTGGTATAGTTGTCCTTGAGATTATTAGTGGAAGACGATGCACAGATATCCCCGATGAATCCGCTGGTGAACAATACCTCCTTGAACATGTAAGCCAGCATCAAGTAACACTTAGTTTTATCTCATTTTATTTGTAGTGAACTATATAGTAAAATTAACATGTTGCGTTTGCGGTACCAGGCTTGGAATCTATATGAAACTCGCATGCAGTTGAAGTTGGTTGATGAGACATTGGACCCAAGTAAGTACAGAGAAGAAGACATAAAGAAAGTTATAGAAATAGCACTGATGTGCACGCAGTCTCCGGTTTCGGTTAGGCCAACGATGTCCGAAGTGGTGATGCTTCTAAGTGACCGATCACGAGTGCAAAACCCGCCAAGTAGACAAAATGTCAATCTAAATGATGTAAGAATAGATGTTGATAACTCAAGGTCCACAACTCAGCAGTCGATGAGCAACGCGGATGCTACTATCACTGAGTTAACCGGGCGGTAATTCATTACCATCTATTGTTATAAGTTTGAAAATGGATCCAAGAGTTGTGTGCAGAGTATTTGAGTCTTGAAGTGTATGTTTATGCTTGTATGTTATGGATACTATCAACTTTCATATAGATGGGAACCGGAATTGTGCATGTTATTCAAATTTATGTAAAATTTTATGTTGCAATAATGCTTCGTATGCTGTAAACTTAACTCATGGTCTTCGTTAGTTTTTTAAAGTTTTTGTAACCGATAACTTTTGGTTACAAATGGATTGGTTAATATATACAACACCTATACTAATTCTGACCCATAGCCCCGCTTACGGTTGTGCGCATATAATGTATATATGCATGGCCCTCGGGGGGCAAAAGTAAATTTGCACTAGTTTTAACGTTATTTTACTAATTTCATGAAAATAACGTTAAAAATGACGGATGGTTAATCATGCTGATAGCCAAAAGACAAGGGGTCCAATAAACTAACAAGCCGGCCCTGATCATGCATCAAGTGGTGACGTTGATAGCCAAAAAACAAGGGGGTACATGCACTAATCGGGCTTGTCCCGATTGCTAAGTGTTATGTGCCTTATGTCTAAAGCTTGATACAAAACCACTATTGAGTCGGGGGTCTCACTGGAAGCAGTCTCTCTATTCCCACGGGGTAGAGGTAAGGCTGTCTACATCTTACACTTCTCAGACCCTATCTTAGCTTTTGCTATTGGTGGGATTAAGTGAGTATGATGATGACTAATTCTAACCCAATTCAAATTTTGTTTACATAATTAATTTGAATTTTCTATTTTACTCCCCTTTTCCTCATCTTTATGGTTTCAAATAAAGGGAATAGAATTATCTAAAACAATTTGGCCATTGGAAAAAATCCTTGGTGAGTTCCTTTTTTCAGTGATTGAGCATATGGGTTTTCCATATAAATGGTGAATGTGGATTAAAGGGGTTTTAGAGTCGGCTAGGTCTTCAGTGTTAGTAAACGGGGTGTTGGTTTAGGCCCTACTTCACACACATTCACACAAACTTAAAACTCACGTTATATGTGAATGTAATTTATGTGAATTTACATAAGGTTTGCACAAGAGAAAAGGAAATGAAATGGCTTACTATTATTCAATAAACAAAAGAACATAAATATACTCATGGTGCTGTACAGATTCTGAAAGAAGCTAGAGTCGATGTTGGTGGTGCGATTAAGGGGGTTGTTGGGAACGGGTTGGGTATTTCTTTTTGGCTGGATTTCTAGACGTTGGAGGAACCTCTAGCGGTCCGGTTTCCGACCCTTTTTGCTGCTGAAAGGAACAAGTTTGTGGCTGTTACGGATCGGGTTTCGTCTCATGGGTTGGGTTGGGTAGTGTGTGGGATTGGGTTCCATCGAGGTTTGGGGGGCTTGCTGCTGCTGAGTTGGGGGTTCTCACAGACATGGTTTTACGTCAAGTTATTACACAAAAGGTGGACAATTGGGTTTGGGGGTTGGGCGGGTCTAGCGACTTTGGGGTTGGGGATATAAAAAGAAGGTTACTGGAGGCACAGTTTGGGCCGAATGGTTTTGTGGTAAAAGGCAACTCATGGATTCCAAGGAAAGGATGGATTTCGCCTTGGAGAGCGGCTCTTGGGATGTTACCTACGAAGACGACTCTTATTAGGCGAAACATAAATGTGGGTTCTAATCTTTTTCCGATTTGTGGGGATCATCCGGAGACTGTTGAACATTTATTTCTTATATGTGAAATGGTGCAATCAGTATGGCAATTAATCTCAAAGTTGTGTAAGCTGGGCAATGTTTATGCGTTCGAGTTCAAAGATCTTTTGTTATTACACAAGTTCTGTGGAGGCTCACAAGATACAAAGAAAGCGTTCTATGCAGTCTGCTCAACAACAATTTGGTGCATTTGGAAATACCGTAATGAGGTTATAATCAATCAAAAACAAGGCTCGTTACAAAGACTATTGGGTGAAATCAAAGCTAGAAGCCATATGTGGGTAAAGGCGAGGTCGAAAAGCTGTCAGCTAGCTTGGGATAAATGGCGAAGCTTCAATGTTTCCAACATTAGGTGATATGTACTGCTATAGATATGCCAATGGTGATGTTACTGATGTATCTTTTTGGTGGTTTTGTATCTAGGTGTATTTTCTTTTGATTGTACTTAAGTGATTGCTAGTACCCCGCTAGCTTGGGTGATTAATAAAATTATGTTGGCCGTTCAAAAAAAAGAAAAAAAACATGTAAATGACATCTAATGGACAATAGACATGTGGTGATATGTGTCTTTTTCTTATGTTAAAGAGGTCAAGGGTTAAAACACTCAAACGTACATGCTTAGATGGGTAAAAGGATTAGTTCATGTTGTCACTAACAAATAGATTACCGAGAGAGAATCAAGATTAAATTATGTGTTATTGTCTCACATGTCATTGTCACATAGGATTGTTCCACACCCCAACACCACCCCATGACTCCATAAGGGCGTCACATGAAATGAAAACGGGTGTTAGGAGGTTGGGCGTTAGCCCACTCACGCCTCAAATTAACTCACCAAAATATACAACAAAGTGATGTCATTAATTAGTTAGATGGGTCAACGAGAAAAATCCACTTGATCCTACTTTACAACTTCTTCTTTTTTTTTAAATAGTTTAATAATAATAATTATTTCAATATAGTAGTGAATAGTGAAACCTACTGAAATCATAACATACATGTCAAAATTAGTGAATGAAACTTCATGCATACGTGAGAGTAACAGTGACATGAACTAAAAATTTTGAAACTATAACACATAGCCTTACAATTATTGGAATAGTTAAACCATAATTATAGTCAAACGTGATTAAACACTTACTTGTTATAATCAAAACTAATTAATATTACATTCAAAACTAATTAATATTACAAGTATGGTGTAATTAAGAAAATACCAAAAAAATCTATAAAGTGATACGAAAATGCGTTACATAAATCAAATACAAATTGGTGGGAAATATACCCACACATCCCGATGTTGAACCCATAAGTATTTAACTTCATGTTACAACAAAACTAAAATGCCACAAATAGATCTACAAAGTGAAGGGAGCAACAAAGCTACTAAAGTGAAAATCACAAGTAACAAAAACAATGGTAGTTTTCAGCTTTAAAATGGTTATTTTTATGGCTGTGGTTGCATCTATGACATTTTGTAGCTCCGCAATGCAGCATACGGTAGGCGACGACTTTGGCTGGGGTATTCCTGAAAATCCCAATTTCTACACTGATTGGGCATCAAAAAGGGCCTTTGTCGTTGGTGACACCTTGGTCTTTAACTTTGTCACCGGAATGCATGATGTCACACCAGTGATTAAGGAGGACTACGATCATTGTTTTGTTCGTGTACCTTGGACCATCCAAAAAACTGGTCCTGTCACCCTGGACTTGAACGTCCCTGGAGACCATTATTTTATTTGTTCGATGGAGGGACATTGCTTGTATAATCAGAAATTAGCAATTAATGTTGTAGAATGAGTCAAGCAATTGAACCATGTTGACAAAACTTTTCTTAAGACCGGATGTAATGGGGCGTTTTTGGGCATGATTTAGTAACATAGCGCCCCCCCCCCCCCCACACCGTTACAGGGGGCGCCATGTTGTGAAAAAAATGCAAGGCGTTATATTGATAACGCTTGACACAATTCAGCCATCCAATCAATGCTTGACACCTCATCCATTCCAACGTTCATATTTCAAACGGTCGTGTTTTTTAAACCTAACAATCAACTTTTATTTTTATGTACCACAACACAAAACTTATACAACCCAAACCATATACATTCAATCAAAACACGCCAATATTTTAAAAAATGGGTTCCCCCGCGTCATCATCCGTTGCCAGAGAATATTACAAAGAGTTTCTAGGCGATGAGGATGAGTCGACAGACGAAGAGTTGGAGCAAGATGCGGTTACAAGTGCGCTTTCGCTTGCGTCGAGATATATGGAACAAACTAGTGCACCTACACGTCCAAAACTGTCTAAACAGTATTACGAACGAGATCGTGAATCGGAAAATGCTCGATTGATGAAGGATTACTTTGATGAAAACCCGACTTACCCCGACCCAAAAACGTTTAGGCGTCGTTTCCGGATGAGCAAACGTTTATTTCTACGTATTACCAGAGAGTTGGAAAACGTGTTTCCTTACTTTCAACAAAAAAACGGATGCTAGGGGGCGATGGGATTTACTGCTATTCAAAAGTGTACATCGGCACTGCGTATACTCGCATACGGTAACACGACGGATATCAACGACGAGTATTTAAAAATGGCCGAGAAAACAACACGCGATTCTTTGGAGTATTTTTGGCAAGGTACATCACTTTTTTTTAAAAAATAAATTCATTTACCTTTTTTATATTTAATCTAACATATATATATATATATATATATACACATTTGTATATCTTTTTTTAGGAATAGTACAGTTGTACAGAGCCCGTTATCTTAGAAGGCCCACTAGGTACGACTTACAAAAAATTTACGAGGTGCATATGAATGAACATGGGTTACCAGGAATGATTGGTAGCATCGATTGTCGTCATTGGCCATTGTATAATTGCCCAACCGCTTGACGAGGTTAACACACACGTGGTGACCAAAAAGGACCATCGGTTATTCTTTAAGCGGTGGCTTCAGTCGATCTTTGGGTTTGGTCGGCCTATTTTGGTGTTTCGGGTTCATGCAACGACTTAAACGTTTCTAAGCAGTCGCCTGTTGTTGAGGATTTCATTTCCGACAGAGTAGCAAAGACGTGTTTTTATGCTAATGGAAACTACTACCCGCACGGATACTATTTGGCTGACGGAATATATCCGAAGTATTCCATTATCGTCAATACGTTCAGTAACCCCTATGATGAAAAAAAGGGCACACTTTAAGAAAGTTCAAGAAGCCGCGCGAAAGGATATAGAGAGATGCTTTGGGGTTCTTTAACAGTGTTGGCATTACATCCGAAATCCTTGTCGTGCATGGACAAAAGACAAGATGCGAGATGCTATGTATGCATGTATAATCATGCATAATATGATATTAGAAGATGAAGGTAAGAGATATGTCAAAATTATGTACCGGAAGTCATTTAGGATCTACCGCAAGCGACAATGGAAGAAAGAATACTCAACGCAAATGAACTTCGTGATCGTGATGTACATGACATGTTAGCAAAACACTTATGTGAACTTTGATGATAGATCTCCGGTAGTTGGGATTATCAAGGACTTAACTTTTATTCTTTAATTGAAGAACGCAACCTAAGGTGAGTTTCACAGCCCCACTTTTACTAGCTTTACTTTTGGGGGAGAAAACATGCGCTAAACTTGTATTTTAGGAACTTGTGTCATACTATGAGTTACTTTTGAGTTACTATATGATCTTGGAAGTCCCGGGGGAAACCATGAATGTGCGGGATTGCATAACGGGGAAAATGTGGATTGATCTATTGGGCTTGACCAGCCCCACTCGCCGACTGGAGGTCGGGCGGGTGCATGTTGTCTCGACCTATGCTAAACTTGCTAAACATTATTCGGGCGGCTCAAACATATGCTAAACTTGCTGAACTTGCTAAACGTGTCCAGTAATGGTTTTTCAATCGTAGTAGTAGCAAAACTTACGCCTAGCTAGCGTACTTTGGCTTACACTTGACATAGTATTGACAGGTTTGAACTTGGAATATTTTGGTAACATTTTATAATACTTGGTAACGTTTTATGAAAACCTGTGAACTCGCCAGCATTATATGTTGACACCTTTTTGGCATGTTTTCTCAAGTCGCTAAGGTAGCATCACACGGATTAGGCGCACGGGTCTGCATGGCTCCCGGGATAAAAGCTAGTTTTTTTATATTAGAAAATCCCTTTTGCAAAATATAGAACCCTAATCGAAGCAGCTAAAGCCCCCCCAACAACATATGCTTACAACTATGGAGCTATCTACTCGTTGCATCCCAAATGGTCTTCCAAATTTTGCATCTTGTAAGCCTTACACAAGTTGCCTGCAATTAAAATTATCTCTTCCTTTGACACCGACCACAATTACCCTCAGTAATCAAGGTACCCACCACCCTTATAATTCTGTTGTTTAAAGCTGTATGTTTTTTTATATACATTACGAATAAAATTTTTGGACAAAACGCGTAAATTTACACTACTGAGCAAAAAACCGGTGGTGCCCCGCCCCCAACAAAGCTTCGCCAATGCCCAATGGTGAATGTTATTGTCTTCAATTGTATAACTGAGGTTCATTGACCTCAATTTTAGTAATTTACCTTGCCCTCGAACTATTCATGTTATAAAGGAAATGTTTTTGTAATAACATAAGCAATATGTCTGTGTTTGAATGCAAATTTGACCATGTCCTATAGTCTTTGACCTGTGCTAGTGTTTAATGTAAGATGGTCTGCATTCTGCAAGATGCTGCGTGTCACACAGACCGAGAGCATAAACGATTGATACGTTTTATGAAACATTTTATAAAATCCAGTTTTGGTTTTGGTGATGTTTAATTTTGACAACACATATTGAAGCTATTACATAAGTTTCTGTTCGTCAAATTGTGGTGTGTGACCGTGTGACCCGTGGTTGGGGATAACACGCTTACCCCTAAAGGGAATGGTTACACTTGGAGGGTATTGTACCTTGGACCTCCCATTATTTGGTGACGGTATCTAAGTTGAGAGCCAGCTTTTAGGTCCCTTAGGGTTACATTTCTAAGATTGTATGAGATATTGAGACCATGAATCCACATGGCCAGACAAAATGATAACCGAACCGACTAAGAACCATCTTACCACCGCTGAGAAACAACTGTCTGACACTTAACTATACACTAAACTATAAGAAATTACAACAGTGAGTTGTGAACCTACTATAGTTGTCGAAGGCGCAAGGTGCACTCAAGGCGCAAAAAGGGTGAGCCTTGGGCCTCAGTGCAAGGCTCTTATAAAAGCTAGGACTTTTTTAGGCAAGGCTTATAGTATAAAAATATAATTATGAGAGGTTACATGGTTTAGGCTTCTTTAGGGCTAGTTTAGGTTGATTCCGGATGTGTTCAGAGTTCGGACGATTTTTGGCCGGAATTGGTCTGAAAAAATGTGCTTGTGATCTTGAAAGTGGGGCTTTTGAAGCGAAGTGAGAAGGCTGCGAGGGGCCTCAAAAATGGGCCTAGGCGCGTGCCTGGGTAAGCCTTGACAAAAGAGGAGTCTACAGCCCCTTTGTGCAAATTGTATTTCCATAAAATAATCTAGACATGGAAGCTCATCATTGAAAGGTCATATCATTTGTTTAAATTTGTGGGAAACTATGTCCCATGATGTGTTCATATGCATACCAGGTTTCTGATCTTGTAAATTGCTTTGAAATTTGAACTTATTTTAATTCTGCTTTGCCTAGGCCAAAACGACAAGTATTGTGTCATCTCAGTCAAACTTTATTTAATTTGGTTTTAATCATAATGTAGGGGAGCGTATAGGTACTTTCAACTTTCAAGGGGCTAGTTCTTCGTTTTCTTGTCTCGCTGCTCGTTGGGTTGTTACTAATTTAGGTTACTCATAAGTCATAACTTCATGCTAGTGGTAGTGTACTACTTAACTGGATTACTATCCTTTACGGTTAAAAGAAAAGAATTTTGGAGGAGCAGCCTTTCCATCCCTTGGGATAGAAGAAAGCTCTGCCATTAGTCGGATTTCACTAATTTCATCACCAAATCACCAATCCAACTCTCATTGGTCTATTCAACCACAGGCGTCCACTTGATCAGGCCAATATACCTATGATTGACGTAGAGATTTAAGTTTTATGGTAAACAAACAGGGGTCTTACATAATCATTTACAGGCTTGCGCTACTACAAGTACTCTATAAAAGCAACAGCTTCTGAGGAAACATCAGGTGGGGCAAACCAGTATGTCAAAGAAGAACCAGAAGTAGTCAACTACTCTTCTATAGAAGCGACAACACCCAAGGAAGCGTCAATTAGAGTAAATCAGTATGCCGAAGAACAACCAGATGCAGTCAACTACTCATCTACAGAAGCAACAACACCCGAGGAAGCATCGAATGTAGTTAATAAGTATGTCAAAGAAGAAGCAGATGCGGTCAACTACTCATCTACCGAAGCAACACCTGAGGAAGCATCATATGGAGTGATTCAGTATGTCAAAGAAGAACCAGATGCAGTCAACTACTCATCTATCGAAGCAACACCTGAGGAAGCATCAAACGGAGTAAATCAGTATGTCAAAGAAGAGACCGTCGATGTGGTGACAGTCAATGAAGGCCAATCTGATGAGAGTAGCGGGTTTGGTTTATTCAAAGATGATGCTGCAGCGGTTGATCAATTTCCTCCGGATGATTTTCTGAATAAGCTCAAAGTAGAGGTATGATTCTGTTCATAGCCATTTCTCTGAACTATAAGCTCATAATGTTTTTTCTAGAATACCCTTCAAGATCGACAAATAGCATTATCCTGTGTGTGAAAATAGTTGCCATCCGTATATCGTAAAGATAGCAAAAAAGATGGAATTTTCATGGCATCCCAAATTAGAAATTGCTAAGTTTTTCAAAGGAACAGCTTGTGGATATTATTTTGGAACATCATTGTGTATCCTTTCTATATACTGACAACATACTTGTGGTTATTTTGCAGTTGGATCCTGAAAATTTCTTGTCAATTGCTTTGCTTGGCGTAGGTGGCATCACTGCCCTGTGGTTAACCACATCCATAGTTGGAGCCATTGATCATATTCCTTTGGTGTGTTTAAAGTTTTTGTACTCGCTATGTTGTTAAAGTAAAGCCTTGATATATTATAACCATCTTTTAATTTATTATTTGTTTAATCAATTTTTTGTTACCAGTTTCCTAAATTGATGGAATTGGTGGGTCTTGGCTACACAATCTGGTTCAGCACACGTTACTTGCTCTTCAAGGTACGTAACCGAGACTGCTTTGTATCTTTTCTGTGCATGTTAATATAACAAATAGAGACATGGATGAGTGAACTTATTGATTGTTTCAAAGAAAATTAGGATAATAATAAGAGAAATTATAGAAGTAGCAGGTTTTCTCAGTGTGTTATACCTCTATAGTCGTGTTTGAGAAAATTCGCGTCTATAGTCATGTAATAAGTGAACCCATTGTTGTGTATGTTACCATGTACCATAGTTGTTAAAAGCCATCGCTTCTTGTGCCTAGGCCCATTTTTTAGGCGAGGCGACGCATTTGCGTTTTGAGTCGAGGAAATTGCGCTTTAATTCTCCAGATGATGGTTTAGGCGCATATTTCAGCTAGATTCCCAAATTCCGAAGAGTTTCCAGCCAAATTCGTTAAATTATGGCTACATTCCAGCCAGATTTCTACTTTATCTAAGGAAAGCTACTTCTATACACTAATACGTCAGTATTTTACATATATGGTTCACGTGTGACATGCATTTACATATACATAAGTGTGATGCATGAGCAAAAGTATATACACATCAATACAACATTGGGGTTGTTATCACATGGTTATACAATGAATTTTCTGTATAACAAGACGATGAAAATGACTACTTTTATGATTTTCTCTACATATAGTTTATTTAGAATTTTGGTATGTTTTGCAGAGAAACAGAGATGAATTGGCGTCCAAGATCGAAGAGATTAAGCAACAAGTTTTGGGATCAAAGAATTGATGTTTGAGGGTACTGAAATCATCCTTCAATATTGATCTAGATTGCATTTCAATAGCTTTAAGTAGTAATATGTTTTGTCTGTGAATAAAAACCAACTTTGAGTCTGTCTCTTGTATATGCTCAAATCTCCAAAACTTTTAGTTGATGCAACTGAAGTGCAAAATAGTTTTATGTTTACAATCGGTAACAATAGGGCTCCAAATCTATGGGTGTAAATGAGCTGAGCTTGAAGCTAAGCTGGCTAAACTCACTCGGGTTCATTGCAAGTCGGATTACTAAAGCTCAAACTCAACTCGTGAGTAGTTTCAAAAGTTTGAGTCGGCTTGTTTATTATCAAGGCATTTTTTATTTGTGTAGTAATTTTTTCATTTATTTATGATTTTTGTTACACATATAACATAATATGTATAATTTATCTTTTTGTTACCATTAGATATATACTATATTTTGTGATATTATATTCTTATCATCATTACATTCATTTAGGCCACAAGCCTAATAACGGTCGATGTATTATGCTCAAGCTTGAGGTCGCTTAAGCTTTAGTCGATTCAAGCTTTTAGCAAAAGGTTCGAGCTTTTAGCAATCAATTGTAGATAGCTCACAAGCAGCTTAGCTCGTTTGCACCCCTACTATTAAAATTGACAGAACATGTTAGTTTGATGATTGAATGTCATCACATATCTAGCAAGGGCAATTGGGTAATTTTATCCTCCAATCATCTTCCAAAATATCCAGCCATTAAAGGTAATATCACTTGGACAGTTGCTTATCTAATTGATGAGGTTGGTGAAAGGTCCATCGAAGAGGGTCCCTGCATTTGTGACTTATTGACCTGTTCATACCTCTTTGCTTGTATGCTGTCCTACATTATCTAGAGCCATCACTCAATTCTTATTATGGGTTTTGAAAGCCACCTTTACAATCAAATAGTTGTTTTTTTTTTAATATGTTCTTTTGTTAAAATTGTTTTTTTAAGTTATTTATTTATCTTTATCTCTTTAACATCGTGTGAAAATATCAACGAGTTTATGTAATTTTTTTATGTAGTTTTTGCTATTTTTTTCCTGGTGCACAAAGCAATTTTTAAGGGTGTGCATTGAGCTGAAACCAGACTTGACCAAACCATAAGTTGAATAATTCTGAAAATCAAACCCGAAGCCCATACCGATATATTGTAGGTTGGTATGGGTTTTTTCAAGTTGGGTTGGGTTGTGTCAGGAGTCATGACTGAATTTTAGATTGGTATGTTCGCATCTGTCCTCGGTTGGCAATTCTGGTTACTTGGTCTAACTGGAATCTTGCTCAACAATTGCCATTTTGCACGTATGTAATTTCTAATATTTATCTGTGTATATATTGTATTGAAATTAAATAATTTGAAGTATTAACTATAAAAAAAATACTAATGATGATACAAAAAATAAAAAGAGATTTAAAAAAAAGAACAAAAATATTAAACCTGTTTTCATGCAATTTTAGGAAAAAAAAAATTAACTGCAAATCTTATAATATATTTAAATCCAAGTTTTAGCATTAGCAAATAAATGTTTATTTATTTTTCTGTTATTTCGTATATCCTTTTTGTTACTCTATGTTTTATGAGAATAAAAGTTTGACCTAGTTACAGAAATAGTCTATGTGTCTTGAAGTTAAGACGTTACAAAGTTTGGATTCTAAACTAACTTATTTTAAAAGTTTTGTTACTTTAGATTGAAAATGTTGCTAACCAAATACACCTAGTAGTAGTTGTTAGACCATAAAAATATTGCGAAATTAAAATCATACAACTTTAACAAGTATCTTTTAAAACATAGATTTTAAATGAGTGATATATGACTCAAACTAGATGTACCATGTATGCAATTACCTCTATTTAAACTATAATAAATAAATAAATAAATAAATAAATAAATAAATAAATAAATAAACATAGTGACATATGCAATCAACTAATTACCCAAAAAATCAAACCGCACCATTGAGCTTTTTGTCCTTAATTTCAACTCATAATTGTCACGTTTCAATGTTTTTTATATGTCAATCATTTCACATAAAAAATAATAGAACGACATTAAAAAAGCTGTAAATATAATAAAATATTCCTGATGGGCAGAAAAAAGATCTATATGAAGATTCAAGTAAATTATTGCCTTTCTCATAATAAAATTCCTACTTATTTTCCTAAATAAATCATAAACTCAATCATCATAAATTAATTTAGAAATCCTTTAGCAATTTTCGGACCTGTTCCAGTGTGACAAAGAGAACGATAGTAAATGGTCCCTGCCGCGAAATCGTAGGTATAAACCCTTTGTAAAGCGCCATTGGCCCTTCGGCTTTTATAGTTTGCAGGGCGCAATCAACTGCACCTGCATAAGGTGGAGCCTTTCCAGGCTCCACCTTCATATTCATGACCCGAGTTTTAATCACATCAACTGGGTTCGTGACCACTGAGGCCACGAACCCAGCAGCAAAACTCGCGGTCACATGGGTCCCTAACCCATCTTCCATTACACCTTTATCTAATATAGTCTCCTTGATCTGATCGTAAGATGCCAGCTGTGACGCAGTCACTAACATGGCGCGGTTCACTGTAAGCGATGAACCGCGCCACAAGCTACCAATCCCTTCGTTTTTCGCCATTTGGGATATCGCGTCAACCACGCTTTTATAGTTCCGACGTTGTGCAGCCGGGAGCCTCCCGTCTGCCTGCATGCGAACCATCGCCACGTCAGCCGGGTTCCCGACCGCAGCACCAATCCCTCCAGCGATCAACCCGGCACCAATCTTCTTCCATAACAGCATGTTTCCCGTCTCCGGATCCGTCCACTTAATCTTCATCATGTCATATAGACCCATACGAGTCGTGGAATAAAGTGTCTGCCGCAGCATAGTGGCAGACACACCAGAAAACAAACCAGCTGCTCCGTCCTGCTGGATGATCCGCATCCCTGTGGCCATGGGCCCCATGCGTGGGGGCCCAGAAACAGGGATGCTGGCACCCACCTGGGCTGGAGCAGCACGCATGGGAGAGTTTTCTCCCTGCAGCTGCATCCGGACCTTAATAAGATCAAGCGGGTGGGTTGAACATCCCGCGACTATCGAAGCTATGCCGCCTTCAACAAATCCCTTTAATCCCATAATTCCTATGAGAAAGTTATTAGAACTTGAAAAGGGGATCGGCTAATGGGATTAATGGGATGATTAGGGTTTATATAAGTGGAGATTAATATGGAGAAAAAGTGGGTAGTGTTTGGTTTGGGAAACATGTGCTACAAAGAAAGAGCGATGATGAATTGATACTTTTTTGTGGGAAAAGTTGAATAAGTTTGGCAACATATATACGAGTTGCAGAAACATGGATATTTTTGGTAACCTTTAATTATTTACTTAATTAAAGTTTTAATTTTTTATTTATAAAATCGGTAATTTGATTTAAGAGAACTTAGATTTAACCATCTATGATGCATCACAACTTACGAGTGTACAAATCGACAAAGTATAAAAACGAGTTTGATCGAGCTTAATGAGTTTAAAATGAATTAAAGATAAAAAAAAGTTTCAAAATAACAATTTTTTTTTGTTTGTCATGGTTAGAATATCAAGGCTATTTTTCTAGTAGTGATCTAAAGTTGTGTACATGTTATTGTTTGAATAGTTTTCTTTGTCATATCATATTTATCGGGAGATATTTATCACAAGTTATATATTATGTCATGTTTATCGGGTAATTATGGTATCATAACGTGTGGGGGTTAGATTATTGGCCCGGACAAGTGGACAACATTACCTTATACTCGCGGTAACTTATACTAATCTAGATTTGTCACAATCGTCAATTCTAAAGTCACATGTATGTGCCTCACCATTTACTGAGCCAAATCAACCAAAATTTGAGTTTCAATACTCAACTTGTGTCACATGTGCATGATTCAAAAGCTCGTTCCATCCCTATTGTCCACCTTAGACTTCTAACCAAGTCGACACCATAAGCGATTAAGCAAATTTAGGTGGTTTACAACTTATGGACGTTTTGTAAGAGTAACCTTCTTCAATGTTTTGGGACACCACTTGTAGTCGGAATAATGTTAGGGATAGTTGCACAAATAAACATTTGACCAAGGTAATTTGCAAAAATAAACATAGGATGCGTCTAAACAACAGGGACGAGACACTCTTTGCGTCTACCAATCAGACGATTACACGTGTAAAACCTTCAGACGCCTTAATTTTTAAGGTCTCTGCGTCTTAACTTTAGACGCGAAAAAGGATTGCGTCTAAAGAACAGACTCTTAAATTAAAGAGTCTAAACCTTTTTAGACTCTTTAATTTAAGAGTCTGTTCTTTAGAAGCAATCCTTTTTCGCTTCTAAAGTTAAGACGCAGAGACCTTAAACATTAAGGCATCTGAAGGCTTTACACATGTCTCGTCCCTATTGTTTAGACGCAAAGAGTGTCTCGTCCCTGTTGTTTAGACGCATACTATGTTTATTTTTGCAAATGACTTTGATCAAATGTTTATTTATGCAATTATCCCATAATGTTATTGTTGTTTTAACAACAGTTACCCTCATTTTATTCGATTGCTTCTCATCGGTGGAGATTTACCAAAATAGTGTACAAAAATGTAAGCTTACGCTCTTAATGTGTATATATCATTTTGTTTTGTGTGTTTTCGCAATTTACATATATTTTTGCCTAAATCCCTCCCAATGTATACATTCATGAAAGTGATTACATAGACTGAATAATTAACATCAAAAACTTGATTTACAAAATAATATTCGAATGCGTTTATTATTCGAACCTTTTTTTTTAACAAAAAGGTATTCCACTATTCATGTGGTGGAACTAAATCAACCAGATTGATGATGTTATACAAAGTGATCGATTATATTTTTTCTTAATATAAAGTGAACTTGTCATAATGTGATCTTGGATATTTTGATAAGTAGGTGATATCCGGGGAAGGAAAGAATTGAATCAATGATTTAACTTCCATTTATAAATAATAAAGAGATATTTGGCGATTATACATTCCGGTCAATCAACGTTACCAAACTAAATGTATATTGTTATACGTCCCACTCATAACATGTGTATGTATTTAATTGCGTATGCTTCTTCGTAGTTGTATAGAAAAGACTCAAGTCCAAGTTCAAAATAATATATTAGAGGGAACCTGCACATTGCGACGAAATAGACAATTTTAATACAAAACATAGTTATATATAAGTATAGTTTAGATAAAGATTGATTAAGAAAACGTAACATTATAATAATATAGTTACAAAATGGCCATGAATAGTAACTAACTTGGGTTTGGTTATACCTAACTAAACTACGGTCAGCTTCTTTTGTCTTCTTTATATAGTAACTAACTAGTGTTTGGTTATACTTAACTAAACTACGGTCAGCTTCTTTTGTCTTCTTTACCATCCAAAGTTGACTGCTATGTTGACCAACGTTTAACATTTCTTCACCGACTCAACTTATTGGTATAATTTGCACTATTTTTAAGAATCAAATAAATTAAAGAATCATATACGTGGATCCTTTTCATGATATATATATATATATATATACACACACACCTCTACACTCCTAAAAACATACTTATTATTGACACTACTCCACGTGTGAATCTCCATGCAAACCCCAAAGTCACCATACATATTAGAATATAAATAAATATAAGGCACACCTTATGTTTCTTCTAATAACATATCCAACTACCACCACCACATCCAATCAACACAACAACCTACAATGGCAAAACTAACACTTGTCTTGCTCACCTTTGCCTCCCTTGTAGCCTTCGCTACATCACACAAAACCATCATCACCACCACCATCGATGATGGGGAGTCGGTCTCAGAATAAAGGCGGTGTAGCCAACGGTTACAAGGACAAAGGTTGTCTTTTAAGGTAACATTTTGCAAACTTTCAAAGTGGATTAGCTTTCTTCATAAACAAATCCGATTACCACCATCCCCGCCGCAACGCGCGGGAAACCACCTAGTTAAAAACAATAATGCAAGCAATATGTGTATTATTATTATTATTATTATTATTATTATTATTATTATTATTAATCAAAATAATGCATATATTTATTCTAAAGAAACTAACAAATCATCAAAATTGGTTCAACAATTAATCAAACGATTTGCTAGTTACTGATTTTGTTGCTCATGTATCAAACTAAATATATATTATACTAGCTTTTATCCCGGGAGCGTCCCGGGTTGAAAAATATAATCATTCTAATAATACTAATACTAATATTAGTAGTAATAATTATTACTCTTGTAACTAAATAAATAAAAAAAATAACCTTGCTATAAGGTGACACCATGTGTTGCAGTGTTGCGTGATTCTTTCTCC
The DNA here is from genome assembly GCA_032199755.1 of Ambrosia artemisiifolia. Taxonomy (NCBI): domain Eukaryota; kingdom Viridiplantae; phylum Streptophyta; class Magnoliopsida; order Asterales; family Asteraceae; genus Ambrosia; species Ambrosia artemisiifolia. The sequence continues at coordinate 27,425,338 of CM063529.1, read as the reverse complement.
TAGTTTCTCTTGATGAAGTATACCTATCCATCTTTAGAAGAGTAAAATTGCAATGATAGCATGACGATTGGACTGAATTTCAACATCGTAGATAAGAATCTGGTTTAAAAGAAAAACATGATTAATGATTAACCTGAACACTTTGTGTTTTTTTCTTGTATGAACGAAACCCCACAAAAAATAGTCGTTTTTTTCTCCGTTTTTTATATAGCACTATGGTACTCGTTGGAAAGATAATAAAACGTTCGTTAATTTGGTTTAATTTTTTTCTTTAAAAAATCTTGTACATAAAAGATATTAACGTTTAAAATATATGGGAGGAAACATAAGAGAGAAAAATTTAAATTTGTTTTTAAATTATTTTTTCCTAAAATAACTCAATTTAATTTTTATATAGATTAAAAACAAATTATTAAAATAATAAATTCAATACTATCACCTCAAAGTGCCACATGGCACATTCAATGAAGGGTTGAAGCCTTCATTGAATGCCATCTCATAAAAACTCAATTCTTTTATTATAAGTTATAGATTATAGATATGTATCTATAACTTATAATAAAAGAATTGAACTTTAATGATGTGGCATTCAATGGAGGCCTCAATCACTCCTTGAATGTGCCACGTGGCATCATGTAGGATTTTTTAATTTTTAAGTTTTTTTTAATAAATCTATATATATTATAATTATTTTAGGAAAAGATAAGAATTTAAAAACAAAATTAAATTTTCTCTCTAATGTTTTCTCCCATAACTTTTAAACGTTAATATCTTTTATATGCGAAATTTTTTAAAGAAAAAAATTACACCAAATTAAAGAGCGTTTTATTATCTTTCCAACGAGTACCGTAGTGCTATATAAAAAACGGAGAAAAAAAAACAACTATTTTTGTGGGGTTTTGTTTTCAAATATATTTTACTCTACTAATAAATCACAAACGATAAACATAACTTCATAGGCAGAGATTTTTTTATTTTTTTTATATTTGAATATGATAACTTATGGCAGAAATTTGTTTAAAATAAATAATAATAATAATAATAATAATATTCATTAATAAAAAAAATAATCATGTATTGGCAAATCATTAATTATGTTGTCATATTAGATATTTTATTATGTTATACTATTAGATATTTCAACCCCGGGACACTCCCGGGATAAAAGCTAGTATATATATATTATAAACAAATCTTATAATAAATACAATTAGTAAATACTTTAAAATTTTATTATATATATTATACATTATTATTACTACTACTATTTAGCTCTTATATTTTTACTAACTGTATTCATACTGTAAGACGTTAATAAAACAAGGATTATTGGATTTTAATAACCTCAACTATCACGTGTTGGCTGTTGTCATTCCCAACTAATCACTTGACCACCACCACTTCGAACTTGTAACTTATTTTCCTCTACCACTTCCAAACCAATCGAACCTTAACCGAGTTAGTGGTTTTGCTAACGTGTCACTTTTTAGTGACGTGACATGCTGATACGACACTTTATAATGACGTGGCATGCTGATGTGACAGTTGCCACATCAGCAAAAAGTAACTGGGTTATGGTTCAGTTAGTTTGGGAGTGATAGAAGAGAATAAGTTGCAAGTTGGGAGTGGTAACGGCCAAGTGATTAGTTGAGAGTGGCAGTGGCTAAGACGTGATATTTGAGGTTATTAAAGTCCAATACCCCATAAAACAATTCCACTATGAAAATCACATATTTTAGGGCATAATCGGTCTCCACATTTTACATAAATACAATTTAACTTACCTATTTAGCTTTGTTTTGGTAAGCATCGTTTAGACCACAAGGCCTCGACTGGATTTGCTAATACTTGTTGAACCTGGTATGGTCAAGAGCCTCTGCTAAAGCCGAAATATTACATATCACACGTATTTTGATGGTGAAGACATGACATTATACTCATAAGTTTTAAGATATTTGTAACACACTAGCCCACTAACCCAATACGAGATAACTTACATGTCACCTTTAATAACTCAAGTATATGCATTCTGTCATATTACATATGAATATATCAAGTATATCTTGATCTTTCTCTTCCATTAGATTATGAAAGGATAACATCTCAACCGTCACAATACACAGGGCCGACTTAATGTTTTTAGGGGCCTAAAGTGAAATACAATTTATGCATGGGCCCTTTTTCGAATCAAGTACTCAACGATTACACACAACTAAATCAAAGCTAATAGACCAAATTTACAAGTGCTCGAAATTATAGAAGCCGTGTTTAGCAAAGCTGAGAATAAAACCGATTATGTCTCCATTGGATTGCCATTGCAACGGGCATAGAGCTCGAAAGTCTTATAGAAACTTACGCTTATTCTTACGTCGGAGCGTGGTCGACGAGAAAAATCTCTTTTGTAGTTTGATGAGGTCAACATAATTACTACTATATGCATTCTTCCCGTTATTTTTTAAAATAACCTTGAGTTCCTATCGTGAAGAATAAAATATGGTCGGGCGAACACATAGTGAAATGAAAAAAAAAGATACATACAAGTAGTATCGAGAAAACAAATCATATGAAGACAATGCGGTAAAAAAATTTAAGATATTTTTTAAAATTTTAATTTCTTTATTCTCGCGTTTTGAAATCAATTTAAAAACGCGTGTTTTGAAGCCAATATAGCTTCATAAACTTTTCGAGAGAAAAGAAAGGAAATGAAAGGAAAGAAAATTTTGATTGCGTTCCTAGGTTTCATTTAAGGAAGGAAAAGAAAGGAGAACAAAATATGTTGTGTTCCCAAGTTTCATTTAACAAAGGAAATAGAAGGAAAACTAGGTCAAATCCTTTAATTTTGTTTTCCTTCCGATTTGGAAGGAAACGGAAGGAAAGGATATGTATCCTTTCTTTTCCTTCGGTTCTTTTTCTTTCTTTTCCCTCCTCAAGTAAACTCGAGAACGAAGCGTTAGCGAGAAGTGATGGTGGTCCCTGGTGAAGGTAGTAATCGTTAGTAATATGTCAATGATCATCTTGATATATCAAGGGATGCTTTTAAAAATATATTTTCACAAACACTAATTGGGAATTGATTTCTTTGTCGAGATTATAGAGGGATCACGAATGGTAAAGGTAGTAATCACCAAGGTTTAAAAGAATGGAATCGAGCTTAGAGGCATTTTTCCTTCACCTCACAAGGCGTAAGCCTTGAGGCAAACCGAGGCGAAATTAAAACTTAAAGATAAAAATTATATATCTTATAAAAAATAAAGTAATTGACACAAAAAGTCTAAAGCATAGAAACTAAAACATGTAATAAAACAACCTTGAATCCCATGAGGCGCGCCAGATACACATTTTCTCCGAATCGCCTCGTGGCGCCTCTCAGGCATTAATTTAAACCATGGTAACGCTATTACGCGTGTTATCACAAACGGACATCTTTGTGCCTTATAATCTTGTGCCTTATAATCTATTTTGTGGTAGTGTACGAAACATAAATTCCTTTTGTATTTTTGATGTAAAAAACAAAATTAGTAGCTACAGGAAATGAATTGTAAAAGTCTTTCCAAAATTTAGTACCCTAGGTGCATGCTTGTTTTGAAGTGTAGTCAAAATTAAAATGATATGATTTCGCTCCTGAGACATCGGACAATACTCTAGGCGACAAGGCAAACAATTGGAGCCTCAACGGGAGGAAGATGCTTTGAAGTTTTTCATCACCAATTTACCGGAGAAGTACAACAGGAAAGATCTGGATGACTAATTGAAGATGCTGGGGGATATTTCTAAGATCTACTAGCAAGGAAGAGGGTAGAGAAGGAAGAAAATTCGGATTTGTGACTTTCGTAACGTTAGAGACAAGGAGGGCATTGAAAGGGAGATGCGAAACCAATGGCTTGGGACTTATAAACTTTGTGCTAATGTAGCAAGGTTTACAGGGTCGGATGATCAGAAGCAACCGGTTATTGATAACACAGTGAAGATGACAACACCGGTAATGACGACAGCAACACCGGAAAGAAGATGGTTAATGTGCAGACGGGTTCGAGTGGTGACTTAGACGCAAACTCCTTCCGAGAAGCCTTGATAGGGTTAAAAGATGATAAAAAAAAATAAACGGCGATGTTAGTTCCATATTCCATTAATGAATATAGTGATCGGCATGGGAAGTCTCTCATGGCTAGAGTTTCTGATTTCGGTACTTTGAAGAACATTGTCAACGTAGTTCGGCAGTTGAATACGGATGGTGGGATAATACAGTTTATTGGAGGTTTGTCCGTTTTGTTAACATTCAAAGATGCTAAAGTGGCAAATGAGGTTAAGGTGAAGGCGAAAGCTCAAAAGGACTGGTTTGACTCCATTGAAACATGGGAAGGTCAATCTTTCCCTGATGAGAGATTGGTGTGGCTAAAAATACGAGGCGTTTCGTTAAATTTACTATGTAATGGTACTGTTGATTGGATCGGGGCTCATTTTAGGAAGGTTATTCACAAGGCGAAGGTTCAAAAGGATGATGGGGATCTTTCCTTCGAGTATGTGGGTGTTCGTGTTGGCGAAGGTAGACGAATCATGGAAGAGGTAGTTCTTCAGTGGAGGTGACGAAGGTTTAGGGTATGGGTGATGAAGGAGATCGGAGATTAGATACAGGATTTTCTGCTAAACAAAGCGGAATTATCAAAGCCGAAGATTGTCCCAACTGATGAAGCAAGCTTGTCTGAAGCGGAACCGGTGCCGGAAATGATTCCGGTAGAAGAAACGGTTACAGTTTCTAATTTGCAAACATTCAATGCACGTTGATTTGGAAACAAATAATGGATGAATGTTTTATAACAAGGAGTATTAAAATTTGTAACACCCCCGTTTTGTGATTAAATAAAATAGAAATGTTTATGAAATTTATATTGTAGAATAATGAGTAGCACGACTATTTGAAACATAAGATCTAGTCGAGCCCTTAGTATTATAAGAGACCGTATAGTAATAATAATAAAATATGATTGTTGTCGTGGCTATGGATACTAATGATAGGTGTCATGATAAAGGCATACGTGTGTATATATAAATTAGCCTAAATCGATATGCTCATTTTCAAGTGACAACACAAATATGTAGATTATTCGTGACTTTGTCAAATTCTTCATAGCTAAGTAAATAGGTATTATAAACAGATGCAAGGGTAGTTCGTTTAGAAGATCCCAAAACCCAACAAGAACACTATAAATTTCTTCATGCGCCTTTAGTACTCTTTTTAGTGGTATTGGTATCTATTTTGTGAAACACGAGTTGGAAGACTCTACATCAACTTGTCATAGATAGTTAGAGGTATGCTCTCGTTTAAGTTTATGCTTTGTCAATAATTATTCTTATTATTGTTATTAGTGGTAGTTTAGTATTATTATTTTTAAGTATTAGGATTATTATTATTATTATTAGGGGTAGGTATTAGATAGCCTAGCCTTAGTTAGGCATGGACTGATCACCCATGCTTAAACAAGGCAGCGTTAACCAATATCCAACCATAATAATAACTAGTTAGGTGTACCATTACCTAAACTAGGGTTATGTAATTGTATCAGGACCCTAAGAGAGTACCTGGTTGGAATAGCAAGTGTTAAGCAGCTATTAAACAGGTGAGTTCTATGAATGTTTTCAAATGTGAGCATGCTTGTCCAAACTGGTAATTGTTAATATTGTACTCATGACTGTTAGTACGCATGTATATAATCTGAATTTGAGCATTCATACACATGATATTTGTGGAACCCTTATACGTGCCACTACGGTGGGATTTGTCGGTATTACACCTGTGTGTAATGGGCATTTACTTGTATGAGATGTTAGTCACAGGCCCGGTGAGGGAGGCACCCAGTGAGAGTGTGGAGTGATTGTCACAGGCCCGGTGAGGGAGGCACCCAGTGAGGGTGTGGAGTGACTGTCACAGGCCCGGTGAGGGAGACACTCAGTGAGGGTGTGGAGTGACTGTCACAGGCCCGGTGAGGGAGACACCCAGTGAGGGTGTGGAGTGACATTGGGTTATGACATGGGCGGGTACAAGTCATGAACGATAAGTGAATGTGTTTTGTAAATTGTGTATATTCATGAACTCACCAGCATTGTCTGACGTTATTTTAAGCATGTGTCGCAGGTAGTGATGACTAGTTCGTATGCTATGTACTCTGGATCTATGTAACAAGTGGAATAGGATATGCCAGTTCGTGTGGTTCGATGGAAAAGTTATATTTCCTACTAAGATTAGTGGATCAAGCTTTATACTCTTTAAGTTGCTAGCTCTTGTACATTGTAGTTTATGTTAATAAAATAAGCGTTTCTCTTGTAAGTTGGTATCAATTTTGTATGGTGCATCCTTATCTGGGTGTGGTTGTCACAAAATTATTGAAAACTAAATGCAAAGATTAAGGTTGAATTTAGGAAAGATAAAGTGTTTCCTTCTAGAAAGAATTTAAAAATTACAAAAAAAGAATGGATCGCTCCTAGCTAAAGGTAAGTTATTATCCAAAGATGAGAGGCCCATTTCCTTAAAAAGGCACAGATTAGATTTTGTCCTCAACGAACTTGACCCCATTGGGGTGGATGCTTTGTTGGGTCTGCCAAAGAATATAGGTAAAGAAAAAATCTCGAACAAGCTGGGAACTGAAGACATAACAGGAAGCATGAACAAAGAGGTGGAAGGTCCTGGTCTCATTTTAAATTCTCAGCCAGTGAGAAGTACAAAAGATGCCTTGACCCCCGAGGTGAATGTAGATGATCAAGTTGTTTCTAATAACAATGAATCTATGACCACGAAGCTATCAAGTGAGGTCGAAGAAACTATCGAATTGAGAATCAAAATTGGCTCTTAGGTTGATTCTTACTGGGAGCTCCTTCGTGATTCGTTTGAGGAAGAGGGGAAACAAGCAGGTAACTCATGAATCGCTTATCTTTAAATGTTAAAGGTTTGGGGGCGGATGGCAAGGTTAGTTGGGTTAATCAATTGAAGGAGAAATTTGAGGTATCTCTTGTGGCCATTCAGGAAAATCAGATGGATCAAGTTGGTAAGTTTGATCTCAGTTATTTATGGGGCAATAGAGAATTTGACGCGGATGTTGTTGATGCTATTGGTAGATCGGCTGGGTTACTTAATATATGGAATCATAAGGTTTTTAAGAAGCTTTCAGGTATTCAAGAACAAAACTTTCTTTTGACGACTAGTACTTTGGTGGAGGATGTGTCTATCATAAACGTGATGAACATATATGCGCCTCAAAATGTTGTTGAGAAACATAGACTATGGATGCGTATCAAGGGTGTTATTGGTAATGGGGATGGCCTATGGATTCTTATGGGGGATTTTAATGTTTACATATTCTCAGGAAAGAGAAGGAATTCTAAGTTTAATGAAGTCAGCGCTGGTGATTTTAATCGATTTATGATGAATTAAGTCTCAAAGAATATTATATGTGAGGGAACATGTTTACCTTTATGATAGGCAGTTGGTCGTGTTTCAAATTAAGCATGATTGATAGAGTTCTGGTTAGCCAAATGTTTTTTAATAAGTGGTCTAAAGCGTGTTTACGATCTTTACTGAGAGAATTCTCTGCTCATTGTCTGCTTCTTCTAACGTTGGTTCAATTCATGGCTGGATGGAGAATGATGTGATGAGGTGGTTGAAAAAACAATAAAAGAATGCTATTTTGAAGGTCCCCCAGATTTGTTAAAGAAGGCGACAAGCTTCTGTTTATGAAGGAGGAGTTGGAAAGGATAGAGTTAATATTGGAGAATAAGATCTTGATGAAGCCAAGTTAGGGATTTTTGAAGAATGCAAAAAAGGGATGGTTTTATTCAGCAAATGAAAAACAAGGATCTTCAACAGAAATCAAGAGTTAGATGGGCCGCTCAAGGGGATGAAAACTCGACGTATTTTCATGGAGTGGTTAATGTAAGGAATGCAAAGAATAGTATTCCGACTCTTTTGGTTAACGGGGAGTGGGTCGTTAAGCCATCCATGGTCAAGAAGGAAGTTTTTAGACATTTCATAAAGTTGTTTTCTGCTAAGATGAAGTCATGGCCGAACCTTATTTGTGATAACATCAAGAAACTTCCTGATGATTGCTTAAAAGAGTTAGTGGCGCATTTCACAAAAGAAGAGATAAAGAATGCGATATTTAGTTCTGGTGCGGATATAGCGTCAGGCCCGGATGGCTTCAATTTTTGTTTTTTTTGAAGCATTATTGGCCTCTATTTTAGGATGATTTTATGCATCTTATGGATTCTTTCCATGAGTCGGGGGTGATTAGTAGGGGGTGTAGCTCGGCTTTGATCACTCTTATTCCTAAATTTAATATGCCTTCAGGTGTAAAGGATTACAGGCCAATAACTTTGATTGCCATTATCAGTAAAGTGATATCGAAAGTTCTTGCAACTCGTATTAAGAAGGTTACGAAATGGATTATTTCTGAAAATCAAAGTGCATTCCTAAGTGAAAGGTATATTCTTAATGGTCCCCTTATGTTTAATGTGTTGATCAGTTGGTTAAAGAAAAATAGGAAGGAAGTGTTTATGCTTAAAGTAGACTTTGAGAAGGCTTATGACAATGTCGATTGGTCCTTTTTTATTTCTATTTTAAATCAAATGGGGTTTCTAGTTCGTTGGTGCATTTGGATTGGTGGGATTTTGCGATTGGCTAGGTCGTCAGTTCTTGTGAACTGTGCTCCTACTTATGAATTTCAATGTCAAAAAGGTTTAAGACAAGGCGACCCACTTTAGCCTTTTTTATTCCCTATTGTTATGGAGACATTTACTTGTATGATTAATAAAGCTATAGCAGTGGGGGAATTTGAAGGAGTGCGATTGTCTAGTAATGGGCCTATTTTGTCACATTTTCTATATGCCGATGATACTTTAATAGTTGGGAATTAGTCTTTATTGAACATGGATAGGATGGCTAGACTACTTGAGTTTCTACATATGCTCCAGTTTAAAAATCAATGTGCACAAATCGAATCTGTATGGTGTTGGTATGGAAGTTGAGGATTTGAAGGCCATGGCACATGTTTTCGGGTGTAATTCCGAAACCTTCCTTTTGAATATCTTGGAATTAAAGTCGGCTCGAACATGAACCGAATAAGTCAATGGGACCCGGTTATACAAAAATGTAGGAATCGGCTTTCTTCGGGAAAGCGAGATCACTTTCTATGGGTGGTCGTCTTACGCTTAGCAAGTTCGTGCTTTCTACCTTGCCTATATATTATTTGTCCCTTTATAAAGTACCGGTGAAAGTTATTGATTCGATGGAGAAGTTAATGAGAAGTTTCCTGTCGGGAGGAGATGATGTGGTTAAGAAACTTCATTGGGTGTCTTGCTATGTTGTGACGATGCCGAAGGAAGCTAGAGGTTTGGGGGTTTCAAGATTAAAGGATGTTAACGCAGCTCTTTTGGTTAAATGGGTATGGAGATTCAAGAACGAGTACAAGAGTCTTTGGCGCAAGGTGATAGAGACATGTCATTGGCGTGGTCGCAACTCTTCTTTCCTGCATGTGAAGAGTTGGAATACAGGTTGTTGTAAAACGATAGCGACTTTTATTAATTACTTTACTCTACAGGGTCGAAAGCTGGAATTTTTATTAAGGCTTTGATTGGAAATGGGAGAGAGGATCGCTTCTGGTTGGATCGATGGAATGGTGCTGATTTGTTAAAAGATAAATGGGCAAATCTATTCAGTATTGCAGCAGAGAAGAATGTCACTTTAAGAGATGTTTGGGCCTGTTGGAATGAAGACAATAGGCTCTCGTTTGGTTGGAATCATGTGCCAGGTACCATTGCTGAAGTGCAGGAGCTGCAACAGATGTTGCTGTCTCTGCAACAACTGAATTTAAATATTGATTCGGATAAATGGAGATGGGATGGAAATGTGGATGGTTCCTACTCGGTTGCAAGCTTTAAAGATATGGTGGTTAAAGACAGGGGCAATTTAAGAGATTCTTTGATGAAGTGGATTACGTGGATCCCTATCAAGGTTAAAGTTTTTCTTAGGCTCTGCACCTCTTCACGGATTGTAGGTATTCGTACGGGGTTTGGGCGGCGGTTTGTAAATGGTGTAAAATCGACTACTTCGTCGTGCTTGAGTTTAAAGATTTGTTACAACTTTCTTTAGAGGCGAAAGGGAGTTCTTCGGCAAAAAAGATTATTGGTGGTATAGTCATGATCGCTATGTTGATGATATGGAAACTCGAAATGATATGGTTTTTCAAAGGAAAGAAGTGAAAGTCATTGATGTAGTTGCGTCTATAAAGTCGTTAGCTTTTCTATGGCTTAGGAGTAGATCGAGATTTAAGACCCTTCGTTGGAAGGAGTGGTTTCATTTCCTTTGTATATATTGTAATTGTGCTTAGGCGGTCCTTGTTTTGAGGGCGCAACTTTTTAAATGAAGGTAACCTTTTAAAAAAATGGAAATGCTACGAAGTCTGTAGACAATATAATATAGTTATTAACGTCTATAAAGGAAAAGGACGATTTGTTAGCACATGTTTACTTTAGATTTTCACTTCAGCTGAAAAGCTAGAGTGTGATACTAGAAAATAATAATACACCGATCTAAGGGTGGGAGGGATGCAACCCTCATTTTTTTTTCAACTTCACTAATTTATATCAATTCTGTACTGTCACACCACTTAACTGAAACACAATTTTGAAGGCAGTACTTCATTGTTTCTTTTATTTATTTTCATTTAAATACATATCTAAACTATTTTTTTTTAATTTCACACGGTTTAAATATTTTACAACCCTCTCACCACCAAATGCGGTAAAATGATTTTTTTGCATTGAAACCGTCCCACCTAAAATGGACAGTAATTGAATTATCCATGCAACCGTCCCACCTAACACGGTCGGTAAATTTATTTTTTTAACATTGAAACTGTTCAAGAAATTTGTATATAAACACACCACACCACCGTGGTTAAAACTCTGTCAAACACACACACGGTTAAAACCCACAGCCACTCTTCAAACACAAACACAAACATGACGTGCTGGAACGAGCAAGAAGAAGTCACCTTGGCGGTGTGCTGCCAAGATGCCCAAAACGATCCTACTTTACAATGCCAACGCTCGAGGGGAGGGGCTCGAGCTCGCACCCTGAGGGGTTCTGGGACCGTGTGTTGGCCGATTTCAACCAGCAAGTCAGCATAAATGACCGCATCTTCGAGAGCCTCTAGCAGAAATGGACCAATCTCAACAATAAGTGTGATCGGTGGACCACTCTCTACAACCGCACCTTGAGGGAGCAACCGAGCATCGATCCGGAGTTGCTATCGAGTTCACACATGTGGACTATGCGGCTCGGTACGACAACAATTTCGACCATGTCGAGCCATGACAATTGTTGCGCCAACTTTAAGCTTTTTTTTATTTATGTTTTATTGTATTTTATATATGTTTCATATTAATGAAATTATGTTTTATGTTTTTCTTTATGTTTTTTTATTTAATTTATGTTTTAATTTAATTGAAACAATACTATAATAACACAATTTAAATAAAAACGAAATAATTATATTAAATCAAATTAGAAAAAGAACACGATATTGAATCCATGAGGTATCTAACGGAAAGGATCCGCAGGACCCCTATCAGCACTACCGGCGGCGCTGTTACCATGTTGGTAGTGAGCCGTGCTCAAATCTGATGGTGCCCATTGATGACTCACATAATTAACATATAAAACAGGCATAAACAGTCTCATAATAGGGTAGAATTAGGCTTATATTGTTGATATTGGGTGCTTAATTCGTTTCTATTTGTATTTCTCAGGAAACTGAAGCTCCAAGACGGAAACAAAGGATTTTCGGGCAAAAACAAGCAAAAACTGGAGATTCCTGAATATACGAGACTTGCAACATGTTCTATATATGTGTTGAAGACAATCCCGGGGCTTAAACAACGCTAAAATTAGTCCTGGAGTGACCCTGCACGCTCACTTGCACGACGGCCTGCACGCGGGAAGACAACGCAGCAAACTTGGAGGGCAAGAAAACTTGGGGAACAAGGCTGAGCATGCCCATGCTCATGCATTTGGCACGGGCGTGGAAGACACAAAGTTCGGACAAGATCAGACCTGCAGCAACCGAACGTACGTGTAACAGCAAGCACGCCATCGACACTCTTTGGCACGGGCGTGCAGCCTCTGGAAGTCTATAAATAGCAAGCTAACCCCCACCATTTGTTCATCCCTTCTTGTACTCTCTTGGGGCCGAACTCCAAGCTTCTTCTAGAGGTATTGGGGTCTTGTGGGAGGCCTTCTGGCCCTCCTAACATCCCTCAATGGTTAGGGCTCGTCCTACCTTGATCGGCTTGGCCAAGAAGAGGATCGTAGAGTAGTTAATATGCAATAAAATATCGGTGGTCATGAGGTTGTTAGATGCATATCACTTGAAGATGGATAGCTTGTCTATGAGCAACTATGTTCTTGGGTTGATCATTCGATATGGTTGTATCTTTCTATTATCATGAACCCACATTCGATATGTAGACTTTTATTATTAGTAGTAGTAGTTTATTTTTAGTTATTTGTTGTGTTATCTTCTTCTAATCTTTATTTTTTTATCTTTATGGCAGGTTTGAATGATGATTAATTTAATTAACTTAAAAATAAACTCTAACTTAATAAAGTAACTAAAGGCCATTGGGGTTGGTGGCCCAATGGTAAAAGCAAAGCTTCTAGGAACACCTAAAGGGGAGGTCATGGGTTCAAGTCCCACAAGGAGTATAAATTTGCCGTTCAAAAATAAATAAATAAATAAAGTAACTAAAGGTATAATCAGCTTCTGGTAGCCCCGAGCTAGATCCAAGGCGAGGAAACCGGTAGTTAGACAGATCCTTCGGGCTTCTGATATCCGAACCAGATTCTAAGCAACGGCTTCTGAAGTGGACCAGATCTGAGTGACAAATTTCTGGTACATACCAGATTACTGAGTAATTTTCTTGGTAAAGGGAGGATTACCTATGGGTGCACCAATGATCTTCGGATTGCAAACCTTTAAGATTATGTTCCACCTTTATCAAGGATTTTATTCAGTAGTTGAATGACTTTCTTGGCAAACGTAGGATTCCCTACGGGCGGACAAGTGATCTTTTGTATCATACGCCATTAGGATTATGTTCCACCTTTGTTAAGGACTTCATTCAGCTCGGGAGGTTATGGGTTGGGTTAATTAAGTCATCAATCATCAAACCAACTTTGTATTTATCAAGCCTATAAATATTAAAGTGCCACTAAAGATAAATAAAATAAAGATTCTATATCAAGTTCTCGTTAGTACGAAGCCGTTAACCAATGGGGATACGTGTCTTCTGAACCGACTATAAGAGAGATCCTTCGGTCTTTGTATCGTTACCCTACTTAGGGGATACGCTGTTGATAAGGTTGGCTGTAAGTGAAATCCTTCGGTAAGGAAAGCGAGAGCTAAGGGAGTTGTACGGTGTTCCAGGTCGGAAGTGAAGCCTCCATTTTAAGAAGAAGATAAGTTCAAAGACCAGATACTTGACCGCGGTTTGAGGAGCCCGCTATATATGAGGCCCTGGCGGAGTACCCCAGGTGGACGCACGCTGGAGAGGTTTTGCATTCTACTCAGTAGTAGCCGCCACTTCTCTATCAAAGAGTCAACACTTCAAGATCACTCCTTTCTTCCTCACAAATAATTAAACTTAACTAGTAATTGTAATAATAAACTTAACTACTTATTCGGAGGGTCCCAAGATGTGCATATTTAATCTCTCTACTATTTTTATCTTTTCTTTTATAAAAACCAAAACCTTTTTCAAAAACTATTTTTATTAAAAGAACCCCTCCGTTTTATTTTTCTTTTTAAAACCCGATCAGTTAATCGATGAAAGGTTAAATAGGGGATAGTGTGTACTCTAGAATACGATACTCAATACTTACCCTAGAAACTATACTATGCACGTCATGTTCTTTGCCTATGTGTTGGTTTTAGTTTCAAAAGTAAATATTGTTTACTTTATAAATTTAAAACTTGGTAAAAACCGGTTTAGTAAAAATCAGTCATTTATCCCAAATCAAAGTTTCTGAGCTAAAACGTCAAAGTTTTTGGCCGGGAAAATGATATCTTTTTATTTTGCTAAAACCACGCACATCATGTTTTTGGCGTCGTTGCCGGGGAACACAATTATTTCCAAAGAAAGACCCAAATCACTTAACTGATCGGTTTATTTTTCTTTTTCTTTTTTTTATTTTCACTTAATTTTTCTTTTTGTTTTCGGTCTTCTTTATTTTTCATTTTCATTTTATTTCTGCTTTATTTTCGGTGATTGCGATTGTTTTAGTTTTTCTTTGCAGGTGTCCTTCGAGATTAGCTACCTTGGAGAATTCTCGTGGAGGAAACCGGAACCACCAATTTCATCAACTTTCTTTTTGGAGGGTTTTTATTTCTGCTTTCTTTTCGTTTAGAAGAGGTTTGTCATACCATGAAGATCGGCAGGTAAGTTTAGTTAAATACGGAAAATGAGTTAGGTGAGATTTTTCGAAAATTTTTAAACTTAAAATGTTTTCGGAGCTTAAAGTTGGGTTTTAAAATTTAAGAAGATTTTTCGCGAATTTTAAAACCATATTTTGGAAAACCGTTTAAAAATTTTTAACATCTGATCCCCGCCCACCATTTTCCGTCATTTTTCTATTTTGAACTCTCGTTTTCACTTTTAGGTATGTATAAAATTTTTCTAAACAACTTTCTTTTTGGTTACTTTTCATGCACGCGAGTGCATGTTTGGAATGTGTTAGATCTATTATTAGACATGTTCCACCCCCGCTAGTGTTTCGGCACTAGTATTCTATCCCTACTATTAGTATTTTATCTATTTAGTTTACTTTTATTTTAGTTTTTAGGACAGGTTAGGGACAGCTTGATATTTTGGAGCCGCCTTTTTCGACGTCTCTGTTGAAGGATGCAGGTTTCGCTCACACGTGAGTGGATTCGTCGTTATCAGAGGAGTATTAGTTTCTTTTGCCTTTTTCTCCAATTCTGCACTTAAAATTTATACAAAAATTTTAAGTGTGGGGTGGACCCTTATTGTTGCTTATTTTATTTTATCTTGCGGGTCATTTTGTCATTGAGTGCTTTATCTTGCGGGTCATTTTGTCATTGTGTGCGTTGTCTGGTACCCACTTAGCAGCTTGATACCCATAGCGTCATTCACGGTCATTTTGGCAGGTTTGTATAATCTTTTAGGCTCGTTTTAGTGGGCTCTATTAGGCATTTACGCCGAACGGTTCATATCAAAAGACAGTCGAAATTAGATGATATTAATAAACCCAATAGATCCGTTTAAAATAAAATAAAAAAAATAAAGTAGAAAAATAGGTTGCATGGGAAGTGAAAAATACCCTAAAAATTATGCTTGTAACCGCTACCTTATCCTACCCTGTGTCTGTGTGAGAGTTTTGAGCCTTTTTAAGAGCAGCACGCTTGCAAATATATCACATACTGCTCGTTTCGTTTGACCATGAGAGACGTTCACTTAGGACATACCCCTTCCATCTTTCATTAGCCTTCCATAAATTTATCCCTCACCTAGTTGCCCCTCTTGAGCCTTAGCCTTTTTCATTTCATTCACCACACTTAGCCCCTGTCATGATCTTGGCAAAGAAGGCGTGCTGCTGGCTATTGGGACACTCTTGGGTAGTTTCGAGATGAAGAAGAATAAACCAGACGTCACGGTGTCTACCGAGAAAAGTTTTGGCAACTAAAGAAAAACAGCCAACCAGAGTTATCATAACAGAGAATAAGCTTTCACCGAGAGCAGGTTTTTCAGTTAAAAAAAAGAGAGAAGAATAAGTCAAAAAGCTCAAAAACGAGAGGGTGAAAGAGAAACAATTCTATTTGAAGAATTGATTCTAGGACATTCCTAGCGGAGGTGATTAGGTGTACAGACCGAAAAATTCGCAGAATAGGGACGTTAGAGGAGTAAGTCTTCGGGGGAGGAGTTTCATGAAGCCCATCATTACGAGTTTGACACAACCGCTGCCCGAGCCAGACACGACAGTAGACACCCTTCCTACCCATTTATCACTATATCATCTTCACCCCTCAAAAGACCTTGTTATTTGCAGTTTCTCACCATTTTATAGCGGTGGAGATTCGATTTGTGTACAAGCCTTTGGTCTGTACATACCTTGGGTAGAACTTGAGTGTTCACCCCCAAAACTCACTTAAATGATAAACCCGAGTAATGAGTGAACATTGTGAGCAGGTATAGGGTTGGGCATAATCGTACGGGTTAAGTAGGCGTGTCATGCACTCTTTATTTTTCTCACAAAATAAATTTTGTTGATTTTTTTTTGATCGACAAATTACTTTCATTCAACACAAAAAATATACATTAGATTGTACAAGTAAGACGCCCACAAAATCACTTGTAGTAACTAATGTTACAATAAAAATTCCTACCCCATGTCATCAAAAATCACGCATCTCTCCCACTTCATGCATTTAGTCGCCCTATGTTTGTACCCTATGAAAACCCTGAGATGCATTTATCCAAGGATAACACCGCTAGGATAAACCATATTCATCTTTTTGAGTCGTTACCCCTGTTCATATGGTTGTTCTCCTCACCATTCCTTACAGAAGCTTGGCCTTGTGGAACTAGGCTTCTCCTACGTCTAGTCCACTTTCTAGGAATAACCTCGATTTTTTGCTCCACTCCTCGTTAAACCAAAATATTAACCTTCACAATTTTTAGTATTATCCTTTATTTGACCATACATCCCACTGGAATTTGAATTAGCATTTATATCAACCTCAAAAAGCACACAACGTCCTTTCCCATGCAGCTCATGCCCACCATCATTATTGTTCACCACAACCCCATGCAACTTTTCACCTCCTACATTAAATCCATTCGATCTTTCGCATTCCACCTCCAACGGCTCAGGATTACCGGAATCCGGTGAAATCAACACCTAAATATTTTCCGAGGGGCTCCTAACATCCATTGGTTGAACTTCCGCTGTATCACCCTGAATATCAACATTATGACAATCTTCAAGAGTACTTTCCATGTCCTCGCCAACAACCACCACATCTTCTTTTATATATTTCGGTGCCCAGCTTACGGCTCCTTCCGTCACCCACAAGATAATACCTCTTTTCTCCATTTAAATTTCACCTCCTCCTTGATACTTCTGCCGTGGTTAACTACTACCTCGACATAAACGCTAGTAAGGTCAGGTTCATTGATGCCTTTGTCCGCATCTGTAATCACCGCACCAAAACACTCCCCAATCCTTAGAGCATGTTCTTCGCAGCGTAAATGAAGTGGAAGACTGATAATTCTGAGCCAAACCAATCTTTCAAATTGCAACAGTTGACCTTCCCAAGTGAAAACTTCAATAAACCACTCCGACCAAAAATTTTGTTTTTCCATAAACAACTTTGCCTTATCTGACGACGTGAACGTAATTAGGATCTTCATACCACCCAAATAGCGTATTTCGATCTTCAAATACTTGATAGTGCTAAGATTTTCTTTCATATTACAAAAGCTATCAAAACTATTAGCCACACCGACTATCGACCTCCCTTTCCAAGCTTCCGATTGATCCGACACAATATCTTCCAAAACCAACATGTTTGAGGTGCTTCCCATATTACTCGCTTCACCCGTAAGTGTATCTCTGTACGAAAACATTCAATCACCATTTCCGGAAATTGCATTTGCTTGAAACGGTCCCTCATTTCCCACAATTTTACCTATTTCTTTTGCAAGCACTTCTTGTCTGATATTCTTCTTCGTTTGTCTTTCATCCTTGCTAAACCTTGCTACCTTAGCAAAAGTTTTCCACCCCATGAATCTCACACCGTTAAGAGCTTTCACCATTTTTTCTATATCTTTCACCTTTGCATATCTTAGAAAAGCGAACACGTTGCCAAACTTATCTCTTTTCTGAGCAATATATGCATCCACAAACTGACCACATCTACCATATTCCTCTCTCCGTTTGTCCATGGACAAATCGTCGGGAAGGTTGGATATGAAGAATGTAATCGAGTTCATGTTGTTTCCTCCTGAAGATTCCGGTGGTATTTCACCCTCCTCGAGACCAGCCGCCCTCTCTCTACAAAACCTCGCCATCCCCGATAGAGTTACATAAAGTATCTATTAATTACTTTTGACAGTTTTGGCATTCTTTTTAACCTTAAGAGCATGTGTAGTAGGAGGGGGCGAAAGACTACTATAATAATAATAATTACAGTCTGCCTTAGTGTACTTGTGTCTGATTGCTTGAGGACAAGCAATAGTCTAAGTGTGGGGTATTGTGATGATTCACATAATTAACATATAAAACAGGCATAAACAGTCTCATAATAGGGTAGAATTAGGCTTATATTGTTTATATTGGGTGCTTAATTCGCTCCTATTTGTATTTCTCAGGAAACTGAAGCTCCAAGACGGAAACAGAGGATTTTCGGGCAAAAACGAGCAAAAACTAGAGATTCCTGAAGATACGAGACTTGCAGTATGTTCCCTATATGATTTGAAGACAATCCCAGGGCTTAAACAACGCTATAATCAATCCCGGAGTGACCCTGCACGCCCACTGTCATTTGCACGAAGGCCCTGCACGCGAGAAGACAACGCAGCAAACGTGGAGGGCAAGAAAACTTGGGGAACGAGAAGACAACGCAGCAAACTTGGAGGGCAAGAAAACTTGGGGAACAAGGCTAAGCACACTCATGCTCATGCATTTGGCACGGGCGTGCCAGACACAAAGTACAGACAAGATCAGACCTACAGCAACAGAACGTACGTGTAACAGCAAGCATGCCCTCGACACTCTTTGGCACGGGCGTGCAGCCTCTGGAAGTCTATAAATAACAACCTAACCCCACCATTTGTTCATCCCTTCTTTTGCTCTCTTGAGGCTGAACTCCAAGCTTCTACCAGAGATCTTGAGGTCTTGTGGGAGGCCTTCTGGCCCTCCTAACATCCCTCAATGGTTAGGGCTCGTCCTACCGTAATCGGCTTGGCCAGGAAGTGGATCGTAGAGTAGTTCGTATGCAATAAAACATCGAGGGTCATGAGGTTGAAGATGGATAGCTTGTCTATGAGCAGTCATGTTCTTGGGTTGATCATTCGATGTGGTTGTATCTTTCTATTATCATGAACCCACATTCGATATGTAGACTTTTATTATTAGTAGTTGTAGTTTAAAAAGGTTTTGGGTTTGATAAAAGAAAAAGAGAAAATAGTAGAGTTATCAAATATGCACATCTCGGGACCCTCCGTATAAGTAGTTAAATTTATTATTACAGTTAGTAGTTAAGATTAATTATTTGTGAGGAGGAAAAGAGTGATCTTGAAGTGTCGACTCCTTGATAGAGGAACGGGACCACTACTGAGTAGTGTGCTTAACTTCCCAATGCGCGTCCACATGAAGGTACTCCGCCCGAGCCTCGCATATTGCGGGATTCCCTAACCGCGGTCAAGTCTCTGATCCTCAAACTCGTCTTCTTCTTGTATTGGAGGCTTCACTTCCGACCTGAAAAACCGTACACCTCCCTTAGCTCTCGCTTTCCTTACCGAAGGATCTCCCTTACAGTCATCCTTACCAACAGTGTATCCTCTAAGTAGGTTAACGATCATGGAGACTGAAGGATATCTCTTATAGTCGGCTCAGAAGACAAGTATCCCCAATGGTTAACGGATTTGTACTAACGAGACATAGATATAGAATTCTTGTTTTATTTATCTTAAGTGACACTTTAAATATTTATAGGCCTTGTAAATATAAAGTTGGTTTGGTGATTGATGACTTAGTTAACCCAACCCATAACTCACCGAGATGAATGAAATCCTTAACAAAAGTGGAACATAATCCTAAAGGTGGGCAATCCGAAGATCACTGGTGAACCCGTAAGGAATCCGCTCTATACCAAGAAAATCACTCATTCATCTGGTAAGTACCAGAAATGTGTCACCCAGATCTGGTCCACTTCAAAAGCCATTGCTTAGAATCCGGTTTGGATATCAGAAGCCCGAAGGATCTGTCTCACTACCGGTTTCCTCACATTGGATCTACCTCGGGACTACCAGAAGCTGATTATACCTCTTGATAGTTTATTAATTAAGTTAAGGTTGATTTATCTTAATCACCATTTGAACCTGTCACAAGATAAACAAACAAGGATTAGAAGAAGATAACACAACAAATAACTAAAAACAAACTACTACTACTAATAATAAAAGTCTACAAATCGAAGTGGGTTCATGAATAATAGAAAGATACAACCATATCGAATGATCAACACAAGAACATGGCTACTCATAGACAAACTCTCCATCTCCTAGTGCTATGTTGCTATCATCTTCAAGACCAGGGCCGGCCCTTAAGGGGAGCGGGGAGGACTCCCGGCTCGGGCCTTATTTCTCGGGGGGCACATTGACCCTCCGGCAATTCAAGTTTTCTTAACAGTGATGTCCTTAATTCGGTGGATTTTTTTTATGTTTGAGCCCCAAAATTGTTAATCAAGTATTAATCAAAGTGAAGGGCAGTTTATATAAAATAGAATGTAAAGAAATATTGAGATAGGGTAAGAATTAAAGAAGAAAATGAAATGGTTTGAGAAAAAAAATTGTAGGTTTATTAATGAGTGTAGGACTAGAGAAGATGAAGAAGACGAAATGAAGAGGCTCATATTTAGTTGTTTTTTTCTTTTTACCGGTTGGTTTTGACTTCCTTTTTAACTTTTATTTTTTTTTATGAAATATTTTTTTTTATTTCCAGACTTTCACCCATTTATATTTTCATACTTTGTGGGATTCGAACTCCCAACCTCCCCAGAGGGTTTGTTCCTTCTACCATTAGACTACAACCTAAGTGGGAAATAAAATTTGATCAATCAATTTGCTATTACTTTAATCGTAGCTTAAAAAGTAGTTTACATTATTTATTTCGTTAAGGTATAAAACTAAGACTAAGGGGCACAATTTTTATAGCTCGGTCCGAACACCTGAATTTTCAGGGTCGGCCCTGTTCAAGACCCTCGATGTTTATTGCATATGAACTACTCTAAGATCCCGTTCTTGGCCAAGATAATCAAGGTAGGACAAGGCCTAGCCTTGGTGGGATGTTAGGATGGCCCTAAGGCCTCCCACAAGACTCCAAGATCTCTGGAAGAAGCTTGAAAGTCGGCCCAAGAAGGGATGCCAAATGGTTGAGATGAGCTTGCTATTTATAGGCAAATTAGCTTAAGAATCTGTCTGTTTTCAGGACATGCACGGCCGTGCTCACTAGTGGCACGCCCGTGCTCTTCAGAAAAGCTGTCAGTCTTGTCTGTTGAGCCTTGGAGAGCACGTTTCAGCAAGCACGGCCGTGCACAGTGATGTGGCACGCCCGTGCAACCCAGAAATCTAACTTTTTGCCTTCCGTTGACTTAGAAATGTTGACTTGTTGACCCGGAACAGTTGCACGGCCGTGCACGGTCGTAAGCACGGCCGTGCTGCATCTGGTAGAGCTTCAAAGTCTTCAATTCCTTCCCGAGTTTTGCTGCTTTGTCTTCCCGGGCTGATTTTATTATCGTTTAAGCCCCGAAAAGGTCTTTACACATACAGGGAACATGCTGCGAGTCTCGTATCCTCAGGAATCTCCGTTTTTTAGTTGTTCTTACCCAAAGATCACTTGTTTTCAGTGTGGAACTCCAATTTCCTAAAACATACAAATAGGAACGATTAAGTAGCCAAAATCAGTAATTTAAGCCCCAATTCTCCTCTATTATGAGGCTAATTATGCATGTTTTATATGTTATAATCAGGACACATCACTTACAAACACGTCATGTCAACTATTATACCAGATTAATCCAAAACGGACACAAACACCCATTTCTCTTCTAGCACTAGACTTTTCCAAATATTATTTTTCTTTCTAGATTATTACCTACTTTGCATTTATTTTCTATAAACTAACTTATTTTTTCTAATAATCGACTTTTTTTGTATCGTATAATAAAGTAGTATAATACTCGTATACATTAAAAGTAATATCTTAAACTGAATATTAAAATACATAAAATAAAAACTAAATAGTGACGAAATTGAATTTTAAAATTGAGCTTAAAAATTATAATGACATGGGCTTAAAATTTATATAAAAAGGGATGGGTCAACTTTAGTTGACAGGGCTGGTCTATTTGGGCTTGCAGATAAAGTCCACTGTGTAAACAACCCGCCAGGAAAAAAAATCAATGAGTACAATCAGAAGTGTGTTGTTGGTTTGACCAAAAGAAGGCGATCGACAATGTGAGGTTCATGGTTGATGTTAGAGGTGCACAAAATGGTTTAGGACGTAGAACCGAACCGGCTAGGACGTAGAACCGAACCGGCTTTGACCTTGACCGGTTCGTGATGAAATCAGTTTGGTGGAGGAACGAGCTCGGTTCCAAACTTGTTTTGGGTTGTTTGAAACATAAACCTATGAGACTGGTTCGGTTGGTAACCAGTTTGTGTAGCATACAAACACATTAAATAAACTACATAATATTCAACTTTTATTAATTCTTAGTCATTTAGAAACAAGAAAAATAGAAAGAGCAAGGGTTGGGTTATTCTACAAAGTCTACAAAAATGAGAAGGGTGAGAAGCCACTAGAAAATGACATGTGTGAAAGGATTAAACAAGTTGGAGGGGTAATTTGGTCAAAAAAATATGCACATGCAAGTCAAATGTCATTTCCACCTCCATTTTTAAATGTCCATAACTTTTTTATACGTCATCGTTTTTTTTTTAAATTATACCATAAAATCGATGGTGTTTTTATCTTTAATATGAGTACCATATTGTTATACTTTCGAAAAAAAAAGTCAAAAACTCACTTGCGTAAGACACAATGGAGTGTAAAACACAATGAAACACTAATCTATGTTACCTTATTAAGAAGGAGAGATGGCTACATTAGTAATTTCCTATGTTTTTTAAGATGGCATATGAAAAGTTTAGTGCTTCACACCCAAAATGTCATGAAATTTTTCCTAATAATACCCTTATGCAAAATCCTCTTGTACATCCCCTCTCCTACTTATTATTTATTACATGGAGCAACTTTGGTGAATTCATGTGTGTATGTCACGTATGAAACAAAACGTAAAGTTTTGATTTACGAGCTATTTGGCAAAGTTGTTTGTATCATTTAATAGTATATATCGTTAAGTGGTAGGCGTGACCAAAGTGTTACGTGTGAGGTAGTGTAGTCTTGAGAATAAATGTATTATGGAACTAACTTTACGAGTTGTTGAATGGATTATTACTAAAATCCACCTAAAATCAATGTATTTCAATAATCCGTGCGAATGTTATTATACTTTAGTTGAGATAAGAATAATTATCTTATGTTGTTACAAGTATTCGTTATTTAATATATCATTTAAATAAAAAGTTTTCAATGAATTTTACGTCTTAATGAATTGATACAATTTGATGTAGTTTTTAGACCCGCCGCAACGCGCGGGTTACCAACTAGTTAAATATAGTGTATAAAACATAATCAACAATCTAATAAAACACAATGGACGACATACTAAAGACACAATGAATAAAAAACTAAAACACAATGAATACTTTTGAAAAAAAAGTTGAAAATCCAGTTGCGTAAGACACAATGGATGACATACTAAAGACATAATGAACAGAAGACTAAAACACAATGAATACTTTTCAAAAAAGGTCAAAAACCTAGTTGTGTAAAACATAATGGATGACATAATAAGGATACAATGAATAGAAGGCTAAAACACAATGAATACTTTAGAAAAAAAAAAGTTGAAAACCCAGTTGCGTAAGACACAATGGAGATAACGTAAAACACAATGAGTACCGGCCAATTAAATATGCAGTGAACAATAGGGTATAAAACACAATGAACAGTTTAATAAAACACAATGGACGACATACTAAAGACACAATGAGCAGAAGACTAAAACACAATGAAAAATAGAATTAAACACAATAAACAACATAATAAAACACAATGTACACATAAATACAAAACTCATTTGCGTAAAACACTATGAAAAGCATACTAAAAACACAATGGACAAAGTTAAATCATGTGTAGACTAAAAAAACATAAATAACATATTTATAAAGCACACGTGCATAATATAACACAATGAACGAGCAGAAGACACAACGGAGAAGAAAACCTATTTAACACGATTTTTTTTTTCCAATTTTAATGTAGCAATGTGGTACTCATATTAAAGATAAAAAAACGCTCGTTAATATGGTGAATTTTTTTTGAAAAAAAAATATCGTATGAAAAAGTTATAGACGTTTTAAAATGATGGGGGGAATTGACATGTGCATTGCATGTGGATAGAGAAAGTCAATAGATGTGGTTTTTCCTTTTATGCCATTACTCTAATTTATTATTTACTAGATATTTGCCCGCGTAGACACGCAGTTTACCAACGTACGATTATTTGGAGTAGTATAACGTGTAAGAAAAATACAGTAGAAATATTTTATTCAAATTTAAAACCAACGAATACACATTTTATTCAAATATCACTAAATATTTCCTTATACACCACATTTTTTGTTTTAGTTTTGACATTCCCATCACCATCAAGTATAAGTAATTTCACTTATGACATGCTTTTAACTCTTGACAATGCGGCATAAAGTTGGCCATGTGAGAATACACGGTCTCTTAAATACAATCCAACCTTCGATAGAGACTGTCCTAGGCTTTTATTGATGGTCATTGCGAAATATACGGATATTGGGAATTGACGCCTTTGGAACTTCACTGGAATCTTGTTATCAGATGGTATCATATTAATTCTAGGAATAAGAGTTTTGGTGCCAATGTTTCCACCTGATATGATTTCGGCTTCAATAACACGCTTTGCAAGTTTGGTGATTTTTAATCTCGTGCCGTTGCACAAGCCATTTTGTTGATCTATGTTTCTCAACAACATAACAGGTACACCCACCTTTAGTGCTAAGCGGAATAATTGGACAAAACTTTTACAAAATGTACCTCTAATGCATACAACCTACTAACCAAAAAATAATATAAATTATAGAAACAGCTTAACAATGTTTATGCGAACATATACACTGTAAACATGACACCGATAATGCCCCGTGTGTAAGACTTAAAAATATAACAAAAAAGACTCGTAGACTCACATAGCCAAGCACTATAGAAAGAATAACTACATGAATCATATAAGGATAATTTGAAAAAAAAAGTTCTAACTACCAAGCAAACGAAATAAAAGGAAAATTCTTTAATGTATGTTTGAAGGGAGTACAATATGCTTGAAAATATATGCTTACCATATTAGACCTGATGCGTCCATGATATTTGCAGTGTATGCATGGCTACTGATGTATAAAAATGAATAAAGCATCAACATATTTAACATAACATTGTACTTGTATATTTGTAGTGTATTCATGGCATGACCACCTATGCACCACATTACTTATAGCACTCTTTATATTTTACGACCTGCCATTTATAATTAAAAAAAGAGGAAACAAATTAATAGTCAACTCACAAAATTGAAATAAAATATCTAAATAGATAAAATAATGTAGTTGCAAAATAGTCTGAGGCAAGGCTTA
Source organism: Ambrosia artemisiifolia (assembly GCA_032199755.1). Taxonomy (NCBI): domain Eukaryota; kingdom Viridiplantae; phylum Streptophyta; class Magnoliopsida; order Asterales; family Asteraceae; genus Ambrosia; species Ambrosia artemisiifolia. Next base: position 27,399,703 of record CM063529.1, on the reverse strand, counting down.
CTTTGACTACATTATGTAACAATGATAAACAATCTCATCATTCAAACATAAAACAATGCAATAATAAACAACTTACCATTTGGTTTCTTCAACCATTTGGTCAAACATAGTGCATTTGCTCAATCTAATTCTTACTTCTCTTTACCACTCCTTCTCACATTGATGGTTATGAAAACAAAGCCCAAAACAAAAATAACACATAAGACTATATAGAGATCTAGTAGTATATATATATAAACAACTTAGCAAAGTGTAATTAGAACTTATTGAATTTACCCTAATTATGTTTATTCCAAGTTACATTGCCATTACCATGAATGTATAATCATTTTGTGCTTAAATGTCTTTAATTTTAAAAACCCGGTTTAAAAAAAAATTTATTTTGAATATTTAAAAATAAAGTAATTCAAATAAAAATAGGTGTATTAATTGTGATGAAAAAACTCAAATTTAACTTTGTTTATAAATGTATTTATATTTATATATGATTAATAATTTTGTGTTTAAAGGTTATTAATGAAATGGTACGTAATTATAATTATTAACATTAGATGTTTCCAATATTGTGTAAATCATGATAAATGCTAATTATACGCTAAAAATAGTAATGTGACAAATCAAAGAATTAAGCATTTATTTTGTGTTTAAATGTCTTTAATTTTAAAAACCCAATTTTTTAAAATTTTTTATTTTGAATGTTTAAAAATAAAGTAAAACAAATAAAAATAGGCGTATTAATTGTGATGAAAAAATTCAAATTTAACTTTGTTTATAAATGTATTTATATTTATATATGATTAATAATTTTATGTTTAAAGGTTATTAATGAAATGGTAATCATAATTATTAATATTAAATGTTTCCAATATTGTGTAAATCATGATAAATGCTAATTATACGCTAAAAATAGTAATGTGACAATTCAAACACTGAAACATTTATTTTGTGTTTAAATGTCTTTAATTTTAAAAACCCGATTTTTTAAAAAATTTTATTTTGAATGTTTAAAAATAAAGTAATTCAAATGAAAATAGGCGTATTAATTGTGATGAAAAATTCAAATTTAACTTTGTTTATAAATGTATTTATATTTATATATGATTAATAACTTTGTGTTTAAAGGTTATTAATGAAATGGTAATCATAATTAATAACATTAGATGTTTCCAATATTGTGTAAATCATGATGAATGGTAATTATACGCTAAAAATAGTAATGTGACAAATCAAACAATTAAGCATTTATTTTGTGTTTAAATGTCTTTAATTTTAAAAACTGGATTTTTTTTAAATTTTGATTTTGAATGTTTGAAAATAAAGTAATTGAAATGAAAATAGACGTATTAATTGTGATGAAAAAAATTCAAATTTAACTTTGTTTATAAATGTATTTATATTTACATATGATTAATAATTTTGTGTTTAAAGGTCATTAATGAAATGGTAATCGTAATTATTAACATTAGATGTTTCCAATATTGTGTAAATCATGATAAATGCTAATTGTACGCTAAAAATAGTAATGTGACAAATCAAAGAATTAAGCATTTATTTTGTGTTTAAATGTGTTTAATTTTAAAAACCGGATTTTTAAAAAAAATTATTTTGAATGTTTAAAAATAAAGTAATTCAAATGAAAATAGGCGTATCAATTGTGATCAAAAAATTCAAATTTAACTTTGTTTATAAATATATTTATATTTATATATGATTAATAATTTTGCGTTTAAAGGTTATTAATGAAATGGTAATCAAATACATGAGCATGGAAAATATTGATGAGCAACTAAATAAAAAAGATTAGAAACTCTTACCGTGAGGTTTTTCCGTCTCTGGGATTGAAGCTAATAATCGCTCGTCCTGTATATCGAGATGAAAAAACTCGTGTATTAAACGATTCATGATGAAAACATGAATCTATACCATAATAGGTAACCTCTCTTTAATTAGTCTAAATTATATTGAAAGGACAAAAGGCAATGTCAATTGTAAAATACCAACATAAACATGTAATAGCAACTAATTATTAATAATGCCATAAATCATACCATCCTTGTCCGCATATACCGTTTTGTATTAATAATTTAAGTATTTTGTTCATCAGTAGCTCCACCCGGAATAGGTTTCTCCAAATCTTGAACCCCCTTCTTTCTTGTTACATCTACATACAGATAATGAAAAAAAGGTCTCGGATATTGAACAAACATAATTATAGTTCCAAAAAAAATTAGAATCACGTATGTGTGACGAAGAATGTATATAATCAAATCAAATAGGAAAACAAACAAATCAAATCAATTATCTGCGAAATAGCTTTAAAAATCTTTCTGTAGTGGACTAAACATGAAATCGACATCGTGTAGAATGATCGGGAGAATGGAAAGATAATACCTTGATGACCGCAAGTGGATACCATCAGAAGCTTAAATCGACACAATATGTTTAGTAAAAGAAAATCAGAAAACGAAATGGGTCAAATACATTGAATTAAAATGCATCTAAACTAATAAACTATTGAAACTATTGAACAATGTCAGAGATAAACAAAATACCCAGATTTCAAATTGAACCAAAGAAAAAGATGTGCATATAAATCGACCTATCAATTACCTTGCAAACTTAGAACTGTGAAATCTTATTGAGATAACATATCAAGTCAACCGAGAGAGCAATAAATTACGTCAATGTCTTCTTCAAGATTCAAAAGGTTATACCGAACCATAAACAGCTAGCTCTAAAAATACCTAAGCATAAACTGAAGGTAATCATCTGAGATTTTGAATCAAGAGCCGAAAACAATCAAAAGCTAGAAATTGAAGGCTATGGTTTTTACCTTAATAATGTTTTACGATAGCCGACTGAAAGGAGAGAATCAATTTGGGTTCCAATAGAGAAAATGCAATTGAAAAAAAATGAATCTACAACACATATGTTAAAATACCTGTCATTCGAGCGATTGAAGGGATGGGAATTAAATCAAAAGAACAAACATAACAAATAGAGCATAGAGTGACGATAGGAGACTTCGCATAGATTGATGATTCGCATGAGATATTGGAGGTGATGATAGTTGGATAGGTTTAGGGTTTGTGAAGTTTAAAGGTTATGTATGGAAGAAGAGTATGGAAGAAGCTTAAGAAATAAATTGGTGGGTTGAATAAAAAAAGTCACTAATTAATGTATTTTTGGAAGATATAAAAAAGGAAACTAATTAATGTGATTAATGGTTGACGGATGTTGACCAATTTTGTTTTAATATAAGATTTCCGATTTAAAAAAAAAGAAAATTTTATAAATTCTATTGTTGTGCCATGTGGCACAATATGGGAAGAGAGAGGATTGAAGGTGAATTGTGGGAGTGCCATGTGTCATAATTGAGTTTGTTTTATTAGATGTATAGATTTTTTTCAAACAAACTAATCTCAACTCTTCAAATATATGATCAATGGATCACAATCCTTCTCACTCTTCCTAGAAAAAGTGTCCTGTGCATTTAATCCTAACCCGAAAGAGCAAACTAACATTTTCTTCTCTATAGTTTCACTTTTTTCCAAAAGGTTTTTTTCCGTATTTGGGTCATTCAGGTTTGAAAATCTTGCCACTTTCGTCCGCTTCATTAACACCATCCATTTTTCTCTGTTAATTTAATCACCTAAACACTTTGTGTTTTTTTCCTGAATGAACAAAACCCTACAAAATATAGTCGTTTTTTTCCTCCTGTTTTATGTAGCACTATGGTATTCGTTGGAAAGATAAAAAAAAATATTTGTTAATTCAGTGTAATTTTCTTCTTTAAAAAATCTAGTATGTAAAAGATATTAACATTTAAAAATTATAAGAGGAACCAATTTTGTTTTTAAATTTTATTTTTACCAAAATTACTTAATGTCACACCATTTTTAGCTTTAACAAAAAGTTTAGGTTTTTTATAAATAATATTGGAATGAAGTTAACAAAATTTTTTGTTACCTTTTGGATTTTTTAAGTTAATTGGGGCTGTTTGGTTGATTAAGTGTTGAATCATTAAGATGGTCTGAATGGTTAAGAGGCTCTGAATGGTTAAGAGCTGAATCATTTAACATCCCTTATTAGCTTAATGGTTCAGCACTTAATCATTCCATTCAGATGCTGAAACAAACAGTCTGAATGTTGAACGATTCAAACCTGAATGGTTAAGAAGCTGATTAAGAGGCTACCAAACAGCCCCTAAGTATTTTTAGTTATTTAAAAACAATAAAAATGAAAATACAAAAAATAAAAAATAGACCATAATATGCCTTATATTGATCTATATGAGGTATATGACTTTTCAACCTATTATCAGACTCAATACTTGACTCTAATATGCTTTGTATTAGTCAATATGAGACATATTAGTACGAGGTTTCAAGTCTGACATTCCATGCAATGTCAGTATGCAGCCTTTGACTTCAATACTCCTCGTATTGGTCAATACGAGGAGTTGAGTGTCTAAATATTAGCACCCTTTAATTAATCCACATCGTTTCTGAGTTTTCGCATAGCCCACCATATATACTACATACAAATTGGACCCTATGATCTCCTTTTATTTATTTTTTAGTATTCTTTTTTGTTTGCTCTAACGATCAAATGTATCAAAACCTACATGGTTCTCGACTGTAGCAACGCCCATGATTAATAACGGGTTAAAGTTATAACAAAACAAAATTCAACAGTAACAAAATTTGCAAAGTACGCTTTGAAGTACTGATCGAGCTCAGAGGTTGTTCATTCTTTTGCCTACCATAGTACCACCTCACCAAACCTCCTTATCATTACTTTATTGCCATTAACCAATGAGTTGGGTTTAACACAAAATACAAAAAAATCAACTAATTAATGCACAAATAAACCCTTACAATCAAGGGCCACAAATATAAGAATATTTCATACCCTTTTCACATTCTAATTACCTCTAAAACACTAAAATCAGACACATGAATTCGAAGCACGCGGTCTCTTGTTCCTAGGAAGGTCCAAGAACGATGCACGGTCCATAACCACCTTTAACGCCTTTCTTAGTTCATGTAACCCCTGGTCTTTTGTCACTGATGAGACTTGAACCCATAACACACATTTTATTCTCCCACCCAATGTCCCTATCTCGGTACGTACTAATTTAACATGTATCGATCCCAATGCCTTTGTTAACTCGACGATCAGATCTGGCCTATCTTCGCAACAAATACGTGCCTTTATCATGATCTTTTTGGTACTAGAATCTTCTCCAACATATGTCAACTCAAGTTCATCCTTTTCACTTGGAATCATATAGTATCCATCACTTTCATCCATAACGGTTGATTCCAATTCAGCAGCCACCTTCTTTAACTCGGTCACCTGCCGCACCACCTCCGCTAGTAATGAAGCTTTATCCGCCTATCAAAAAAAAAAAAATTGTACAAGTTTTAAATTAGACATACAATGACCTAAATCTTTCATGTGTAACATATAAAATTATATATTATTTAGTGTATTACATACGCAGCTTGACTAAATAAAAAAAAAAAAAAAAAGTTAAAGCTTAGTTAGGGTTCATATTCAACTACTCAACTCTCAACCTCTTGAGTATTCTATCGCAAATGTGTGATTTTATGCATTTTAGAAATCGTATTCAAGAATGTTTGTTATCATATTACTACATGCTAATGTCTTTAGTAAAACAATATTTGTTCCTATGAAATATGCCCAAATTTTAGAATCTGCTTTAGTCACTAAAAAGTTGAGATGTGACTTCTTTTCAAAAGGGTGAGGTAAAGTTGATTTATGGTTGATTAAAAAAAAGGTGGGGCTAAACGTACTCTCTATATGATTAACGCACTCCCTAAGAAAAATAATAGAGAGATTATCTAACTAATTTAGTAGTTAGATCAAGTAAAACCATAGAAACAAACTAAGTTTAGCATAACTCTAATAAAAAAAAAAAACAATGTAAAACATGAAAAGACAAGTTTTAGGTTTTTAATTACACATGTGTCATCTTTATTATGTGGGCTATAATAAATAAAACTAATAAAAGGTACGATTTTGTGGAATATGAACAAATGTGGAAAGTGAATAGTACTTTTACGGTGTTGGGGAGGAGGCTACGGAGGGTGGCAAGGTGACCATTGATCCTCTTCCGGCGCCTCCTTTCCGCTTCGCTGTGTCGGTTACAAGCCGCTGCCGCCTTCTCCTCCGCCGCTGCCTCGACCTTCGCCTCACTATTTGCCGATAAATCACCTCCTCCATGATCATACACTAAGTTCCTTATAATACTCGAACAGTTAGTGAACTCATACCCATAACTTGGTAAATATTGCATCATATATATTTTTGTTTGAAAGAATAACTAAAAGTTAGTTAAGAGGATAATGTGTTTGACGTGAGTGAGTTGTGAGTTGAACTACATGGAAGAATATATGTAGGTGAAGTGAGATTTAGGGCTAATGTGTACACGACGTGTGTCGGGCAACAGGGGTACAAGAAAGCATATGGGCCAGGTTACACCCGTGACAGGTGAGAATTATGTTGTCTCAAGTCTTTGACGAAATGGAATTATAGTCATGATCAATCGTTTCATATGTTACTTCATTCATTATTGATGTTATAAGGTTATTTGAATTTTTGGATTTGTATGAACAATGGTATATGTTTTGTGTAAGGGTGAAATGTTTTTTTAGTTTGTTGATATATGTTAGGTTTTTAGAAGCTAATTTGATGATATTAAGAGGTTGTGTAAAAAGATTGTCGGGTATAAATCTAGGGATGTAAAGGAGTTGAGTCAAATTAAAACAGAAAATGTTGAAACTCGAAAATCTTAAGTTTAGTTTGTTTTAGTAAAAGATTTTGATAGAAATTTATTTTAAGATTTATTTCTCAAGGTTAAACGTCGATTTTTTAAATTTTATAATTAGCTTGAAGTTAATGCGTATATTATCTAAAAACTTATTGTATATATACCAAGTATTCCAACCTAGAAAAAATAGTCTCGCTTCCATATCAACACTAGTGTCGTATCACCTTTTGCAGATGTTGATGGTAAATATTGTCATTTCACTTCTTTTAGAGTCATTTCCTCTTAGAGCACCCATGATGAGGGAGTCATGGATGCCACACCCGGTGTGGCATCATAGCGTCGACAAGTGGATTTAACTATGGGTCAATTCTTTTGTTCGTATAGGATGACAATAAAGATAAGCTAGTGAGATTAGATTTGTCCATTAAAGAGAGTCATTTAGAAAACCTAAAACTAATTCATGTATTTTGTATGAAAAGACATGTTTTTTAAAATAAAGATTAAAGATGATTTCTAAGTATATGAGTTGTTTTTGTTCTTTTTTTTTTTCGAAATTACAAATATGTGTGAGTGTGTGTGATAATAAATATTCAAGTTATTAGAAAAATGATATAAAATATTTACGATATTTAGTTTACAATTATTATTTATTATGATATTATATTAACTTACATTACAAAAATGCAAAAAATATTTAAATTATATATAAACTTATTCAAATTTATTAACTTATAACAACTAAAAATTTATTATATTTAAACATATAAAACTCATAAATGTAATTTATCAATCTATTTATAATTTTATACGATATAAAACACTAAATAGCTTAATTATGTAAAAATAATTTGGGTATGAAAAAAATAAATTTATAAATAAAATGATAGTTATGTGAAAAAAAGGTAAAGATGAATAAATGAGGAATGGATTATTTGAGAGAAAAAAAACTGAACAAAGAATGTAGATGCAAGTCCGGTGATCGAGAGAGTATGCACTATGCACTTAATTAATAAACCCCAACAGAACTTATTTAAGACTTAAGAGCACGTCATATAGGTTGATAAGAATATAGCGCAACTTCACCATCATCATCATGATCTCTTATACCAAAATAAAGAACGTAATCAATAATTTTGATTGTTGGCATCACTACCAATAGTTGACCAAAAAAAACCTTTGAACAACGATCATTATAGATTGCACTATATCTGGTCCAATCACTATCTTACAACTTGCTAATCATCCTTCTTTCAATCGTTTTAAACAATATAAAAAACAAATGGATCGTCCATCAGGGAGTACTTAAATAGAAACTAGTATCAACTGTCCCCATGGGTTTTGTTCATTGAGTTTCATATCAATATTATGTAGCGAAACAATCACTTTGAATGATTTACCGCATGTCTGCATGCACTAGTTTACTCTAGTTCTACATTGTATCGCGGTTACCTGACGTTTTACTTATGTGTTATGATTTTCTTGATACATTCAATTAATCAAATATTGGATTTAAAAGAAAATGAGATCTGTTGTTTGATTGTTGCCCTTGAAAGATACAAACCCAATGTTTTGGTAAAAACAATGGAGAAAGTATTAGGTTTAAAGTTTAGAAAAGTTAAAAAAGATTTTAAGCCTTTGAATTAAAAAATCAATGGCTGAGATTGAGAAACAAAATTGAAATCAAATTCACACATAAAAATGAAAGGTGAAAGTGAGGAAGGATAAAATAGGTATAGTCTCAATGTTGACATTTTTTAAATTTCACCCTCATTTTTTAAACGCCCATAACTTTTTCTAACTACATTATTCTTTTAATAAAAATATATCATAAAAACAAGCATTTTATCTTTTTTTATTTGCATAGCCTGTTGCTATGGTTTTAAAAAAAATGTTGGATTTATAGCGTACGTGATTATCAGGTATAATGTACATTATTAGGGGTGAGCAAATCATAAGAATTGACCCGGCCCGCCCAATACCTGACCCGACCCGACCCGAAACCCAACTATAGTATAAAATCAGAACCGATATACAGACCTGGGAAGAGGATTCGGCTTCGGTTCTTTGTACATGCAGTCCTACGGTTCCAAATCCAATACCCGAACCATATAAAATACCTTCCATTTCTTCCAACTTCTAGATCAAAGAGTGGTTTCTCTATGATTTATTGTAGGTTAACTGATGGAACAAGAATCATCAACTTTTGGTGAGGTTATGAGGATTTAATTGGTGATTTCTCTTGGATTTAATCATAGAAACACTCAATGTTTGTATTTAATTTTAATCCCAATACGATACATGTTAAACTACTTGAATGTGTTTACTTGGTTTATTATTTGTTAAGTGAAATCCGTTTAGATGTTTATGTGGGTTTCATTGATAGATGATTGTTTGATTTACCTCCCAAGATGCCGATGAAGTTCTGGATCACAGATTCACAACAAGTTGATGGAAGATTGTTTGATTTGTTTCTGTATGTTTGTATAACTTTATCAAAGTCTTATATATTTAGGTTTAAATATCTTAACAGGCTTGTGGGACCATTTACTTTTCTACAAAATTCGGTCCAACAATTAAGTCTCGGGTTTTTAGTGTTCCTAGACCGGAACCGACCCGTACCCGAACTAGCCTATATTCTTAGAACCGAACAATAACTTAAGTCCTACAAACCGGGTCGGTTTCAGTCTCAATTCGGTCCCAATCTCGGTTCTTTTCAGTCTGTCCCTAATTATACTCACCCCAATGCGTGATTATTAACCATAACGTGCGTCATTATGATGTTTAACATGCATGATTATATCACATAGCGTGCGTAACTACGTGGCTTTATCATAACGTTCGTGATTATTGCAACGAACAAAAATACCTTTTAGCTAGTGCCATGTTTCGCGTTGTGGGTCATTCCTATCCTTTGTATGTTAAAGATTATTTGTACATTATCCTTTCTCCAAACGATGAATATCATAATAGAACGTAGTTTCATTGTAACAACTTTACTCTTTCCATCTCAACAGAAGTTAGGGGGACGAGGCGCTACTAGATTTGGTCACGGGTACCCCACTATCAGCACGGTAATACCGTCGTCACCTGTGCTGGTAGGGGTCTCGTGGACCAAATTCTGGTTCTATTTAACGGGTCAGTATCATGATTATTAATTGCAATGGTTATATTTAAATGTTTTTAATTCCTATTTTGACCGTTTTAAAAATTCAAACGGTCAGATTTTGTGGCCGTTTTTTATAAATTTATATATACAAAAAATATCACGGTTTAAGATAAAAAAATACAAATTCTCTCATATTTTCCTCTATACTTTTAAAAAAATGTGTGACGTTGAAGTTGAAGAAGATCAAATTTGCATTTTCCCGCTAGAAGTGCACCCTATTTTAAACTCAACCGATAGTAGCCTTGAGTTTTCATGGACCTTGCCAAGTAAGCCGCAGAGGAAGACACAAAAACAACTAAAAAAATATGTCCCACGTGATCGCGAGAGAGGCAATATTCGGTTAATGGATGACTAGTTTGCCGACATACAAACATCTAAAAGAACTCGCAACCAATAATCCTCCAAATGAATATGATGAGTATTTACGTATGTCTGCGAGGACGCCGTGCGAATGTTTACAATTTTTTTGCAATGTCGTTATTAAGTTATACGGGTCTGAGTTTTTACGAAGACCAACAAGTCATGACATTGCATGTTTGTACGAAACACACGAAGAAAGACATCACCTTCTCGGAATGATCGGTAGCATTGATTGCACTCATGTAGTATGACGAGCATGTCCTAGAAAATTACGTGGACAATATATGAGAGGCGATCATCAATAACTTACGATCATGCTAGAAGCGGTTGCTTCCCAAGATATGTGGTTTTGCCCCCCCCCCCCCCCCCCCCGGTTCACTCAAAGACATAAATGTTCTCAAACAGTCTCCTGTTTTTCTTATCCAACGGAATGGCGCTGCAGTGTATATTTACTTTAAATGGACACTTATATAAACGTGGATATTATCTTACCAATGGCATCTACCCAACCTCGTCAACATTTGTGAAAGCGTTTCGATATCCGACCGATCCGAAGAAAAAGAAATTCGTTAAGGCGCAAGAGGCGGCAAGGAAGGATGTGGAGCGAGCGTTCGGAGCATTAAAGGGGAAATGGAGAATTACCAACCGACCCTTGAGGCCGACAACCGTTGATAGATGTAGCATCATCGTCTATACGTGCATGATATTACACAACATGATCATAAAAGATGAGGAGTGTGCGATATCACCGGTTTACATACCCGATCACCCAGTCAAACCGTTGTTCGATGACGATGCCCTTGCGGAGTTGACAGACTCCGATATGCATTTCCGACTTCGAAATGATCTCGTGGAACAAGCCGCACTTGATCTTCCGTACCTCAAAGTAGATGCCCTCGAATAGTTTTTCTTTTATTTAGTTTATTTTTAATTTATATATGTTTGCATTTCTATGTTTTATTTACTTTTAATATTGTAAATTTATTTTATTAGTTTAATAATATGTTTAACTAATGTTTCTTTAAAAAAAGACAACTAAAAATAAAGATTTCAGTGAAGTGGATCAATGGAGTGTCGTGTCACACCCCGCCCAGGTTGGGGCACTTACAGTGACCAGTCGGCGCAAACTTAAAGCGGAAACGTGATCTCATTCCATAACTTGAGTATTTATTACAAGCAAGTGCGATTCAAGTATCACCAAGCTAAATAAAGCTTAACTATAATAAGATGAACCGTCTAAAGTATTCCAACTCTCAGCGAGAAACTCCCATTCCTTACACCATAAACCTGTGATTCATGCTCGAGTAATAAAAATACGTCAGCACATAGCTTGTGAGTCACATAAACCGACTCATCAGTAAAACAACCACATAAATATTTTATTGATCAAGTATGAGCTCCATGCATGTACCCATAATCATAATCCGGACTAAGCATTATATATTCACACCTACAGCCTCAAAACCCGTAACAACGCCTGTAAGTGTATGTCCACGCCTGGAAAATATAATGATCATTATAATATATATAACACCCTGGATGCCACACCTATGGTTCGATGCATATACATGATCAATCACCACCAAAACAGTTTTATGAGCAAGTATCAGGTTTTGAAAATAGTTTAAGTAACTCACCTCTTTATCAGCCCTTTGCAATTGACAACGCTAATACAACCAGGTAATATCTCAAGGTCCTGGTACAATTATACCACATCTAGGTTAGGTAACAGTACACCTAACTAATTATTATTACAGTTGGATATTGGTTAGCGCTACCTTATTTAAGCATGGATGATCGGTCCATGCCTAACTAAGGCTAGACTACCCCTTACCCACCCCTAATAATAATCTTAATACTTAAAAATAATAACACTAAACCACTACAAATATTAACACTAATAAAAATAATAATGAACTAAACATAACTTAAACGAAAACATACTTCAAGACTCTCTACGGCCAGTTGGTGTAGAGTCTTTCCTACTCGTGCTCTAAAAATGACTAATAACAATACCCAACGGGGCATCGTAGGCTCAGGATTCTCTTATTATATTAGAGAGCCCCAAGTTTTAATATACCTACTCTCAAACCTTTGCTGTCTATTTATAGAAACCGGAAGCACCTTATTCTTTTCATACCCAACGATGTGGGATAGAAATAGCACACCGGCACCTCAATTTCCTTCACAAATTATTAAGGTTCGATGTGGGACTAAAGTTCCTTCAAATTTCCTTCACACATGCATATCATGAGTATTTCCTTCACACATGCATCTCATATATCATTAGTATGCGTATATATTATTTGATTATATTATAAACTAGATATTTGCCCGCGTTAACACGCGGTTCACCAACGTACAATTATTTTGAGCGGTAAAACGTATAAAAAATATAGTAGAAATATTTTATTAAAATTTAAAAGAAACCAATACACATTTTATTCAAATATCACTAAATATTTCTTTATACACCACATTTTTTGTTTTAGTCTTGACATTCCATGAAGCCAGAAAAAAAAAAATTATAGCATACACTTCCACCTATAATACTTAGTAAACAAACCTGAATCTATAATAAACCTTGTCGATACCAACTATTGTGTCTGCATTCTGCAAGCCACAAAAAGAAAGAAAGCAACATGTTTAAAAAAATTATCAATTATGTTAGATGATATTTAAAACATAGTCCTATAATTTTTGCAGCCAACAAAAAGATTACATATTTAGTTATTTAAGATTCAATGTTATGTGCAAGTGTAACTCACCCTTAGTAACTTTTCACAACACGCTTATCGTTCTTTTCATAATTCTCAAACGGGTCATTAAAAAAAATCTAGCTAAAATTTTAACATGTTGCAATTTAGTTGGAAGTTTTTTAACATTCTTTTCATGAGTACATTTTTACAAGTGAGAAAAGATGAGATTAGTCCAAAGATATTTTGCTTTTTTATGTAGTTAGCCCAAAACAGTTACCAAAAGGATTGCATTCTACACATGTATCAACCCTCTAATTATGAAGCCAAAGTCTTGCAAATTAAGAGAAAGGAAGTTAATACCTTGACTTCATCAACTTCTCCTTCAAGCAAACCACCATAAATGCGATGAAATCTGCAGAAACAGTCACCATATAGTCATGCTTATTGATGCCACTTCTATATGAGGGGCAATTTCATCACTGTATCATTAAGTGCTATAAGCTTATCACTAAGTAACTAAAACTCATACAACTAACTAAAAAAGACACATATCTACGCCTCGCTTTCCACCGGGAGGTTTAGCCGCGCCTCGTTGCGCCTTATAGTTCCTTGGTTTCTGAATAAAAATGCACACAAAAATTTTAGATATCTTGCATCCAAATGACTGAAATAAAATAATAACACAATGAAATATCAAATGTTTCAGGAACTACCATAAGAGTTGAATACATGCTTCTCTCACTGTGACAAAATACAATTTTTCGATCAATAGCCAGTCCCAGAAAAATGCCAAGTAGCTCTACCTGGAGCCGATTTTGGAAATTATTCTTGTATCCTCTAATATATCCTTATAACTAAAGAAAAAAAAACGTTATGTTTTAGCTTTCATCCTGATGATCATAAATCCTCAACTGGACCATGATATCAAAGTTAAATAAAGATCATTAAACTTGGTACATAATCAACCATAATGATGTGTAATCATTATTGAGCATCGCTAATATAACTTTAAAGTGTAATATTATAGAAAAATTACCCCATGAGATGTTACAGGTGGGCTTTATCTTCTGACTGACATTAGTGTATAACAAAGTTATCCTTCATATAAACAAACAAAATGTTAATACATGTTTTACCTAATGACAAAAGATTAAAGTAAAATCTGACCTTGAAAGCAACCACATGTGTACTGTCAAGTTCAATATCGTTGTTGTGTGTAATACGCCATTTCGCTGTTTATTGCTACCGAAAGAAATACGCTTTACATCAATCAAAAGCTACCAAGATGTTACATCGACTAAACGTATATCCATGAAAGACAATGTACACATGTAATCAATACAAACGAAATTAATTAAGTTCAATTATCAAGGAAAAAAAACTTAGAGTAACAGGCACATGAATGATGGAGACCCCATATTTGTAAAGCAAAATCTAGAAACCATATTTTTTAGTGGGCGCTTCACTAAGCTATAGTGGGCGCCATGCTCGCTATTAATTACAATGGGTGGTGGCTGTGGCATCGATGGTGTTGGTGGTGATGTCGACGACGATGAGTAGGTGGTGGAGACAAATGATGGTGGTACGTGGTGCTAACCCATTTGGACCCGTGTCAAGTTAACCAGTTTTATAACCTGCTGTATAATTTGAGTAGACACATATTGACCCGTTATCTAATTTGAGTTGACCGAAACGAACACATATACAAATTGTTTTTGCCCATTTTCTGCCTACATTTACAGTAGTAGCTAATCCAAATATACCTTTCTAAGTGACAGCATTCTGCCAATCCCGAATCAAAATTTCAGCAGAGCAAGTTGTATGAGTTCTAAAATATTCATGCAAATACTCTCATTAGATGCGGCAATATGGGCAGGTCAGGCGGGTTCGGGTAAAGGATCATAATAGGTTGTGGGTCAAAACAGGTCAGGTCAACTTGGGCAATCTTAAACGCTATTTACTCAATTTTATAAAAAAAATATATAAATAGGTGATATACTATTTTATATCAATAGTAGTTCAACCTTATTGTCCTAGGTGATTTAGGACTTTTATATATGCATTTAAAGAACTTTGGATGATTGTTGAACCGTATAACTTTTATTTTAAATCCTTTTGTTAAACGCGTCTAACCCGTTACAGATATAAAACATAACCCAAATCGACCCATTTTAACATAATATCTAAACCAAATCAAGTGATACAATACCTGAACAGATAGTATCCTTGGATATGCGGAATTATTTTCAGCAGCTTGTAGGAACTTCATGACCCCATATGGTGTTTCGTTACTGACACGAATGAATCTGATCTGCACAAAGTCTTATCACCTATCATTATGTAATGTTGATTTGGTGTACAAACGATTACTAAGACTAAATGTGATGACAGGAATACCGACCTTACCAGCATCAATAGCATTTCCTTAAGCATCAAGTTGTTCTTCGAAACTAACATGATTATATTGTCTGGCAGGATCATAATCAGTTTCTCCAAACATCGAAACATAGCTGCAAGAAAGTCAGGACATGATTCAAAAATAAAAGTAGAAGAATTTATTATGAAATTATATTGATGTAGGTATTTAAAGAGAAAATATACAAACTGGTTAGGCCAGTGCACTTGATAAAGATCAATATAATCAGTCTGAGCGCGCAGCAAGCTACATGAGTTCTCCAACATACAAAAATCATCCCAAAACTTCGTCTTCCACAATCCATAAATCAAATCTCCCCCGAAGGTCCCAATCCTAGCATTCGATCTTGGACCTAGATGACAGCTACAAAATATGAGTAATAGATACTGATATATGTGCCTACATAAAACATTATCACATTGTAGTGGTTCAGAACTATTATGAGGATCTCTTTTGTTTTTGTCCAGTTTTCTTCTAAAAGATTTAAATAATCTTGAAAAATAAAATTTTGAATATAAAACCAAAAGCCCATAAAAAATCATAACTTTTTTCAACATGGCTTCGTGTTGTTCAAGGCGCTTAGAAGCAAATTCATGAATATTTAGATTCTTACAAAATTGGGATCATTATTTTATTTCAAAGAGCCAACAATCACGTTAGCTTATTTTGGTTCTCATGAAAATACCCTTCACTTAATCCACCTGCAAAATAATTACAGATGTGGTGACATGAATTTAATTGTCACTAAGCCCTTCATAATACTACTGATACAATACACAAAATTAAGGAGATCAAGTGTAAACAATAAATTTATGCAATTTCTACCAAGCCAAAATATACGAAGACCTTTCAAAATCATAATACCTTTGCTCTTGCCTTTTCAAATCCTGCTACCATTTCCAAACAGATGTGTCTTTACCCATTTCCAACTTAAACGCCTAACAGCCTTGAAAGAATAGAACAATCAGTCAAAGTTCAAACACGATAAAAGATGCATAGTAACATAAAAATTATGTTCTTTGTCTAAACATTCAACCAGTTCATATAATTTTCCACATTAAATTTTACACACCTGTTCTTAAGGGGATAAAGTCGTTGAAGTTTTGAATACCATAGTGACCATTTTCTTAACAAACTTTGTGATTTCAACCAATACCACAGCGACAAAAAAAAGGTTATTATTCTATAAAAAATATGATGTCGTTTCCTAGTGATTACCATGTTGAACATAGAAGCAAAATTTGTAGTAACCGGTAAGCCATACCGAGTGGAAATGATCCACCAAACCCTTCGATTCCGGGTGCCATTTTTGCTATTCTTCTTACAAGTTCAGAGCCAGCATCTATGTCAAGACCATCCTCTTTATATGTAAGGCCTTCCCCATGCTTGTCGCTACCCAAACCTGCAAATAAGAGAACCATGAGTTTCTTCTTCTCTGACTTCAACAACATGGGTCGGTCGGATAACAATCCGTCTGAAATATGCAGTAGCTTTTTATACCACAACCAAACTTGTCTCTACAGTACGAACAATGCCAGCCTTCAGTCGGGTCAAGAAGAGAAGTGGATGAAGTTAAAGAACTGATAATTATCGTGAAAGAATATGTTTTGGGCTTACAGATGGAACTAAAAAGGAGGGAATTGAGGGACAACCCGATTCGTCAGCAAGAACTGGCGGCTTATTTCACTCACTGCAACCTTCAGCTACCGCACTTGAGACTTGCCTTGATGAATGCAATGACTGTGTGTTACAAAGCTGGTAATCTGATTACGACATCGAACTTTGCTTGGAGACTTAAGACTTTGAGCATCTTACCTTATCATCAACATCAGTGAAGTTCCGCACGTATTTAACATCATAGCCCAACTGTTCAATATAAAAATTCAAAGATAAAATTACATCTATAAACACAAAAAATACATAATTTTTAAGTGTGAACCATTTAGCAAAGTGTTTTACATTCTATTTCCCAGAATTTTGGAATGCATAAACATAAGAACCCAAATGCAGAAGCCTATTCATACCTGTGCTTTTTAAACCATATGAACCCTATTTTCAGTAATCTAAAGCTGAAAAGAAAAAAACAGATTAGCCATAAATAAGTTTTAAAAACAGATTCAAATAACATAAAGGATTCAAATTACGTATACAAACAGATTAACCGTAAATAAATTTTAAAACATCATTCGAACCCTATTTTCAGTAATCTAAAGCCGAAATTTTAAAAACAGATTAACCCTAAATAAGTTTTAAAAACAGATTCAAAGAACATAAAGGATTCAAATCACGTATACAAACAGATTAACCGTAAATAAATTTTAAAACATCATTCGAACCCTAAAACATCAATCGAACACTAAAACATGAATATAAATAAATCAAACCCTAAAACACGACTGAATGAAGAACATAGATGCGAAAGAGTATACCTTGGAGATGCAGAGAATGAATCGGTGTGGAGTAGAGCCTGATTCAAGTTATAACAAACGATTAGTCTTCAAGTCATAAACATATTAGGGTTTCAGAATACAAAATAAATTAAAAAAAAGTAAACTAAATGGGAGATTGATAGAGATTACAGGAGAAACACAATGTAATGTAGGGTTTGAATGTATGGCGTTAATGAGAAGCTTCATATAAGCTTGACAGATTTTGACCAAAATAATCATCATAATGAGTTACCTAATTTGCGAAGAGGGAAGAATGAGGGAAGAAAGAGAAACGTGTGTGTTTTGATTAGGGTATTGATTGTGTAGGTTAATGATTTTAGGAAACTATTAACTCACCAATTTTGACCATATTTATGTATTTTTAATCTAATTTTAATTTTAAAAAAAAGAAAAATTTTATAAATTACAAGAGAAGGACACATGGCACAATGTGGGAAGAGAGAGAAACTGAGGTGAAATGAGGGAGTGCCAAGTGTCCTAATTGACTTTGTTTTATTAAGAGTATAGATTATAATTAATTCAGCTGCTTCACTCATTTTTCTCTTATAACTTTTAACCTATTACGTTTTACGAACTTTCGAATATACTCTTAAGACGAGCTAATTTTTACCTACGCTTTGACCTAAGTTTCGTTAAAAAAACAGAGTAAAGTCAAATATAATATATTATTTGTAAACGGTCTCCTATAATCATAACCACTCGCCTAGATCTCATATTCCAAATAATCATGCTAATCGTCACTTGCTCATCAGCTAATTTTAGATACATAAATATCCACCTTACATGTTATTGGTTCGTCTTGACGGTTGATGATCCATTCCTTCACTAATAAATATGAACCAACATATTTTATTCATATAATAAAAACGGGATGTTACATGTCGCCTCTAAAAAACTGTTTCAGTAAAATAAATAACTGTAGTGATGTGGCAGTGCAGAATTTATGTAAATCGGTGAAGTGAAAAGTAAGATCTAGGAGCACCCCTCTCCCCAAATAGAACCACATTTGACATTTCACAGACCAATGGGATATAACACACTTCAAAATTTATTTACCAATACTTTTTACCATTTAAACATTTGCCTTATTTATATCATTTCTTTATAAAGTCAAAAATTATATCATTTCTTTATAAAATAAAAAAATGTAATTCATTTCTGTTATTTGTTTAATCTTTCTCTTTCTACTTTCTTTGGAGATGTATCCATTCTTTGTCATGGTGTGTTCTTTTTTTCTCCCTACCACCCTCCCTCTCCCCATCCCTCCGTCTTCTTTCTCTCTCTATCTCTCCCTCCCTCTCCCATCCCGCTCTATCTCTCTAACTCCCCCTCCCCTCCCCTTCCCTCGCCCCCTATCTCTCCTCCTCCCCTCCTTCTCTCTCCATCCCTCTCTCCCTCCCTCCCCTCTCTCTCTTCCACTCTCTCACTCCCTCTCCCACTCTCTCTACCTTTCCCCCCTCCCTCCCTTCCTCTTTCCCTCTCCATCTCTCTCCCTCTCTCCCTCCTTCTCTCTCTCACTCCATCACTCTCTTTCTCCCTCTCCCACTCTATCCCCTTCCTCTCTCTCTCCCTCTCCCTGACCTTCTCTTTCTCCCTACCCCTCTCTCTCCCTCTTTCTCTCCCTCCCTCCCTCCATCCCTCTCTCTCCTTATTTCCTTATCTCCCCATATCTCTCTCTCTCTTTCCCTCTCTTTCCCTCTCCTACTCTCTCTCCCCCCTCTCCTTCCCTCTCTCCTTCTCCCTCCCTCCCCCTCCCTCTCTCCCTCTCTCTCCATCTCCTTCTCCCTCCCTCTCTCTCCCTATCTCCATCTCTCTCCTTATCTCCCTATCTCCCTCTCTCTCTCCTCCCACTCTCTCTCTCCCCATCTCTCTCCCCTCCCCCCCCTCTCTCTCCCGCTCTCTCCCCTCTCTTTTTCTCCCTCTCTCTCCCTCCCCCCTCTCTCTCCTCCTCCCTCCCTTCGTCCCTCCCTCCCCACCCCTCTCTCTCTTTCTCTTACCTTCTTATTCACATCCCTTAACCCGGATTTCACTTTTCCGACTGGTGAAAGTGGAAGCATGGTGACTGGCGAACTTCAGAATGGAATTTGTAGGTTGTTTGCGGATTGAAGAAGAAACAAACCTTAGTTATTTACAAGTGAACTTTGTCAAAACAAATTTACCCAATAAGCTCACATAATTCGTTTTAAGTTAAGATATAACATAAATTTAAAAATTCTACTTTTATTTTGATTGCTTTAAATTTTATTCTTCCTTTTTATAAATACTTTTTATTTGTTTGTTTAATTTAGTTTATACAAAAAATAAGATTTAAAAAATAGGTAATGATTAAAAAAAATAAGTGAGGTATAGTGAAAACTAGTAGAACCGTAACAAGTGATACTTAAAAAAATGAGTGAAAGTGTTATAGTGTTGTGTGAACGTGATCACAGTTAATTTATGACGTGACAATAAAAAAAATAAGCATATCTCATGTTAGTAGCTTAGGCCTTTAGGGTATACTTTAACCTCTCATAACTCCACCTAGATGACATATCATTCATTTTTTTCTAATTTCACTCCACCTCAATCCAAGGAAATGGTTTAATCTCATTAACTTTATCTAACCATATAATTTTAGTAGTTTTTGGTTTAGAAAAGGAAAATAATTTAATGCAGACTTTGCACATTCGGTTAACATGTTAACAAGTAACTTCTTTAACGCCCCTTAACACAAGGAGGGAGTGGTATGCAATAATGCAAGTTAACATGTCATGTCACCCTTAACACCTTAGATGTTAGAGTACACTCCGTGGCCTTACATTGTATATATCTTAATGAAAGACAAATAAATAGGTGTCGAACCGGATAAAATTAAATAAAAAACGTATATGTTGCAAGGAGAGTGCTAGCACGAGTCTAGTCAAATGATAAACGGTAGGTTAGATTTATTACTCAAGGACACTAAGCATTGCTTTTTAGTTTTAACTCAAGTAGGTCTCAATTACCCAAAAATATTAGTTAGTGCCAAAAGTTAAAATAATAAAAGTAATGAGGTATATGATTTTTTTTTTATTTAAGTTGCCAAAGTCTGAAAATTACTTGGCTATGCGATCAAATTGTTAAGTCCTCAAAAATCTATGTAGCATTTGATTTGTTATATGTCCTTTCTTGAAAAATAAGATATAAACATGTTAGAAACTTGTTAGCTGAGAGAAAAATTTATATTCAAATATCAAATAGAACCCACTTCGTTCCTAAAATTAAAATTGGGTTATATTAAGTGTAATCGTGCCTGATGTCTTTTCTAAACCAAGTTATATTAGTTAAGGACTCGGTTGTAAAACTGAGTTATGTTAAGACATCTGATGTAATAGCCAATTTGTATCAACCTGCGTGTAAGAGTATGTCTAATTCTATCACAAAACCAATTCGATCGAGACGATCCATTCAGTTGCCACAATCAATATCACATGACATCCAAGATGTCCAAAAATTTCGTCAACTAAAAAAATTAATGAACATTGAACAATGTTTTGATGTTCGGTTATAAATGCAATATTTATAAAAAAAAAAATTGATCGAAGTAACTGATGCTTCGAATCTGATTTTTTGATAAATGATGTTTTGATGTTCGGTCATAGTTATATATGTATAAATAGCCGAATTAATAGAACCAATCATCATCATTTTCATCATCATCCTCAGATATCTAATCAATAGCAAAGTTAAGGTAGGGTCTAAGAATGATAAGATGTAAACAGCCTTATCTAAATATATGTACCCCGTAAGAATAGAAAGACAACATCCAGTGAGACCCCCGACTCAATGGTAGTTTTGCATCAAGTCTTTGGCACATAACAGTACTCGTCACAGAGATCAATTGGTATATGTTCCTCTTGTCTTTTTGCTATCAACGCCACTACATATGAATGAGTAACAAACTATCGCTTTTAACATTATTTTCATGAAACTAGTAAAATAACGTTAAAATTAATGCAAACATTAAAATCATCCGTTATGTTTTATAAATAAATGTTACATGTATAAAAGTTTTGTTATATTTTTTTATAAATAACATATTAGTTCTTATGTTTATTTGTCACAAGATATATATATATATATATATATATATATATATATATATAACTAGTTTATTAATTAAAATTAGCTTGATCCACTGACGTCTGCTAAAGACGAATAATATTTTCCAACAACAGTACTAAGCAAACTTTTTATAACTGAAACCATATGGTTATTTATGAAATTCAGATACCAAAACATCAGTAATTGGTATGGTTTTATCACATAACTATACCAAGCCGAACCAAACCAACACATGCTCAACCCCTAGGTGAAAGAAAATGCATTGCTCTCGTATGAGGATTGTTTTTATTTATTTATTTTTTTTAACAAAATCACTTATTAATTCTCCATAAGTTGGTAAAATTAAGTATCAACAAATGTAATTACTTCCTCTTAATTATTAAAGTGCCAATGCTAGCAACTTGTACATGGATGATGGAACTGAATTACCACTAGTAGCTACTACCTTTACATGTATAAGGTACAAACAAAAAGACACTCATCTGATAGAACAAGTACTTCATTTAAAATCTGTCTCTTGTGCTTTTAGACTTGTACCTACAGCATATTCCCATCCACATGAAAACCTCATCTCGAAAGCATTTCAAAGTAAAAATAAAAAATAAACAACTATTTTGTTCATTCATAACTAGTTTTAAGTAGATAATAGTTAAAATAGAAACCAAGTGGTAAGCATTAATTCTTTAAAATATTAACATGTAATAGTTATTTTACATGAATATAAGTTGATGGTTGGATACTTGGATTTAAAGGGGAAATAAAGTTAGGGTTTGTTGTAGATAAGTTAAAAGACGAAGGGTGGGATTTGTCAAAGAAGGAATGTGGAGGTTGGATTCACATTCGTATAAATAGAGGAAATGAAATTAAATAATCCCAACTTTAAGGCGTTGGAAGGGAATAATCCCAACTTAAAACTTGTAAGATAACAGTCCCAACTTATCAATGTTTTTATTTTGTTGGTCCCAAACTAACCCCAGTTAAGTTTTTCTGTTAAGTGCCAACGTGGCATCACACGTGGCAAAATCTGTCCAGTTGGAAAAAAATGTGGGCCCCACATTGAAGATGTGTCTTTTTTTTAATCTTTATACCAAAATATTTATATATATATATATATATATATACACACACACATACAACATATATACACACATACAATTGACAGAGAGAGATAAAGAGAGAGAGAACGCATAGAGAGAAAGAGATGAGAGAGAGAGAGAACACCACCGCCGGTCATCTTCTCCGGTCACTCTCCATCACCGGTGACCGGTTCCGTCACCTCTTCGACAACAACAAACCAACTTCTCCGACCGGTCAAATCTAAAAACCCTATCCCCTTTTTCCTTCTTCTCCACTTGCCACCCACAGCCAACAACCCACCATAACCACCACTTGTCAACACACCACCAATTCGAACGGAACCCTAATTTGACAGGAGGAAGAAGACAGGGATAAGCCCTAATTGTTTTTAGGGAAGAAGCCCTAATTGTTTTTGTGGAGGAACCCTAATTGGTTTGTATCAAAGGGAAAACAGAGGAGGAAGACATGGAGAAGCCCTATTGGTTTGTATCAGAGGGAAAACAGAGGAGGAAGGGGATAGAGAGAGGGTTTTGGTAGTGGTGTAGAGTGGTGGTGTTTGTGGTGGTGGTGGCAGTGGCGAAGCTTGGTTTCGAAATCGGTGGGGGCCGGACTTAATTTTTTTCGATCGGTAGTGGCAAATCGGTGGGGGCCGGACTCAGCCCGGACTCAATGTACCTATGAAAATCGCAAATTTATACCACTGCGCCAGAAAACAGGGGGCCAGGGCCACCCCTGGCCCTTCTTGTCCTTCGCCCCTGGGTGGTGGTGGTGATTGTAGTGGGTGCCGTCGGAGATGGTGGTGGTGGACGGTGGTGACAGGTGGTTATGGTTGTGTTCACTCTCTCTCTCTCATCTCTTTCTCTCTCTGCGTTCTCTCTCTCTCTCTCTCAATTGTATAAAAGAATTATATATATATATATATATAATTCTTTTTTTATTATTATTAAAAGATTTTTTAATTGAAAAAGCCTATTGGATAAAAAGGGCCCATGTTTTTTGTCAAGTGGGACAGAAATTGCCACGTCATACGCCACGTGGGCAGTCCACGTCAGCATTTAACAGACTGATTTAACCTCAGTTAGTTTGGGACCAACAAAATAAAAACATTGACAATTGCATGTAAAAGAGGCATGCTTTGAATAGAGGTTCCGTTTACCTAGAATAGAAATCGACTTTTGGTATACGGGCCCCTTGTTCAATTATAAATCTATAGGATAACCCCTCAACCGTTTTTTTTTTTTTTGTGTAATTAAGTGTATTTCTTTTTTGTTTATTTTTGAACATGTATTCTTTTCTTATTTTGACAATTACAGAGAAGAGATCCGTTTAAGAAAACCTAACTGACTACAAGAAAAGTACAATGGAAATGGTTGACAACGCTTTTGCAGCTTGAAAGGTAAAACTGTGTAAATTTTGCAGCTTGACAATAGTTTGGGGGTAGCCAATAAACTATGAAAGTCAAAAAATTGTCAAAGAAGTTGGTCATGGGATATCAGCTCTTTATGTTTTATGACCCAATTTTGGGGTCTACACTCTACAATATTTAGATAAGTCAACAGGAGGTAAAAAACTAATAAATGCAAAAGATATAGGAATGAGCAGTTTTGATTTTAATTGCTGGAGCATGATAGAATTTAGTTATGATGGATATGTTGGTCGTTGGACTTATTTTTTATCACAAGTCAACGGCTAGTCAATAGCGTAATATAATTGAAGGTGTTGCTGCAAATCTGTTGCATTTTTTTAATTTATTTAATAGTAAAGATGCTAGATGGAATAGGTCTATTGTTAAATTCATGTACAAGTAATAACATATGCTTGTAATTTCATGTCATTGTAAATGGCAAAAGGCCTTCAATCCCATTGTTATGCTTGTAATAATATGAGGAATCCCACTTAATAATGGATGTGTTTCAATTTGAATTTAATAAATTTGATCTAACACTTTGCATTGTTTATTAGATTGAAAAGTTGAACGCGATCATCCAAAATATAGTGAAAGAAAAGAAGAAGAGAAAGGCTCAACAGAATTATTGTGGGGTTGGTGATGGAAAAAGAGACAGATAAGACGGAGAAAGAGGCTATGAACGAAAGAATGGCAAATGTTGAAGAAATTTTAAAAGTTAGGTTTCAATATGTATCTTGTTACGATAACTCGGGTATTGGATATTTTAAGTTTAATGTTTTATATAATTGTGAAAATTTGATAAATGCTTAAATTTAAAAAATATGACATTATAAGCAGGACAAAATAGCATATGGCTAAAAAATAATAAGAAAATAATACAAAATACATTTTGCGACCGCAAAGACGGTCGCAATTTTGTAAAATGCAAGCAGTCACAAAACAGTCGCAATTTATGCGGTCGCAAAAACGTCGCAACACGATTGTCTCAAAACAAAGTGGAGCGGTTGCAATATTTGCGATCATTCTAACAGTCGCGAAATCTGAGTCGCAAAAAGTAGAAGCGGTCGCAACTTAGTCGCAATAGGGCATTTGCGTCGAGTGTTTTTCCGACTAAATTTCCAGTCGTAAAACGGTTGCAAAAGGGCAATTGCGACCGTTTTGCGACCGGAAATGCGGTCGCAATTGCTGAGTTTTCTAGTAGTGTTGGTACTGTTATCTTACAAGTTTCAAGTTGGGATTATTCCCTTCCAACCCTTAAAGTTGAAATTATTTAATTCTATTTCCCCATATAAATATAATGAAGGGAAAAGTACCAAACTTAAAAGCGATTATTTAAAAATTGTCTCATTCAACTGTGTGTTTCTTCTACATGATGTGATCAAATCAACTTAGAACTAGTTTAGCATCTTTTTCTTTAATTTTAAAAGTTAAGACTATAGAAAGTGAATAGTATGTTTTCGTTACTGCGTATTTTGTGCCTTGCCTAGACCTCCCTACACACACATTGTCATTCAATATACAACCACACAAACGACATAAACACATGTACATACTATTTTAACATAGTTACATAAGATGGATACGTAACTATGTAACTAGTTATATGAGGTCAACACTACATTCAGTTAAGTATATATACATTACTTATAGCTACAATTTGAAACTAATTATAAGTTCATATACAACGTATTTATGTATGTTGAAGAATGATTCTGTTAAACAAATTACATCTAACATTGTTCTTTTCTTCAATTCTTCAACATCATCTTCCAACTTATGTGCAAATAACAAATAGAGGTATCTAGATGGGAATGAAAGAGGAAAAATAGGAATGGATGAGAGGCGAGTGCACCACTACATACACAATCATTTTCCGGCGCATTTGATTACGCTGACATTAATTATTTGTGTCTTCTTTTTCTTTTTTATAATTTTCTCATTCTCATGTGAATAAAGCTTCTTTTTTCAATATCTAAATTCTTTTCTTCCCCACACCACTTTTCTTGTTAAATAAAGTATCCAATATTATTTTATTTTGTATGCCTTTTTTTCAGTCAGAACACATTTAGGTTTATGTTTTACTATAACTATTGACCAATATACCAACCAGTTTGATTTCATTACATATAATTCGGGAGGGAGGAGCGTTCAACTAAACTAACCTTATTTCCGTCAATGTTGCATTGCTACCTCAATTAATTCACTTTATTAAAACATCGTTTTAGAGGCAACACTATCCTAAAATATTTTTTTATTTCCTTTTAATAAAGAGTTTAATTAAGAAAAACATTATATTAGTGAAAATAAATGTACATTAACTTAAACTAAAATAAAAGAGTAAAGTCCTTTTTGAATTTTTGTGGTTTGTTCATTTTAACTAGACAAAATTACAGAAAACAACCTTTATGTTTTACCCAAACTGCACCTTTCACCTTTGTCTTTAAAAAGCACTATAATCAACCTTAACCTTCATTGTTTGTTGCAAGTTTAGACCTTTACCACTAACTGAGTTAGATTTCACCGTTAACTCCCCTCACATGCCTTGCATGTGAGGGCATTTTAGTCATTTTAAGTCGTTTAATTAAATAATTATATTTTAAACAAAATAAAACCCATCTTTTATCTCTTTAACCCTCATATTATCAGACCAAACAAACGTTAATCCCCAAACCCTTTTCAAAACACTCCATTTCCAAAACCCTCCCTCTTAATCATGGATCCAGAGTACATACGTGCAAGGCGAGCTGAAGATGACATAACATTGGACGAAATTTACGGTATTACTTCGTTTTTCATGAAATGCAGGTTTTGTTTTTAGTTTATTATGATTTTGATTTCGATTTTATTTATGAAATGTAGACACATATCCGGAGTTGTTCACCATTCATCTATATCATGGAGGTTATTTCACCGATCCTCCTGATCGGGTATATGTTAATGAGGAACTTGATTTCTTTGACCTGATGAACATTGACAAGTTTGGAATGCAGGAATTAGAGGTTATTAAGAGTAGGTTAGGTTATACTGATCAAGTTCCTCACTTTTTTCACTTTTGTGCTCCTCATGGTGATTTAGATACTAGACTTTATCGAATTAGAGGTGATGAAGATTTGATCAAACTTGTTGAATTTGTCAGAGGTGGTGATAGGTTCATTGATGTATACATGGAACATGGTTGTTCAAATGTTGTGAGGTACTCTCAATCACAATGCAGTGAAGTGCTTTCATTATGTTGGTATGGGAATGGAGAAAGAAAGGGTAATGAAAACAGCAAACCATGTGAAGTCAGTGAAGACACAGGGGACAACCAAACAGGATACCATGTGAGATTAGACAACCAAACAGGGGAACACAATGCAAAGTCAGCAGATCCTGGTATGGAATATAGTAATATGTTTGAATTTTGATAGTTTGGATGATTTTGAGCCTTTTATGGATGGTTTCAATGGTTCTAAAGAGAATCAGAAAGAGAAACAACATAGTCAGAAAGAGACATCCAAACACAATGTGGAACAGAATGACAAGAATGTACACAATGAACCTGATGGTGAATATGATAGTGAAGAAGACAGTGAGTTTTTTGTGGATGAAAACAATGACATTCATGAAGATGAAGTGGATATGAGAGACTTTAAATTCAATGTTGATTTGGATGTGGAGGATCAAAGGAATGATGTTGATTATGACTTAGATGTTTTGGACAATGATAATTTTGATACTGCTAGTGAAGATGAGGAAAACCTTGGCAACATTAGGGACAAAAAACTAAAACAGGTTAGAAGGATGTATGGGAATGATAATAACTTTCATTTAGGTATGATGTTTGGCACTAAGGCTGAGGTCAAGAAGATGATCAAAAGGCATACAGTTGAGACAAAAAGGCAGCTAAAACTTGTGAAGGATGAGGCAGATAGGATCAGGGTACGTTGTTTTGGTGATTTGGGGACAAATGATGTTGGGAAAAATGTCAAAGAAGGTGCCAAGTCAGTAATGATTGAGAAGAAAACCAAATCAGTTAAAAAGAACATTGCAAAAGTTGATAAACCAAAGACCACAAATGTCAAGGGGGGTGTTACAACAAAGGGGAAAGGTGTGGGCAAGAAAAAAGCAAGTTCAGGAACACAAGGGACTGGACCTTCAAAACATAAAGGGGGTAGGGGCCACATGAAAGACCCAACCAAAATTACTTGTCCTTGGGTTTTATTGGTCTCCTTTGACAAGAAGACAGAGACTTGGATAGTTCAGACATTTATTGACAAGCATAAATGTCTTCAAAGCAGATTCATATCAGCTTGTAATTCAACTTTTCTTGCTCAAGAACTTCTTGAACAAATTGAAGAAAATCCCAACATTCCAGTAAAGGCTGTGCAAGAACAAACTGAAGAAAGTTTGAGGTGAATGTTTCCAAGATGCAAGCTTATAAGGCAAGATTCAAAGCTCAACAAGTACTTCATGGGGATTATACAGCTCAGTATGGTTATACTAGGGACTATGCTGAGGAACTTTTAAGAACAAATCCATGGTCAACTATCAAGTTAGATGTTGAACCTGTGTCAGATCCAGATTCCACAACAAGGCAGTTTAAAAGAATATATATTTGCTTGGGTTCTTTGAAATAGGGGTTTAAAGCAATTGGCAGGAAGTTGTTAGGTCTTGATGGTGCCTTCATGAAAGGACCTTATCCAGGTCAGGTTCTTACAACAGTAGGTATTGACAATAATAATTCCATTTATCCTGTTTCTTATGCTATTGTTGAAGCTGAGAATATCAACTCCTGGATGTGGTTCCTAGAAAACATTGTTGATGATTTGGACATTGGATCTAATTCAATTTTTACATTTATGAGTGATAGACAAAAGGTTAGACTACAACCTGTTTTGAACCTATTAACTAACTAATGTAAGTGAGACTAACAGTTAATTGAACTTGTGTATAGGGTATTCTTGAAGCAGTGTCCAGGCTTTTTCCTAGGGCTGAGCACAGGTTCTGTGTGAGACATATATATGAAAACATGAGGATTACCTTCAAAGCTAAAGCATTGAAAGACATGATATGGAAGCTTGTAAGAAGCACAACAGTGGTGTACTTTGAGAAAACTATGGAAGAGCTTAAGAAAATGAACCCTCATGCACATCTATAGTTGTCTAAGATAGACCCTAAATACTGGTCCAGATCTCATTTCACAGGTAACCTTTATGTTAAACCTTATTTTCAATAAATATTGTTTCTAATATTTTGAATGGTTGTTAAATAACAGGGTTAGCAAAGTCTGATGTTTTGTTAAATAACATGTGTGAGGTGCTGAATTCAAAACTTGTGGAAGGAAGAGATAAACCAATTATCACGGCATTGGAGTACATAAGAGACTATCTTATGAGAAGAATAGTCAATGTATTGCAGGTTATTGAGAGGAGTGATGGCCCTTTAACACCAACTTTCATGGAACAGTTTCAAGAAATAAAGACTGTTGCTGCAAATTGTAGAGTTAGCTGGAATGGTGGTGACCAATATGGAGTTGTTAGGCTAGGTAAGTGGAAGTGTGTGGTGGACATGAAGCAAAAAACTTGCACTTGTAGAAGATGGGAAATTACTGGGTTGCCCTGCTCACATGCAGTGGCAACCATATGGAATATGCAAAGTTATGGAATGGATGTTGGGATTCCTGAATCATGGGTGGATCCAGTGTATCATTTGAGTACATGGAAGCAAGTTTATAACTTTAAGATTTTCCCTATTAATGGTATGTCTTTATGGGAAAAGTCAAAGGTTCCATCCACCCTCATAGCACCAATATCTCACAAGCTAGTGGGAAGACCAAAAAAAAAGAAAGAAGTCTGCTTTTGAGGATGAAGATGTGCAAAGGAGTGGGAAACTGTCTAGGAAGAATGCATGTGGAACTTGTAGCAAGTGCAAAGGGACAGGACACAACAGTAGGACATGCACTGGTGTACCATTTGAGCAACAGAAGACAACAACTGCAAAGTCAAAAAAGGTCAAGGGTAAATCAGTCAACTCCACTACTCAAACAGCCAAGTCACCAGCAAAGTCCAAATCCAAAGCATCCACTAGTCAACCATCCACCAATTCACTAGCAAAGTCCAAATCCAAAGCATCCACTAGTCAACCATCCACCAAGTCACCAGAAAAGTCCAAATCCAAAGCATCCAGTAGTCAACCATCAACTAGTCAACCATCCAAGTCACCAGCAAAGTCAAAGAAGAATGTTTAGAAGGCTAAGGGGAAGAAGGCAGCTTAATGGGTCACCTGTTGAATGCTAATATTATCAATGTTTAAGACAATTATGTGTTTTGGTTCTTATGACTTTTTATGTTTCTAGTAGTATTATCTATGTTTAAGACAATTCTGCCTTGATGTCTAATATTTTGGATATTATGTGTTTGATGTAATGATATTATTTGTTTGATGATATGTGTTTCATTGGACTGCACAGTTGGTATGTGATGTTATCAGATCAGGGTCAAAATGTTTGGGTCAAAATGGTTTTACAGTTGTACTCCATTTTTCTGCATATGTTTGGGTCAAAATGGTTTTACAGTTGGGTCATGCACATGTTCATGTCCACATATATTCTGCAGATTTGACTGATAAAGGTCAAATTCAGCAAATGGTCCTTGGGTTACCTACACATTACAATACTTTGACTTTTATGGTCAACCAAATCAGAAACTGCACATTACACTTGTTGTATTACTTGTGTTGTTCAATATCAGAAAGTGCATATTATCCATGTTTAGACTAATTGTTTGACTGCACTTGGTTGGTCATAAACTCAGTGTTAGGAACATAACATGCTTCATTACAATAAAAGTGCATTACATAACTGATTACATAACTGCATTACATAACACCATAAAGTGCATTACATAGGGGCAAATCTAAACAAACTTAACAACAAACACAACCACAAAAAAGACCCAGCTTAACACCAAATATTTCTTCCTTTTCCTTGATTCATCCTCCTTAGCTTTCAGTTTATCCACCAGCACTTCATTAACAGCTTCAAGTTCACTAATTGAACCCTGAAGTTCAGTAATTGAACCCTCAAGTTCATTTTTTGACCTTAGTAACCCAGCTATGACATTATCAGGCTCAACCCAGCCAAGAAAACCTCCACATTGTGAAGCCTACAATAACATTCAGTAATTTGGGGTCAAACGAGATTTGGGGGAATCAATAACAGTCGAAATTAATTCGATCATACCTTAATTGGGCATGAATAAAACCGACGACCTGGATTTTTGCTAGTCCACGAGGTCCTGACTATTGCCTCTCTCCCACATCTGCAGTAAATCGGGGCCATTTGATTGCTAGTGAAGAATTAGGGTTTGGAACATGTTTGTATGAAGATGGTCTTGGAAGATGATCAGGGGAAAAGAGGGGTTTTATTTTGTTTAAAATATAATTATTTAATTAAAGGACTATGACTAAAATGCCCTCACATACAAGGCATGTGAGGGGAGTTAACAGTGAAATCTAACTCAGTTAGTGGTAAAGGTCTGGACTTGCAACAAACAATGAAGGTTAAGGTTGATTAGAGTGCTTTTTGAAGATAAAGGTGAAAGGTGCATTTTGGGTAATACATAAAGGTTGTTTTCTGTAATTTTGTCTTTTAACTATTTGAGTCCAAAACTAAAACTTGTCTTAATCTGAGTCCCATGATTTCTAATCTTAACTTTTTGAGTCCAAAAGACAAACTTTGTTAAATTTTCTTAGTTAAATTTTGTTAAATAACCTTCCTAATATAAATAAAAACAAAGTATACACATATACTTTTTCATATACACACGCCTACTCAACCCATCTATCTATCTACTATCCCACAAATCAGATCATACCAACTCACAACTACCACCATAAATCACCACTACCACCACCACCGCAACCATCACACAATACATCAGCGCTACCACCACAATACACTACCATCATCGTCTTTGCACCAAATCGATCTCACAATCTTCATTACGCCACCATCATCCCAACACTCACCTCCCTTGAAACACCAACATCAAACTTCCCATCTCTCCATTCTTGTTACTCAACCTTTGTGTTCTCTTTAAACATAAACGCAACCACCACCATCCAACCACTGACCTCGCCTGAAATCGCCACCACCCTCGCCTGAATCCGCCACAACAAACTGCCATAGTTAATGTTCAAACTCCATGCCTAGCTATATATCCCTCTCATTCATCTGCTATCGATTCTATTCAACTGCTTCCCAAATGTGTTCGATTTCCAGATCCCATTTCCAGATGTGTTCGTTTTTCAGATCCCATTGAGCAAAACAAATGAAAACCCATTTTCAAGTGCCTTCGATTTTCAGATTGGACGACTTAATAAGATGGAGGTTTGGTTTCCGATCAGAGGAGACAAAGATGTATAGTGGCCGTATTAGGAAATATGGAGGGAGATGTTGTGGGTTACCTAATGAGACAAGTATAGTGATGGGTTGCGACAGTGGTGGTGGTGGTACGATGGGGTGGACGAAGGGTAGAAAGAGAAAGGGCATGTGTGCGCACCTGTGTATATACTATATTGTGTGTATATATAATACATATGATATATATGTATGTATATATAATATGATAAAATGGGTATTACCTTGTAAGTAATTTAGGCATTAGTGGCTTGTACATTAGGCGCAAATGACTGAAATGCCCTTCTAGATAACGAACTTTTTTAACAGTGTTAGTCAATAGGACTCAAATTGTTGTAAATAGAAACCACTAGGACTCATATCAAGACGAGATTGAATTTTGGACTCAGATAGTTAAAATGAGCAACCCACGGGACTCAAAAAGGACTTTACTATATTTTTATAAGAAACATCAATTTTAAAAAAAAACCATACAAATAAAAATAATCTACTCGCCGTCTTTGTCTTGGGCTTCCATCCAATAAGGATCCTAACCATATTTCATCGCAATTTCTTATTTTTATTTCAAAACCAATTCCAAGGATTTACCTTTGAGGTGGTTGTGTGGTTCTGAATACATATTCAAGTTGTGGTCATACTGTATTTGCCTTAACAATTCGCATTGTTCCTCAAAAAATACTAAATTTTTTTCTCCTTTTTGAGTTTGTAGGTTGACCAACTGGCTCAACTTGTCTTTTTCATCTCCCGGTATAACCCAAATTCGTCAACCAATGATGTTTTGCTTGAAGATAGGTGTTCTTTGTTTTTTCTGAGGCAAAAGGTCCATAGTCTGCGGACCACATCTGCAGCCATCTGCAAGAGAAGAGGTGGACCAAATATCTGCAGTCTGCAAGAGGAAGACCGCTTGTTTTTTAACGTCTACAGTGTAACCCAAAACCATAACCATAATCCACCACAAATATCCACACCAATCACCCACATAACACAAACCATAATCCCTCTGTTCTTCCTCTCTCTCTCTCTAGAACAAGTAAAACACACACCAACACCTAACACCTAACACCATAATCCCTCCCACCAATTTAATACTAAACAATCAAACCCATCTCACAATCAAATTGGGATCTACATCTAACAACTAATGCCAACCCAATTCAAGATTTTTTTTTTAAAATATATATAAAAATCCAACCTTTATAACGAGAATCAAGAAGGTGAGAGAGAAAGGAGGATGAGGATGATGAAGAATGTTAGGATCTGAGTTCTGGTTGTTTTGATTTGATTGATTAAGTATGACACAAATGGAATGAAATATAAATGGAAAGTGCAGCGGAATAAACTTTAAATCAAAACATGGAGAATAATTGTTTTTAATCGAATGCTTTCATTAAACTGAAAGATTACAATCGTACAAATAAACTCCCCCTCAGCCTGATCACTCAGAGAATGTTTGTCTTAAAGAGAATGACGAGTGATGAATAGAACAGTGTAAGTACTGTTCTATTTATAGACAGACTCAAACCTCTGATGATCAGTGCTGACGTCACCTAAGACAGCGACCTCTAACTGACTAACAACTTCTAACATCTGCTAACTCTAACTACTGTTACATTGAAAACACTGATAATACAAAACTCTGTAAAGTAAAACTCTGATGTCTTCTATCATCTGTTGAACCAAAGTGTTGTTGGTTCAACAGACCTTTGTTCTTCAGTTCTTTGATCAGCAGTTGTTCTTCATCAGACCTTTATTCTTCAGACGTTTGTTCATCAGACCTTTCATCAACAGCAGTTGTCTTTAACAGTTGATTGAAGCAGCAGCAGTTAGGAATCAACAGTCTTTTGGGAAAGTTTCTTTATAACAATTGTTTTATTTCTTGGATCAACACTTAGTATATTTTGGCTTTTCAATCATCTGTTCTTCTCCAGGTCAGCAGACCCAACAATCTCCCCCTAGAACAGATGATGCCAAAACTCAGCTTTATTATTGATCTTTATTCCTCATCAGACTTTCTCTTATTTGGCCTTTGAGTTGTAACTCAAAGCTCAAAGAGTAGAGGTCTTCAGCATCTCTTTCCAGTGTCAAATTCAGAAGAGTTTGGAGATCTTCAGCACATAGGCTAGGTGCATCATCCATGCTTAGCTTCTGAATACTACCATCTGATCTGAGCAATGTCAATTCATGGGTGTCTTTGTTTGACTTCCATTTTAGAATTTTAGAATCAGAGGAGTGACTGGGATGCATCCTTATTCTTGATGAGTTGGGTGATGGAGGCCTGCCAATGAGTTCCCTGAGTCTGTCTGACACAGGATCAGTGAAAGTTCTGATTTGATTTATAAGACCCTCTTTTACAAATGTGTCAGCAAACTGTTTTTGTTCCTCTTCTGTCATCTCCTTCTGCTTCTTGAACTGTCTTCTTGCAGCAATGGAGAGATCAGAGGTTTCCAGTAAACTGTCAAGTGTAAAGGCCTGTAGAGGTCTCTTTGGTGCATCATCATAGATAGGTTTTCTTGGTAGGTTAGCGTTAGTCTTTCTTTCTTCTTCCAATTTCTTGTAAGTCTCAATCAGTCTGACTTCTGACCATCTAGCAACAGATCTCATCTCTCCACACTTGGCAGCTACTAGCTCTTGTCTCATTCTTTTGAATTTTAGAGCTCTAGCTTGATCTCTCCCTTTACTGAAATCAGGGGCAGAGGCCTTTGTAGGAGGATTCTTGGCCATGCTCTCAATTCTTATAAGTTCTTCTCTAAGAGCATGTGTGGTCCAGCCTGTGAATTGGTTTTTGTTTGCTTTGTAAGGCTTGGTGGCCAAGATCTGTTCTAGTAAGGAATCCCTAACCTCCATCTCCATATCTTTGCTGAGAGGCATGGCAGACATGGAATTGCTCAGGGTCTTAGCAAAATCCTCAATCCTTCTCAACTTGCTAAGTTCTGCTGAATGAATGCCCTGAGCAGTCCTGTAATCCTTCCCTTTACACTTCTCTTTGATGACAGCATCTGCCTGTTCACTCTTGTATTTTAGATAAGTATCAATGTTGAGAGGAACAGGGAAGCCTTTAAGAGAAGGGAAGGATCTATCTGATGGCTGATCAGTATTATAGAAGGATTGAAGTTCCCCCTTGAGTAAATCCTGCTCAAGAGGATACTTCTCAGCCAATGGTGTGATGGTTGGTGGTGGTCTGTGGGATTTGAATTGTGATGTGTGAGGTGAGTATGATGAAAGTGGAATGGCTGGGACAGGTGTGGATTGTGTGATTGGGGTGTTAGGTGGTGTGGTGTGAATGTTTTCATCTTGTATAACAAAGGTGGATTTCCTTTTTCTACTATACAAGATTTTTGGTGAAGGTGAGGATGAAGCAGTGGTTTGCTTAACCTCTGTTGGTCCTTTTGTAGAACCAGCAGATGTTTTGGTTTTTGGTTGTGTTGTGGTAGGTTTGGTAGTTGATGGTGTGGTGATTGGTTTGGTTGGAATAGGTGTTTTGATGGCAGTGGTTTTGGTGGCAGTGGTTTTGGTAGCAGTGGTTTTGGTTTCAGTGGTTGTGGTAGCAGTGGTTGTGGTAGCAGGGGTTTCAGCATCAGAGGTTTCAGAAGATAGCTTGGATGGTGGTTTCCTTGTATGTTTGGCTGGCATTTTCTTTCTTTTTGAGGAACTCACATCTTCCACTTCTTGCTGTTGTTCCTTTTTGAGCTGAACCAACAACTCTGCTTTAGCTTCCAATGTGTCAGCCCTTTTTAGTTTGTCTTCAGCAGCTTTATCAGCCTTTTCATTGGCAGAGGTATCAACTTCCTTTGCCTTGCTGGTTTTAGCTGGTTCAGCAACAGGGGTTTGAACACTTGGTTGTTGTTGTTGTGGTGCTGATTTTGTAGACTCTGGTTTGTCAGCAGCTGGCTTACCCTTTTGAGAGGGTGGTGCACCAAATGGATTTAGCTTTGGCAGCCTATCTCTGCCACTCTCCCCCTTTTTAGCATCATCAGCAGTGAATTCATCATCATCTTCATCTCTGAGAATGGTGGTAGGGGCAGTGTAAACGAAAGATTTTAGATAAAACAGGATTAATTGATCATACAAGTAACAAAACCAGGTGCGGAAACCCTAGTTATGAACAAACAAATAAAACTCGGATCAAAACACAGTAAACATCATTTTCAAAGCTTTTTCATAGATTAACTTTCTCAAATATTCAATTACAATCACACACACGTTAATCTAGACCACTTAAACACTTTCTCAATTACACCTAGAACCTGACACAAACACACACTTCAACTAAAACTCTCTCTAACTTGAAAACACTCAAAATCTATTTATAATGTCTGCAGGTTCGCCCCTTTTCATGGTGCGAATGTGGACACTTTCCACATTCGCCCATTTCTAAGGTACGAATGTGGAATCTTAACACATTCGCCCAGTTTGATTCTACATTCGCCCATATCTTCTTACATTCGCCCACTTTTTCCACTTTCAGCCCATCAGCAAAACTTTTAACACATGTTAACTTTGTAGATCCAATCACTAGTCGCACTTCGTGCATCTACAAACTCCCCCTCGACTATTGATTGGATTGTCTTCGTGTTTAAGTCTTGGTCATTTTCTGATTATCTGAACCTTCGACATTCTGTACCGGATCACTAGCTAGGGACATACATGAATAATGCACTAACAATCTCCCCCTTGGACCTAGCTAGTGATATACCAAAGCAGAAAGTTATCAATTCTTCAAGTCTTGATTGAAAACTTTCCATCTTCATGCACGTTTGTGTCGAAGTTCCTATCTATCTCTCCAATAAGCTTTGAAATCTCAGACAGACTCAAGAAATCTTGGCTTTGTCATTTGATGATCCAGAGATGAAGATAGACAATAATCTTGAATTCTTTCAATCTTCAGTCATTTCTTTAACCTTTTACTGGCCTCTGTTGTTCTGGTAATCTTGATGTTCAGGTTTGGGTCTTGTTCGGTTACACTCTTTGTCGATGAGTCATGAGTAGTGCACCTGTTGTATTTGATTCTGCAGAAAAATTTACTAAAAATTGCACAAACTACAACCGGCGTTAGACACGACAAAAATCTCGGAAGTACTCTTCACATTCCTTTTGACCCTCAATAGTTCTTCCCCTGAACTATAAAACATTTTCAATGTGTACCAGAAACTTGAAAATTTGAAATCTTTTTCAACTTTTAAGTATCTGAATCTTCACATTCAGTATCCCAACATCGGTTATCAAAAATAAAATTGAAACAAAACTTTTTGATTTTTCAAAGTTTATGCTAAAACACACCAAAAATCTTTTTGGATTTTCAAATGTAATTGCATAAAAGTAAATTCAACATATTTTTGTGAATTTTCCGGTTAAAAGGATCATATCAGTATTGAAACAGTCAGTCATAACTCTTTTTGATTAATTTTCTGTTTTTGTCATTGAGCATCCTACAACCATTACCAGTATATTTGTCCACTTAAACTCAAAATCATCATTCATTGCTCAGCACTTTAGATACATTATGGTAATATTAGATACTGAGTAATCTATGGTCCCCGCATTCGCGACACATTCCCGTATCAAGAATT
Source organism: Ambrosia artemisiifolia (assembly GCA_032199755.1). Classification (NCBI taxonomy): domain Eukaryota; kingdom Viridiplantae; phylum Streptophyta; class Magnoliopsida; order Asterales; family Asteraceae; genus Ambrosia; species Ambrosia artemisiifolia. The sequence goes on along the minus strand of CM063529.1, from coordinate 27,361,277 downwards.
GCACAAAGCTTCATCGTAACGCGTGATTATATTGAAGTTATCCGTTAGTTACAAGGTATGAGGCACAGTGGTGGCAGGTCAGCAAATTAATGCTTCAAAGCGACTTGTGCACTCTACCAGGGTGAGGACTAATATCATACATGACTTTCATCATTGTATTGATACGATGCATTAGATAATCTTTGATTATCATCACACATGTTAAGTTCCTCATTCGGTAACTTATGGTTTTGTCATTAAAGATCTTTTAATAAGATACCCTGACTGAATCTAGGTCTGTAAACTAATACAGCAAAAGATCAGTTAGGCCATCCCCAGATAACTTTCAATATAACGACCCGAACCCTCTGATTTTGGCAATCTATCAAACGAAATTTCGGTACTGAGACCATATGCCAACGATACGTTGATCCACATGATTATCAGTTATTGATTTTAAGTTTATATCACCATGCTGAACTTTAAACTTTGATTTCAAGCCTACCAATATATAATTGTAGTGGCTACTCAATGTTTATCAAATTATTTTTGTTTTTAGAGTAGTCTGACAGTCCACTGATGTACTATCATCTCCTCTTTTTCTCCAGGAAAAACTCATTTTTGATTTTCTATTTTTTATTTTGATTTTTCTGAAATTTTCTCCCCCTAAAAATCTAAAAATAAGCATATTTTTGGATTTTTTTAAACTTTTTGAGGAAAAACAAAATAAAATGATATCCGATGCGGTTTACTCATTGAGTTTCAAAAACCATTTTCCACTCAGATTGCTTGACTCACTTTTATCTTTCAATTAGTAAAAACCATTAACCAAGATAAAAGAGATTAGAATAAACCATTTTGTCGTATCTGTTATTGAAATCCAAAACCTGAGAGCAATTTCATGAGATTGCAATGTTTTCCGGCTTCACAGGTTGGAAACAGACTACAAACACTCTCCTCTCTGTTGAAATCATGTTTTCATTCTTCAATATCCCTTCATTGACCTTCACCTCTCCAATAAATAGCTTGTATACAGATGCTCCACTATCAACTATCAAAAGATAGCCAATAGGTCTGTCTGGAACAATCTGCACACTTATTAAACAATTAGCATGAGAGAGGTACCCATCCCTTCACAATGATGGCTCGTCCAAGGTCATCAATCCTCGGAACATCAATCCATTCTCCGTTTGAAAAATCAATTGGTTTTTCAATGGATTGATTTGAAGTAGAAATTGCTATTGATTTAGAAAGTGCTTTAGGTTTCCAAACACGTTCAGAGTTTATTTTAGATTTTGTTGAAATTGTTTTAATTTTTGACTTTACAGATTTCTTATTTGAAACCTGCTTCTGAACTTTGTTTGGAATCTTCTCAGACTTAACTGATGAAGACCCAGGTTTAGAGTTATTCTTAGGCTTAGCCTTCGAACTCCCCCTTACCTTAGCAACCCTATCACAATCTCCATTCTTATTCAAAGCAATTTTGTTGCGATTGTCATACACAACAAACTGTTTCCCCTTTTGTTTATTGGTTTGGTTTGGGGCTACAGGCCTTTTGACATTGCCTGAACTTTTAGCAAATTTCACTTCGGTCCTTTTCTGTTTAACATACGGACAGGAAGCAACTAAATGCCCATACTCTCCGCAGTTATAACAAGACCTATACTCTTCAAAATTACATGCATACCCGTCATCCCAATACCAATATGGACAATGAGCTGCAATATGACCAACTTCACCACATTCAAAACAGTTTCTCCATTTAACATAACCATGAGAATATTGTGGTGAGTTGTTTCCCCAGTAACCATCAAATCGAGAGTTATATGAATAATCATAATAGTCATATGACCTAGATGAAAAATTTCTTGAATTCTTTTGATAAGAATTTTTCATCTGATCATTTCCTTTCGATTTGTTTGGTTTTGGTCCTTTTACTTTAGGACCTTTCTTATTTTCAGCATTTTGCCTTTCAATATTTTTCTTTTGATCCTCTTTATTCTCATGTTGGTTAGGACTGAGTTCAAAATGAAGATGATCAAATTGATTTCTAAATTGATTTAACAAATCGATATTATCAACAAAAATACATTTAAGTAGAGATTGTTCGATATTCTCAATTAGAAAATCTTTGTTAAAAATTAATTTGTCATGTCCTTCCAACATGTAGGATCCTTCAACTCCTTCAGGAAACATGAATATGGGTTTTTCTTCAGATTCAGATTCTGAAGTTGTTACCACATTTTCAGTTTTCTTTTCAAACATTTGTTTCACTTCAGAATCAGAATTAACAACACAAGGTGTTGTGATTTCCAAACCTGATGTGGGATTATTCTTTGAAAAACTTTTATTCATTTCTAACATTTCTTTCTTTAAAGATGCAATTTTATTTAACAAATCTTTTTCATTCTTTTCAAAAACTTTAATTTGGTTTTTACAATTTTCTAGTTCATTTGCTAGTTTCTGTTTGTCCTCGATAAGTGTCATCAATTCACAATTCAACTTGACACATTTAGAACAACTAGCACTTACCTCATCATCTGATTTATTACCATTATCAGATTTTGCATCACCATTTGATTCACTTTGTTCTGAATCTGTATCAGAACTCAAGACACTCCCTGACAACTCACTTGAATCATCATTTCTCATATGTTTGACTAAACACACAACATGTCTTTGAACACCTTCTCTGTTAACACACTTGTTAACATGTACCATTTCATCAGTTGGTTTCGGTGTCATTGGAAATCCCCAAATGTTGTCAACTTGAGAATTTTGTCTCTGTAATTTTTGTCGGTCAGCTTTTATTAGAGCTCTGATCTCCTCATCCGTTCTTGATACGGTCAAGTAATTAATCATTTTTCCAACAAAAATATTTCAAAAATTTTCTGAAATCAGGCTTTTCGAAATTTTTTAGGCACTAAATTCTACGTTCGCCCCTGATACTTCTACTTTCGCCCAAAGTAGTATACCCGAATGTAGAATTTTGACCAGAATGTAAAATATCCAAACACAAGTTCCACGTTCGTCCACTAATGTCTACTTTCGACCACTTCTATTCCACGTTCGCCCGCCCGACGAATCGAATGTGGAAAAATAAGCCCGAATGTGGAAACTTCAAACAATAAATTCCAGGTTCGCCCAGAAATGTCTCAGGTTCGACCAGAAAAATCCACTTTCGCCCACGAAAAGTCAGATTCGCCCCTTACCCTGCAAGTTCGCCCATTTCAGATCTGAAAAACGGTTACACTTTGAAAAACGGTTATTTTGATCTCTGATTTTCAAAAGTTTATGGATTTGAATGATCTTTATCAGGTTTTGATTCGGAATTGATTTGGAACAACTTTAATTCTTGGAATTTTAGATTTTATCCACAAATTCAACTCTAAATCAATCAAAAACACTCAAAAACCATTTTCATTCAAAAACAGATGTATTTTGATCAAAATTAGGTCCAAATCAGCTCTGAGTTTATCAAATTTGTTGTTGTATGATCCGTATGGCTCTGATACCACTTTGTAAACGAAAGATTTTAGATGAAACAGGATTAATTGATCATACAAGTAACAAAACCAGGTGCGGAAACCCTAGTTATGAACAAACTGATAAAACTCGGATCAAAACACAGTAAACATCATTTTCAAAGCTTTTTCATAGATTAACTTTCATAAAAACTTGTTACAATAGGCTTCCTAGTTAATCTATTCAGTACACACACTTTCTCAATTACACCTAGAACCTGACACAAACACACACTTCAACTAAAACTCTCTATCACTCAAAAACACACAAATTCTATTTATAGTGTCTGCACATTCGCCCAGTAGATATGGTCGAATGTGGAATTCTTCCACATTCGCCCACTACTTGGTACGAATGTGTACTTCTGATCAGGTTCCTTTCACCTTCGCCCACTAGCTCTCTACATTCGCCCATAATCTTCTACTTTCGCCCAGATTTCCCACTTTCAATCCTTCAGCACATTCTAACATATGTTAACTTTGTAGATCCAATCACTAGTCACACTTCGTGCATCTACAAACTCCCCCTCGACTATTGATTGGATCGTTTTCTGTCTTCGTCCATTGCTTTGTTCAACAAATAAATTCTGAGCTGTTTCTTTTGCTCTTTAGTCATTTCCGGCTCCAACTTTCTTTTCACTGGTTTCGATACATTAGCCATCTTCACCATTTTACCAAGCTTAGCATCCAAGTTACTCCCCGAGTTTATGTCATACGCAAAACAAACTCCTACAACTTGAGTATACTTCTTTGCTTGTTCAGCATCGTTAGGCTCATGATGAATCGGATTGTAGAAAAGCATGATGATGTCTTCGAAGGTACAGTTAATCAACCACATAGGATCAAATACATGAACATGCTTGTATTTGTCCTTCCCATCTCTCAAAACAATCACAGCTTCTGCCTTCCTCCAATCATAGTACCAAAATATAAAGTCAGCACCGAAATGTTGTGGCATAGGCATCAAAGGTATCTTTCTCATCACTTCAGGTGCTTTGTAGATCAAAGTTACCCTCTTCAACTTGGTTTTAGGATCAATATCCCTGTGAACTTTTCTTCTTGGATATTGAGGCTTAAACCTGTTCCACTTTGTTCTACTTTCCCAAACTAACTTATCTGCACACCAACCGACATGTGTATTATTCACTGAAGCTCCAGACATTGGGAATCTGCAAAGATCTCTGACCGCCCAGTACGGTAGAGTTAGCAAATCAATGAATCTGTAGAAGTACAGAATTCCTGATTCCCATTTGGCAGCTAAACACTTCAGTCTACTCAAATAAGTCCACCCGAGAGCTCTGCCTTTGAACTTAGCATTGTGAAATCTATAAAAACTTCCTTGAGCTTCAGGCTTCGGTCGGTTTTCATCCATTTCCCTCAACTTCTTCAAGTAAGTCTTCAACTCATCAGTCTGACTTGAAGATTGTTGCTTATCAGCTCCAAACACCTTCTCAACAAATTCTTCACTTCTTTTCTTTGCTTTCTTCTTCGCAGAAGTGTTTGGAATCTCAGTGAAGTCAGGAAATACCACATTTTCATCATTCTGTCTGAAGTATTGTGGATATTCCTCATGTGTAATATCTTCAATCTCCACTTCATCCATTTCTGGAGTATTCTTATCATCTGAGTGATTTCCAATATCCTTTTCAGGAATATTTGGAATCGACTCATCCAACACAAACTCTTCAAATGATTTCCCTACTCTCTGTGCAAGGCCATCAAGAACTTCCTTAGCCACAGTAGCAGGTACTTCACCTTCTTCTAGATCAGGATCGTTATATTCCAGTTCATATCTCATGTCATCAGTCTGGAATATCTCAGCAAAACGACCTGTGAACTCTATCGTCCATTCTCTTTTCTCTAACATATCTCTGTAAACTTTCTTCGCATCATCATTTAGAGATCTCACCTTTTCGTTCCAGAAGATGCTTTCATCTGAATCTGTATTCCCACCTTTCTTCTTTTTGGAACTAGATTCTCCAGCATCCTTCTTAGGTGTTCTCTTCTCAAATGTAAACTTAGAAGTGTCATCTCCCCCTTCATCATCATCACTATCACTACTACTATCATCATCTTTCTGACTCCCAGACCCCTCAGTATCATCATCATCATCTTTATCGCTTTTCTTACTATCCTCATCATCACTTTTCTCAGACTCCTCATCTTCCTCATTATCATCTTTTTCTTTCTCAGAATCAGAAGGCTCAAAGTCTACCTGTTCTTCCTCTTTTTCCTTATCTTCTTCACCTTCTTTTAACTTGGGTGCTTCATTATACAAACTATCTAACAAATCACTAAGGCGTTCTAGACCACTTAAACACTTTCTCAATTACACCTAGAACCTGACACAAACACACATTTCAACTAAAACTCTCTCTAACTTGAAAACACTCAAAATCTATTTATAATGTCTGCAGGTTCGCCCCTTTTCATGGTGCGAATGTGGACACTTTCCACATTCGCCCATTTCTAAGGTACGAATGTGGAATCTTTCCACATTCGCCCAGTTTGATTCTACATTCGCCCATATCTTCTTACATTCGCCCACTTTTTCCACTTTCAGCCCATCAGCAAAACTTTTAACACATGTTAACTTTGTAGATCCAATCACTAGTCGCACTTCGTGCATCTACAAACTCCCCCTCGACTATTGATTGGATTGTCTTCGTGTTTAAGTCTTGGTCGTTTTCTGATTATCTGAACCTTCGACATTCTGTACCGGATCACTAGCTATGGACATACATGAATAATGCACTAACAAGCAGAGCCAGTAGTCTTCAGCAGATGGTCCTTGATCACCTTGATGTCAGCCTTTGTATCATTAAATCTGGCATCCACCATGTTTCTGATCAATGTCATGTATGTCTCTTGTGTCTGATCTGCTAATTTTCTGTGAGCTATGATGATGGGGGAAACAGATTTCCATAGCTCATTAGCAATATCAGAGGTGGATGGTTGACTCTTTGTAAAGTTGCCCAATGTTTCCAATATTGTCTTGACATCAGTTTTGATGTCAGCAACAGAGGATTCAAGTGATTGAACTTTAGCCGTCAATTCTTGTAGTTTTGAATCATCACCTAAGTTAATAGGATCATCTGAATCCCTACCAGTGGTAGTTTTAACTGGTTCAGTCCTAGGAGGTGAGTCCATGGAATGAGAACCAGCTGCCCCTTGGTCTTGGTTCTGGGGACTTCCAACTGATTTTGGGGACACAATGGTGGCCTCATCAGTTGTTGCCTTCAAGGAAGTCTTATCTATGGAACCACTGTCCTGTTGTGAGACAATGGTCTCTACAGCAGTAGTGGCTGCTTCTCTTGAAACCTCACCAAGAGTTACATTGAACTCTGGGAGTGTAGCCTCATCTTCTGTTTGTGGGATAGCAGATTGACTTTTCTCAGACCCAGTCACTTGTGGAGGTATACTCTCTGTGACAGGTGAAGGAGAGGAACTGGGGTTCTCCTGAGTTTTGTCAATTGCCTCAAACAGAGGTTGCATGGTTTGTGGAACATGTGGTGGTGATGTAGGTGGAGTAAGAAGCTGATTAGCCCTGGGAGATGGACTTGTAAACATATGGTCAAGTGACTCATATGCCTCAGTATGAGGTTCCCTTTGGCTTACAACAAGATCCTTTTGTGAGGATTCTTGAGGAGTTTGTTTGGGTTGAGATATCTCCAACTGTTGTGAGGAAGTAACAACAGTGGTTTCATGTTGCTCTGGTGATGCAACAAGGTTAGCTTCTGGTATCTCATCTTCCAGAAGTCCCTTTTTGGGTGTAGAGGTGGTTTTGGAGGATGGACGTTTTCTTTTGGTGGCTGGTGTGGGTTTCACAGCACTGGATGAAGTGCCATGATCACCAGGAGCAGTGGGCTCACCAACAGAGGTTTCAACAACAGTTGTTGTTTTTGTCCTCTTTGGTTGTGTTTTAGAAACTTTTGTCACTTTTGACACTTTTTCTTGGGTTGAAGAACCCAGCATTCTTGTGAAAGTTTCATCAGTTAAACTTTTCATTTTAAAAGACTCTCCCTTTTGAAAATCATTTTCTGGTAAAATCTTTTGTAGAATTACACTCAGGATTCTAGGGTAGAGTAGAAAAGCATTGTTTGAGCCAGATTTTATGGCTTTCACATTTGAAACCAAGTCCAAAAACAATCCCTGGGAAAGATTGAAGTCAGAGTCTGACAACATAGCATATCCCTAGTATTGAATCCTTAATGGGATTTCATTGAAGGATGTGGTCTTGGCCGAGGCACAGAGAAGAAGGGTATGGAAGAAAAATTTCATAACTGGAGGAAAAAACTTTTCGTATAAGGTTGATCCAGTCATTTGTGCATCATACCCTCTTTCCTGAAACTCTGTGTGAAGCTCTGTTTTAGGAAAGGATTCCATACCTGACAAGTCATTCAGTAAGAAGGTTGTGGATATGAGTTCAGGGGTTATGGCGATACTGGTGGCTCCAATTTTTGAAATTATGGAAGTGGGCTTTTTATCTTGAAACAAGACTTCAGCACTTGCCCAAAATTCTTGGAGTGTTTCTAAATGGATGGGAGCATCAGCAGTTAAGATGTTTTTGTATTTGGATTTGGTGATTATGTCAATGGTGGAATGAAATGGAACTTTATCTTCGGTTTTAACCAAATATGGAAGGAAATTGTGGGTGGCTTTTGTTTGAAGATCCATTGTAATGGATTTCAGGTATGAAAGTTCTGAACTTTGAGTAAGGGTTTTGAGGAAGACGAAGGCGGTTTTAGTATTTTGAATACAATGAGACAGTAAAACTGCTGTTGGGGGAAAAACAGGGTTTTATAGCCTCTGGTGAAACTGCTGATGTGGCAAAACTCTGCTTTTGAGAGCAGACGTGGCAAACATCTGATGGTTTAAACATCTGGTGGCATACAGCTGTATTGTTAAACATCTGTTGCCAACCTCTGTTGTTAAACCAAAAGACTGATGAAAAACAGTTGTTTTATCTGATCAGATGTTTGAAACAGATTTTTCAACTAACAGTGGTTTGAATGAAACAGTGGTTGTTTTATCTGATCAGTGGTTTAAAACAGATTTTTCAACCAAAGTGTCATTTTAAGCAAAATTTGATTTTCTGAAAACATTTTAATGTTTTTATTGAAAACATTTTTGTTGTTTAATCCATGTTTAACATACCAATTCGAGAGATCAGATTTGTGAAGGTAGATGTGTCTAAAGCTTTTGTCAACACATCTGCCAACTGATCCTCTGTTGGAACATGGTGCAGAGTAATCAAACCTTTTTCATAACTATCTCTGACAAAATGATGTCTGATATCTATGTGCTTTGTGGTGGAATGAGAGACTGGATTCTTGATGATATTTTCAGCAGCTTGACTATCCAACATGAGTGGAGTCCTTAGTGCAGTTATCCCAAAATCCAGTAGTTGATTTTGAAGCCACATGAGTTGGGCTGTACAGCTTGCAGCAGCAATGTACTCAGCCTCAGCTGTGGAAGTTGAAACAGCTGCTTGCTTTTTGCTTTGCCAGGAAACTAAGGCATTCCCTAGAAACTGGCACCCTCCAGATGTGGACTTCCTTGTGGTGTGACAGCCAGCAAAATCACTATCTGAATAACCTGAAAGCTCAATGTTTCCATTAGCAGGATACCAGATACCAAGTGTGGGAGCACCTTTTAGGTATCTGAATATCCTTTTCACAGCAATAAGGTTTGACTTTCTAGGTGAAGCCTGGGATCTTGCACATACACAGGTTGCAAACATAATGTCTGGCCTGGATGATGTTAAGTACAATAAAGACCCAATCATGCATCTATAGTGTGTTTGATCAACTAGTTCATCCTTGTCATCATCAGTGAGTGGCTTGACAGTGCTCATGGGTGTACTACATGGCTTACAATCATTCATCTCAAATTTTGTTAACAAGTTTTTCACATATTTGTTTTGATGAATGAATGTGCCATTTTGCAGTTGCTTCACTTGGAGACCAAGGAAGCACTAAAGTTCACCCATAGCACTCATTTCAAACTCTGCTGTCATGAGTTCCCTAAACTCTTCACACATTTTGTTACATGTGGATCCAAAAATGATGTCATCCACATATATTTGTACAATCATTAAATCTTTTCCTTTCCATTTTAAAAACAAGGTTTTATCAATTTTACCTCTTGTGAAACCAATGGATAAGAGAAAAGTGGAGAGAGTTTCATACCAGGCTCTTTGTGCTTGTTTCAGTCCATACAATGCTTTGTTGAGCTTGTAGACATGATCAAGATGGAATGTGTCTTCAAAACCAGGTGGTTGACATACATAGACCTCCTCATGAATTTTGCCATATAGGAAGGCACATTTGATGTCCATCTGATACACCTTGATGTTGTGGTTAACAGCAAAGGCTAGGAATAGTCTGATAGCTTCTAACCTTGCTACAGGGGAAAAGGTTTCATCATAGTCTATTCCTTCTTCTTGTCTGAAGCCTTGAACCACTAACCTGGCCTTGTTCTTGACAACTATACCCCTTTCATCAGTTTTGTTTTTGAAGACCCACTTTGTGCCAATTGGACAAACATCCTTAGGCAGTGGTACAAGTTCCAATACTTGTTGTCTTTTGAACTGAAGGAGTTCTTCTTGCATGGCTTCCACCCAACTGTTGTCTTTCAGTGTCTCTTGGTACTTGACAGGTTGTGTAAGAGATAGAAAGCCTGCAAAAAGACAGATATTTGAAGATTGGCTCCTTGTAAGCACACCTTCTCTGATGTTGCCAATGATTTGATCTGGTGGATGAGCTCTTAGGTAGATTAGATCTCCCTGATATGGTATGATGGCATTTTGTGGTGAAGGACAGAGGTTTGGAGACTCTGTTGACATAACATCTGTTTGCACTTTTGTAGTGTCAACAGATGTTTGAAATGGAGGTGGAGGAATGGGTCCAAGTGGTGTAAAGTTGGACTGACTTTTGTCAACAGTTGTTTGACTATGGTCAACAGATGATTGACTTTTGTCAACAGATGATTGAGCAGTGGATTGGATGGGTGAATCAGTGGTTTGGGGATAGGACTGGCCAACAGTGGCTGACTCAGCTGTGACAGAGTTTTGACAGTTGTTTGGAACTACTGCTTCCTCTGATGCAGGATAAACTTTGTAGTGATCTGGAATCACAACATCTATTATGTAGTCTTGTTGTGGAGACTGTGGAGTACCTGCAGGGTTAGTTTTGACAGTAATATCTTCAAATTTGAATTTATCCAAATCAAACAACTCAGCAGGGTTTGCTGGGATTTTTAAGGATGAAAGTTCATTGAACTTCACATTCAGAGTTTCTTCTATTGTCTTGGTCCTTGTGTTAAACACTTTATAGGCCTTGGCAGTAGAAGAATACCCCAGAAAATATCCACAATCTACTTTGGCTGCAAATTTTGAAATGGAATCTTTAAGATTTAAAATGAAACATGGACAGCCAAAGACTTTGAAAAATGATATCAGTGGTTTGATTTTAAACAGAATTTCATAAGCAGTCTTTTGATGTCTAGGGTTGATTAAAACTCTGTTTTGAACATAGCAAGCAGTGTTTACAGCTTCTGCCCAAAAGGACAGAGGCAAACCAGAATCTGCTAGCATTGTTCTTGCAGCCTCTATGAGAGTCCTGTTCTTTCTTTCAACCACCCCATTCTGATCTGGTGTTTTTGGGATACTGTACTGCCTTACAATCCCTTTTGACACACAGAATTCATCCAACTCCTTATTCTTAAACTCTGTTCCATTGTCACTTCTAAAGACTTTTACTGGCAAGTCATATTGTTTTTCAACTTTGGTGACAAAGTCCTTCAAAATACTTGCAGTCTCATCCTTAGAGTGTAAAAAGTAAGTCCATGTAAACCTAGAAAAATCATCAACTATGACAAGATAAAATCTCTTTCTTCTTAGACTCATGATTTTAACTGGGCCAAACAAGTCCATGTGCAACAATTGTAAACACTGACTAGTTTTGGACTTATCAATTGATTTGTAAGAGCTTTTATGTTGTTTTCCTTTTAGACAGGAAACACAATGCTCATCACATTTGAATTCTTTTGATGGTAAACCTCTGACAAGGTTTTCTTTGGAGAGTGAGTTGATAGTTTGAAGGTTGGTGTGACCAAGTCTCCTATGCCACAATTCTGTCTCTTTGGTAGAGGCAGCAGAGAACAGACAGACATTTGCCATAGGGTTATCCTTCAACATATCAACTACATACACATTGCCACTTCTATGAGCAACAAGTTGTGCTTTGCTCTCAGCAATGATGGTGTTAATCTTTTCAACAGCCTCTGGGCCAACAATCTTACATGTTTGCTTAGTGAAAAATGACCCAAATCCTTTGTCACTCATTTGAGACACACTAAGTAGATTAAATTTTAGATTGTCTATTAGATTAACATTTTCAAACTTAAGCCTCCCTGCTTTGACAGTACCAGAACCCAACACTTTACCTTTAGAATCATTACCAAAGGATATATCACCCCCTCCATGTGCAAGAAAGTCCAGAAGAAGGGCTCTACATCCAGTCATGTGCCTGGAGCCTCCACTATCTACATACCATAAACTATCTAAGCAAGTAGAAGCTCCCTGCACATCAGTAAAGATTTTAGTTTTGGTGAGTGTCCAAAGCCAAATTGGCTTTGGATGGGTTCTTAGATATCTCAGCCTTAAGTTGAGGAGAATGATCAGTGGTTTGAACTAGCTTTTGGACTAAGTTCAACAGCTGTAATTGACCATTTGCTAGTGCTTGAATGTCAACACTTGGTCCAACAGATGTTTGATCATTTCCTGTCAGATGCTGAAAACCATGAGGATGTCTATTCACTTTTGGTTTTGAGGGCCTTTTGGGCTCTACATAAACATGTGGCAGACGATGACAAGTGGGTTGTCCATATCCTCTTGGTAATCTGGTAGCTGGTGGAACATCTGTTACCTGAACATCTCTGGGAGCAGAGTTTTTGTTCAGACTTTTGGTAACAGCTGTTTGGACTGGTTCAAAAGTCTGTTTGGGTTTTCCTTTTGAAGTACTCACCACTTGACTTTCAAGAGTTTTAGCCTTGTACTCTTTTATCTTTTCATCAAAATTTTTGAGATACAGGCACTCTTTTGTTTTGTGATTCTTTTTCTTACAGATTGAACATTCATTTGTTTTAGAATCATTTAAACTTGTTGTTTTGTTGATGTCATATGCTTTTAGAAGAAAACAGTTTTTGGTGACATGGTTCTTCTTTTCACAAAAATCACAAAACAAGTTGTTTTTGGCTTTCCCTTTTTCTTTCTTCTTTTCAACAGATGTTTGATCATCTGTTGGAAGATCTTTCAAAGGAATAACTTTGGCTTGTGGTGCCATTTTACCATCAGGGGTTTTAAAGGTCATTGGTTTGAAATTTTCAAGGACTTCACACTCATCTGACCATGTTGGTTTGAATTGATATTTCTCAATTTCATCAAATGAGGGTGTACCTTCCAACTTTTCAAGAATGATTTTCTTGCCATTGGGTTCAGTAACCTTGATTTCTTGACCTTTTGAATTGGTAGGAATGACTTCAACCAACTGTGGTTCCTTTTTGTCAGTGGTTTGTGAACTTTGGGCAGTGGTTTCTTGAAAACCAAACCCAAACTTCACATGACTTTTAGATTGTTGGTTGACAATCATCTCAAAACCTTTAGATGATTCCACCCAGTTCTGACATTCAACTGGGGTGGACTCAAGCTCCTTTTTACAACTATGATATTTTGTTATCATAGTCTGAAGCTGGTCTTTGGTTATGCTTGCTTCATGTTTTAAGCTGCTGATTTCAGATTCTTTTTCAGTTATTTTTGATTTTAACTCTTTAGTGAGTTTTTCAAACTGAGTAAGGATCATTGTTAAAACCAGTGGTTATGTCAATGTAATGATCATAACTCTGATCCTTACTACTTCCAGAACCCTCCTCCTGACCCAACAGTGCAGTATTCCCAAATACATAGTCATCTGACACTTTGCCAGAGTCCTGGAGCTTCTTTTTCTGGTTAAACTCCCTTTCATAAGTTAGGAGCTTACCATGAAGCTGGGTCAGGGTCAGGTCTTTGAATCCGATAGAGTTTCTCATGACTATAGCTATAGTGTCCCATTTGTCCTGAAGTGATCTAAGAAACCTATGATTCAGTGTTGAATTAGGAAAAGTTAGACCAACCAGTTTTAGTTCACTAATAAGACAATTAAACCTTTCAAACTGTTGTGTTAACGACTCCCCTTTTATGTGACTAAACGTTTCATATTGTTGGTTAAGTATTTCACGGTTGTTTTCAATCACATCTTCAGTTCCCCCGAACTGCTCTTTAAGAGCATCCCACAGTTCTTTAGCACTATTGCAGTGCAAGAGACCGGCATAGATATCATTCGGCAGTGCCATGGCTACTATGCTGAAAGCCTTGGCATCTAGCTCGATTTTTTGAAAATCTTGCTCTGAGTAGTTCTCAACACTCTTTGGTACTTGGATCTTTGGATCCTCGGCACTCGGTACCAATGGAACATGTGGTCCAAATACTACCGATTTCCAGCACCCTGTGTTCTGTTGTGCTAACACATGAGCCACCCGACGCTGCCAGATGTTGTATTCTGACCTGACAAGCATCGGAGGCTTGTTACTTGTGCCAGTGTTGTGTGGATGTTGATTGAGTGAAGTCATTCTCTTGATTTTTCAAAAACAAAGTCTGTTTACTAACTGTTGAAACGAAAATAAACTATTACTCTGTTTTAAATCCGACAAACAAACGATATCAATAATTATGAGCTGATCTGTGTATTAAATTGATTGATTAGATCGAATTTAATTGACCAAGATCTGATACCAATTGTTAGGATCTGAGTTCTGGTTGTTTTGATTTGTTTGATTAAGTATGAAACAAATGGAATGAAATATAAATGGAAAGTGCAGCGGAATAAACTTTAAATCAAAACATGGAGAATAATTGTTTTTAATCGAATGCTTTCATTAAACTGAAAGATTACAATCGTATAAATAAACTCACCCTCAGCCTGATCACTCAGAGAATGTTTGTCTGAAAGAGAATGACGAGTGATGAATAGAACAGTGTAAGTACTGTTCTATTTATAGACAGACTCAAACGGAGGGATTCTTTTAAAAGAAATAGCTTTTGAAAAAGGTTTTGAATTTTTTAAAAGAAAAAGATAAAAATAGTAGAGAGATCAAATATGCACATCTCGGGACCCTCCGAATAAGTAGTTAAGTTTATTATTACAATTAATAGTTAAGTTTAATTAATTGTGAGGAAGACGAGAGTGATCTTAAACTGTTGACTCCTTGATAGAGAAGCGGAGGCTACTACTGAGTAGAATGCAAAACCTCTCCAGCGTGCGTCCATCTGGGGTACTCCGCCAGGGCCTCGCGTATAGCGGGCTCCTCAAACCGCGGTCAAGTCTCTGGTCTTCGAACTCATCTTCTTCTTGATTTGGAGGCTTCACTTCCGACCTGGAACACCGTACACCTCCCTTAGCTCTCGCTTTCCTTACCGAAGGATCTCACTTACACCCAACCTTATCGACAGCGTATCCCCTAGGTAGGTTAACGATACTAATACCAAAGGATCTCTCTTACAGTCGGTTCAGAAGACACGTATCCCCATTGGTTAACGGCTTCGTACTAACGAGAACTAGATATAGAATCTTTATTTTATTTATCTTTAGTGACACTTTAATGTTTATAGGCCTGATAAATATAAAGTTAGTTTGATGATTGATGACTTAATTAACCCAACCCATAACCTCCCGAGCTAAATGAAGTCCTTAACAAAGGTGGAACATAATCCTAAAGGCGTATGATACAAAAGATCACTGGTGCGCCCGTAGGGAATCCTCCCTTTGCCAAGAAAGTCATTCAACTACTGAATAAAATCCTTGATATAGATGGAACATAATCCTAAAGGTGTGCAATCCGAAGATCACTAGTGCACCCGTAGGGAATCCTCCCTTTACCATGAAAATTACTTAGTCATCTGGTATGTACTAGAAATGTGTCACTCAGATCTGGTCCACTTCAGAAGTCGTTGCTTAGAATCCGGTTCGGATATCAGAAGCCCGAAGGATCTGTCTCACTACCGGTTTCCTCGCCTTGGATCTAGCTCGGGGCTACCAGAAGCTGATTATACCTTTAGTTATTTTATTAAGTTAGAGTTGATTTTTAAGTTAATTAAATTAATCATCATTCAAACCTGCCACAAAGATAAACAAATAAAGATTAGAAGAAGATAACACAACAAATAACTAAAAATAAACTACTAATAATAGTAATAAAAGTCTACATATCGAAATGCGGGTTCATGATAATAGAAAGATACAACCATATCGAATGATCAATCGAAGAACATGGCTGCTCATAGACAAGTTATCCATCTTCAAGTGCTATGCATCTAACAATCTCATGACCCTCGATGTTTTATTGCATATGAACTACTCTGAGATCCTCTTCTAGGCCAAGACGATCAAGGTAAACGACTAAGCTATGTAGGGTTGTTTAAATCGTTCATTGCTCGCTCGGAAAATGCTCATTCGATTTTACGCAGGGTTGTAAGCTAGCTGATCGGCTCGGTTTGTAAACGAGCTAAGCACCAGCAAATGTCCACTCGGCTCGGTTCGGCTCAAACTAATTTTTATTAGTTTATTATATATACGCACAGGATTTGGTTCAAATGAGAACCTTTGGCCAAATTGAGAACTGAGAGAACCATTATGGACCACAAATTTCTCTAAGGCAAAAATTGTTTTTTTATGCTTTAATCGCTGCTTTATATGCAGGAAAATTTTTTATTAATTTGTGTGTATGTTTTTTTTTCAATATACGCATGTGTATAATTGCAATATACACATATGCATTATATGTATAGCTGAAAATGTAATATAGGCCTTCAGAGACTGCACGGCCGTACCAAAGAGTGTCGAGGGCGTGCTTGATGTTACACGTACGTTCTGTTGGTACAGGTCTGATCTGTCTGTACTTGTTGTCTGAGCACGGGCGTGCCAGCTACTTCAGCATGGGCGTGCTCAGCTTCCAATTTCTTATTTCTTGCTCTCCAAGTTTGTTGCGTTGTCTTCTCGCGTGCAAGGCTTTTATGCAGGTGGGCGTGGGCGTGCAGGGTCACTCCGGGACTGATTTTAACGTTGTTTAAGTCCCGAGATTGTCTTCCAAACATACAGGGAACATGCTTCAAGTCTTGTATCTTTAGGAATCTCCAGTTTTTGGTCGTTTTCACCCGAAAATCCTTTGTTTCTGTCTTGGAGCTCCAATTTCCTGTGAAATACAAATAGGAACGAATTAAGCATCAATTATCAATAATATAAGCCTAATTGTAACCTATTATGAGACTGTTTATTCCTGTTTTATATGTTAATTCTGTGAGTCATTAAGCACTTGTCGGAATGACTATCGAATGGTTCCTCACCCATCAACGCTTGTATTTTTCATTTGTTGTGATCTTTTACAATATCCCATGCTGCCTCATGGTCTAAACCGGAAGGATGATATTTTATGTAATCTTTTAGTGTCTGTTGCATTACATTAAGATCACTACATCACTGCCTCATAGGCGCTCCTATATTCAAGTAAGTAAAAATATATTTTAGTAACATTTATGTTAAAAAAATATACTTTAACTATACATATTACCGCTTGTTGATGAAGTCCGTTGAACTCATTCCTTTGTGAGTTCATGGCGGTCCATTTTGAAGTAATTTGACGAGGCTTCGATTGGTTCCTCCTAACAATTCGTTGTAATATTTTTGGACCACCTTCTAAAAACTCTCATTGGTTCTTTGATTACTTTTCTCCCAGCTTTCGATACATAGAACTAAGCTTTTGTCAAAGCAACCTTTTATTTTGTTGTCTACTCTGTAGCTTTTACTCGGCAGGCGAATTTTTTTCCCCGCTTGCCAACTTGTACATCTTCATCTTCTACAACAAGCATCTATTCAACATCATTGCCCAAGTTATATCATTCTTCATCATCATGTGCCTCGTATTGTGTCTTTTGCATTTGTTCGTCATTATCATATTCATGGAGGTAGAGGTCTTGCTCTTGTTCCTCAACTGCTTGATGAACGGTTGGCCTCCTCGTTGCAAAGACGTTGAAGTCCTCCATTTGTTGTTGTATTTGAGGTGGTGTAAAATAATGTGCATAATAATGATGTTGGGTTGGGGTTGTTGGAATTGTTGGTATTGAATTGTGGTTGTGATTGTTGACAAAATTGTTGTTGTTGGAGTGGTGTTTGTATTTGAAAATTCATCATAGGCCTATACCCTTCATCCGCTCCCGAACCGGCTTTGAGCCTGATCCTCTACCCTTACTACTTGAACCCCCTCCTTTTGATTTAGGAGATCCCCTTCTACCCTTTGTGACACCCTTTGATTTTCTTGAATCCATTTCATTTTGGTTGAAAGTGTACGAGATTAGAGTGTTTAAGTTTTACTGTGGTTGATATTGTTTAAAACGGTGTTTATATATATTAATAAAAAAAAGTTTTATATATTAACAGTCAGAGTTTTCAAAAGATCAAATGACCGTTGCAAATTAATAATTGTTTCAATTAATGTTCCCAAGCTGTCTTCTATAACCAGCAACAACTTCACAGGTACCATACTAGTGCAATGAGTAACGGTGTTGCCGTGGTGGTATTGGGGTACCTGTGGAATTTACGGGGGACACCCATCATCACTTATAAAATATATAGTATTTAAGTTTCAATACTATTTAAAATACTCTTTGATTAAATACCATTTGAAATACTCTTCGACTAAAATTTACAATATTTTATTTATTTTATTAGAGTGAAATTTTCATAAATTATTAGATTGAATAATCTAATGGAATAATCATCAGTTTTTAGTTAGAACTAGTGGAATCCTCGGCGCTTCGCGCCGGCCATTAAAAACAACCTTCGATCTTACACTGGTAAACGATTATCGTCACCCGTCACCGTCCTCTTGGTTACCACAACGTTAGAGTCCCTTGTCTCTTTTCGCGCTGGAGTGTGTTATCACCCATTCCAAACACCTAATTTGACTAACTATTTTCTAGAGTTTGTTATACCCGTTCCAAGCACCCAATTTTTTGCCATTTCAAACACCCCTAAATTCCTACACATCCCATATACAAACACCTTCCTTTCTCTCTCTCTTTCATGTCTTCTTCCTCCCACACCAAGCCTAGGGCTGTTCAAAACGCTCGGCGCTCGTCGATCGCTCGCCGCTCGTTCGAAATTTGCTCGGAAATTGCTCGTTTGATTTTACGCTCGGTTGTAAATGAGCCGATCGGCTTGGTTCGGTTTGTAAACGAGCCAAGCACGAGCAAAGGTTCGCTCGGCTCGGTTCGGCTCGATATAATTTTTATTAATTTATTATATATATAATTATATTTATAAACATTAAATACAATTATATTTATAGTTTTATACATGCCACTCTATTGGGTTTAGGTCAATATATGCATATATAGAGTTATATTTATAGTTATTGGCTCAGTCAACTCAATGATAAATTAACCATAAGTTTAATTGTAAAACCCTAAGTCGTGAAAAAACATGCTTGACTTCCTATTCCCATTAGTTGTCCACCATCAATCATCTCTCGCTATCAACCTACGCCACAACAAGACAATCGTTCTCTGTAGTATGCTCAACTAGAGCCTCATTCTCAAACGGTCGAACCTCAGACATCACTAGGCAACGAGAATATTAAAGGAAACATCCCAAATTTATGGTTGTCCGAAAACATTCACCGCTCGTCGCTCGCTCGATGCTCGCTCGAAAAAATGTGCGCTCGAACACTGCTCGCCCGGTTTCTGGATCGATTGTAAATGAGCCGATCGGCTCGGTTCGGTTTGTAAATGATCCAAGCACGAGCAAAGGTCCGCTCGGTTCGGCTCGGCTCGTGAACAGCCCTAACCAAGCCCATCCCTTTTCCTTTTCTCCTTTTTATCAAACATGAGCAATAAGCTCATCTATATACTCAATACAATCATTTCTATAGCAAACACTTTTGCTTAATGAAGCACCATATGGGTTTCTATTAGCAGCACGTTGAAGACTCGTATCTTATCCCAAAAGCTTCAAACCGTATGAGGTGGAGGCCTTTTCACGACAGCCTCCGACCCACACATGCAACGCCATGGCGAACCCTACCGTAGCCCTCAATTTCAGCAACCGATTTGTTCGAGGCTCAGATCTGGAAATAGATCCGGCAATAAAAACGGCCATCTGATGTAGTTCGGTTCCTTGGTAATCGTCATCCTCATCGTCTTTGTCTGATGACGCCACGCCGGAGAGCTGCCGTGCTGGGCGGTGCCGTTTTTTCTCACACATCTCATCAGCAAACCGAAACCGTGGACACATCGGTAGCATAAAAGTTCGAAGAAAACAGTGGCCAAATCGAAAGAATAAAACTTTGTGACTGTGGTAAAAATGGGAAGGGTAAAAGGTTGTGGTCAAAAGTCGAAGAATGGAAACGCCGCTATTGCACCGACAGATGCAAATTAGTATTTAGAGTAATTTACTTTCACTACTTTTTTTCACATATACCTAACTAGGTTAGAGTCCCGTGTGTACACACGGTGCATCCCCAAGTCAAATGACAAAATTTTATAAGATTGAGTATACACGTTTTATTTAAATTATAATGAGTGTTTGAAATCTGGCAGCCTGCATCAGAAGTCTCAGACTTTTTGCTGAAATATAGGACTGGTTGATTATATGCTAAGAAGATTGGCATATATGGTAGGCTACAATAGAAATTGAGTGAAAAAAGCCTAAATATGTTATCAATTTCAAACAACACTAATGTAAATATAATCTGAACCCATTCGACCCATTTCTCTTAAAGCAAAAATTTTGTATGATAATTGGCTTGATAGAGTTAGAACCCAAACCAACTCGACACATTCATAATCTTATAAATCTTTATAAAATTACAACATGATTGCTCAATAATGTACCTGATAGGGTTATTAGACCTCCTACAGATAACACTTTTACTTTCTTCATCAAATTCACAATTTTCTCTATGAAACCCTTCATAGCCCTCTGCAAGAACAAAAACTTAAAACTTTTTTGTATATTTATTAATTCAACTATAAATTTACATTTTCTTTCCCCATGTATAACAGTAACACCACAATTGTTGCCCATACTTTCGACCGATGTCGTCCCCACTTAGGCTGAACGGTGAACAGACATGGCCACCCCCCGTCCCCCAAAAACTCCCCCGTCCCAGCCTCTACACCCCACCGCCTGCCCCGTCCCGGGCTTGCCCCGTCTCCCCCGTCCCCCACAAGACATACCGGACGGACCAATCATATTTTTTCTTTTTTCTTTTTTTTTTTTTGAATTCCAACGGTAACTTTAACGGCTATTTTTTTTTGTTTTTTTAATAAATACCAATTAAACCATATAAACCCAATCTATCTAAAAAAACCCCATAAAT
Source organism: Ambrosia artemisiifolia (assembly GCA_032199755.1). Taxonomy (NCBI): domain Eukaryota; kingdom Viridiplantae; phylum Streptophyta; class Magnoliopsida; order Asterales; family Asteraceae; genus Ambrosia; species Ambrosia artemisiifolia. The sequence goes on along the minus strand of CM063529.1, from coordinate 27,340,305 downwards.
CAACCAAAACCAACAAAAAAAAACCTCTACTTTCTTTAAAAAAATAACAAACAAAATGTCTTACCTACCAATGGTTGATTCCTCATCTTCGTCGAGCGAGGAAAACCAGCTTTTTGTTAACGCGATTTGGGAAGCGGCACAATCAATCGTGGCGGAGGAAGAAGAAGAAGTGAGCTCGCAACCACGACTTAGACAAGGGCCTTTAAAGTAATTAATTAAAGTAATGAAAGATAGTGAATGATTTTGGGATTGGTCACCAAAACATATGTATAGTCTACAATTATATAAATATCAATCATGTGAAAACCTTCAAACTGCAACCAATCGTTACCTGCAATATACGTGCAATATATACCCTGCGTAAAACTGCAATATATACCCTGTGTAAAACTGCAATATATACCCTGCGTAAAACTGCAATATATTAAAAAAAACAAATGACAGAAAATAACCAATCGTTACCTGCAATATATACCCTGCGTAAAACTGCAACTTCTTTGCCATTCCCCAACCTAATAGGACTAAATCATAAAAGAAAAAAAATGAAGTTAAAAATAGAATAATTGTACCGAGTGAGTTCAAACTCAATAAATCGCATGAGTATATACTCATACACCAAAATCAAATTAAACAGTAACTAACTAACAAAAGAGATGATATATGAAGGGGGCCTGAACCCTAGCCAATTATAAACACTAAACAATCAAAATAAACAGTAACAAAGTAAACAGTAAACAATCAAAATAACACTTGATTTGAGAAATTGATTGTCGATTCAATCACTAAAGTAAGTTCACTCAAATCAAATCGAATTTATAAAGCAATACACATAAACCTATCCAGATCGATAACGTCTTGAAAAGGAATTGGAAGTAGAGATAAGATTACATGAACGATTTTGAGGAACCCTAAGAAAAACCCTAACTGGCTTTTGTATCAATGGAGAAAGGAGAATAATAAAAGGAGATAGCAGGAACCTACCGAAAGGAGCAGAGAGATAGAGGCGGATTTGAATGTTAGGGTTGAATGTGTGTTTGTGAATGAGAAACTTAGATATTCATTCACTTTTATATGCGGGTATTTGGGTAAAATATCAGGGTAATGGATCGGATCGGGTCAACCAGATTAGAGTTAAACGGGTTGGAAAATGCTGAGGTGGACACCCTAGAATGGTGACACCTCACCCCTAGATACTCCTTTATTATATGTATAGATTCCTAACAGTTTTTATTTGGATTACTTAATTTAAAAAAAAATTATAAAAACCTCCACAATAATTAAAATGTAATAAATTATTGGAATAAATACAAATATAGGATTCGATCTAATAAAGACATAGTGGTATGTGAGGAACCGTTTTTTGGTGACCTACAGTGGCGGTTGACATCCTAGTCGATGCGTTTGGGAGGATTATGGCTTTTCTCAGCAAGGCATGTTGGAGCTTCTACTTTTGTGGCGTCAAGAGTTCAGTCTTAGAAACTTAAGGACCGCATCTTAAGGAATAGCGGGGTTTTCAGCATGGACTCGGACTACACGCAAGCCCTCGAAAGGCTAAATGACTACCTCGCAATCTTTGATATTGATGGTTTTTCTAACAAGTACATCGTCCCCCCAAAGCCTCAGAAAACTTTGGCGAATGCCCTCTTTGGCAAAATCGCCCAGAGCCTGGGTGAAGTTTTTGATATGTCCCCCCACCAGAAGGCGGTTATTGAATGCTTGCAAAGCCCCCATGCCTAGGATTTTCTTACTGTTATCCTGATCGACGGTTTGGGCCAATACATGTATGCGATTGAATACAGGACCATTCTTAAATATCGTTTGATGATCCTCATGTACCCTTAAGACGAAATTTGTCCGATCTGCAGTAAGACCTGCCTGGATATATACGGGGAGCATGCGCTTCACTGCAAGGAGCTACCCGGTTTCAAATATCGACATGATCAGGTTCGTGAAATTCTGTGGAACATTTTAAAAAGAGCTAGGATCTCAGCCAAGAAGGAAGCCCTTGTGAACTTCCTTTTGGACCTCGCAGAAGGGAGATTCACCCTGCGCCCAGCAGATCTGCTTGTCTTTGGGTGGGCTGGGGGCAAACACACTTGGGTTGACCTAACAGGGGTATCTCCTCTAGTTGGTTTGAGAGATAAGGGTTTTGTAGCAGGGGCAAGTGGTGTAAAGGGCAGAGATGAAGAAAGTTGACAAGCATGCTAAAGCCTATGAGGAGAACCAACACGTTTTCGTCCCCCTGTTTTTTGATACCTTCGGTTCTCTGGAAACGGAAACTACCCGTTTCTTGACCAGGGTTCAACGGGTTATTTATAGCAATGCTTCGACTCCGGGTGGGCAAGCTTTTGTTTTAGTAGATTAGAATTTGCCATACAGAAAGGGGTAGCAGCGCAGCTTTTTGCCCGCCTACCTGCTATTTTGATGTAATTTTCAAACTCAGGTTTATTATTAAAAAATAAAAAATTTGTATTAAACTTATTGTATTTAATCCTTTTGACACTTTCTCACTATTAAACTTATTCTATACTTCATAGTGAATATGTGGCTGTTACGCATCTAACTTAGATGCAAAACCTATCAAAACTACGTAGGTTTGGTTAAAACCAATAAATCTCTTTTTGCTATTTGTTGTCTCTCTATCGATCCATCAATTGAATTGCCAAGCTTCATCAATCAGCATCATTTGAAATGAAAGAAAAAGATTTTTCACAGAAAATGCTCCACGTTAGTGTTACATTTATCTGTCATTGTTTTGATTTAGGTTTTCGTTTCAACTGTGAGTTGAATCTATAATCTTTGATTTATTGGACCAATTTCGGGAGAGAAGCTGGTATTAACCATTTAAACTCTTGAATATATGAAAGCCTATTTTATAAAGTGTTAAGTTTACTTGAAATTTAAGGTAAAAACATGCAACAATTTGAGGTAAATCAATTGATAATTTATGAGTAATTACGATTCTTGCAACCTAGACATTTTTCAAACACATGTAGTGCCTTTATGCTTAATTTAAATCTTTGATTTGGAGTTTTGATTGCAATGGTGGCAGTGGCGGATGTAGAAAATAAAACAAGGATTTTATAAAAATTATTTTAAGGGGTAACAAAAAAATTGTTTTAGGGGTAACATTTTATAAAAAAAACCTTAAAAAAACCAATTTTTTCCAATTCCCCATGATAATCGAGGGGTAACAGACGTACCCCCTGATATTACACTACATCCGCCCCTGAATGGTGGGTAAGGATCTGGCGAGTTCTACGAAAAAAAAGATGTGCAATTGGGACATTCGGTGTCGATTAGAATATCAAGAAGTAATATAAGTTTGTCATACGTATTTTTATCAAGGACTTGATAGTTTTGTAGGTGGTGAATATGATGATGGAGGATTGAGGAGGAAATGCCCTATGTAATTATACGATGGTGGTGGATTAGCAATATAAAATCGATTCTAATGATGATTTAGAAAGAAACCGTGGCTAGCGAGTTTGGTAGATTGTTAGCAATATATTATATTATTGATGTATATCTCCTAGTTATTTGTATATATCTCCTCATAAAGAGGATTGGTAGTTTCCTAGTATAACTGTATGTAAACATCTATATATTGTACCTTTCGGTTGTTTAATGGGATACACGATTGATTACATGGTATCAGAGCGCAGACGCTCTGGACCTTAACCCTAGTCGCCGCCACTGTTGAGACTTCGGTCTCCCTGCCTGCGACCACCGCCCTCGGGCATATCTTGCTACACTCTGTTTTTCTTTTTTCTTCCTGTTCCTGCAATCCGCTCCTGTTCCGATGGGAGACTCCACACCACCACCACCAAAAACCGGCACCTCTGCCAACCACAACCCATTGCACCCGGTCTACTCCGTGAATAACATCCAACAGAAAGTACGCACCCTTGACGGAGAAAAAGTCTCCTACTCGTCATGGGTCAATCTCTTCTATCTCCACGCCACTGCCTATCGTGTTCTCGACCACATCGACGACACACCACCACCCACTGCCGATGACCCTTCCCTATCATCCTGGACGGAAATCGATGCCGTGGTCCTTCAATGGATCTACGGTACGTTATCCAACGATCTCTATCTGAAAATCACCCAGCCCGGTTCCACGGCTCGTCAAGCGTGGCTCCGGTTAGAAAACCACTTTCTGAACAACAAAGATGCCCGTGCTGCCACTCTTGAAGAAGACTTCACCAACCTCACCCTTCAATCCTGCTCCTCCCTCAAAGCTTACTTTCAGCGGTTGAAGGAAATCTCCGACCAGCTTGCAGCCGTTGACTGTCCGGTACCGGAAAAACGGCTCGTGTTGAAACTGGTCCGTGGTTTACCTCCGGAGTTTGACATGACCGGGGCTCTCATCGTTCAGCGCCTCCCTTCATGGGCTGACGCGTGTGATATGCTCCTTCGGGAGCAAAGTCGTCAACGTGCTCGTTTCGTTGCTTCCCCACCGGTTGTTGCTGCCGCCGTTGACTCCGCCCCACCTGCTCCTCCCCGGTCTGACACACGGGACACTCGCGAGTCCAGGGAGCGTGATACCCGTCCCCGCTGTGGTGGTTCCTTCCGCCGTGGCCAATCAAGGGGACGAGGTCAGAATTTTCAAAGAAACCAATCGGCTCCTATGTTCCCTCAAGCTGCTCCTTTTGGATTTTATGGAACCCCACCTTGGATGCCCCCCCCCCCCCCCCCCTTGTCCTTTTCCCACTCAAGGCACATGGCTCCCTTGGAATTACAACCCCACACCTTCTGCCAATAATCCACAACAGTCCCAGCCCACCCAGCAGCAGCCCAATCAATCGGCCCAGGCCCACCTGACTGAACTGGACCCGTTAGAGCCCACTGACTTGGCCTAAGCCTTTGCAGCCATGGGTATAGAGCAGTCACAGAATGTTTGGAATATGGACACGGGGGCCACTTCTCATATCACGCCAGAGCAAGGTAATATCTCTACCCCTTCTACGTTTAATCGAATAGCGTCCGTATTAGTTGGTAATGGCAACCGTATTCCAGTTCTCGGATCCGGACACACCACTTTACCCTCACCATCCCGACACTTTAAACTAAATGATATCCTTTACAACCCCAACTTTATTAAAAATTTAATCTCGGTTCGTAAGTTTACTAGAGATAATCTTGTTTCTGTCGAATTTGACCCTTATGGTTTTTCTGTGAAGGACCTCAAGGATGGTATGCTCCTGAGCCGCCACAATAGCTCTGGTGATTTATACCCCTTCACCACCAATGAATCTGCTGCTGCGTTTGTTGCTACCGCCTCCTCTACTTTTTGGCACGATCGATTTGGTCACCCGGGTCGACACGTCATTGATTTACTTTCTTCAAAACATTTGATTCCTTGTAATAAAGTAGATGCTTCTTTTGTTTGCCATGCTTGTCAATTGTCAAAACATAAGCGTCTACCCTTTTATGATTCAATTACTAGTACTCATTTACCTTTTTCAATTGTGCATTGTGATCTTTGGACTTCACCGCTACTTAGCACTGCGGGTTATAAATATTACATGGTGTTAATTGATGATTACACCCAATATACATGGGCCTACCCGCTAAAATACAAGTCCGAAGTCTTTAGTAAATTTGTTAATTTTTATACCTTTGTTAAAACTCAATTTCATTTGTCCATTCAAACTTTTCAATGTGACATGGGTGGCGAGTTCAATAATCACAATTTCAAAAACTTCGCCACCACACACGGTATGGAATTTCGATTCTCATGCCCTCACACGTCATAACAAAACGGTAAATCCGAGCGCATGATACGTCGCCTCAATGACATCATGTTGTCCCTCTTAACCCACGCCTCTCTACCCTCTCGTTTTTGGGTAGAGGCCCTTCACACCGCTTGTTATCTTCATAACATCCTACCATCCAAAGCTATTAATAACCTCACCCCTATGGCCATGCTTTATAGACGCCACCCCTCTTACGACCTTCTACGCGTCTTTGGATGCGCCTGCTACCCCAGCACAACCGACACCCGTCCTCACAAACTTGACCATAAATCCACCCTTTGTGTTTTCCTTGGTTACCCGCCAACTACCGGGGCTACCGTTGCCTCGAGCTATCAACCGGGAAAGTCATTTTTTCCCGACACGTCATCTTTGATGAGCTCAAATTCCCTTTCCACTCCCCCACCACCCCACCCCCCAACCACTCTTTCCTTGACCCTCCCCCATCGCCCACTCCATTTTTCCCCACTGCCTTCCCTCCGCCTAACACACCCACTTCCCCAGCCCAATCACCAGCCCACTCCGCAGCCCAAGCCCATTCACCAGCCCCGTCCCCTCACCTCACTACCCCTACGGCCCATCAGCCTCCTTCCACCTCTCACACATCCATACCCCACCCGGCCCAATATACATCTCCCACACCCATCTCAGCGGCCCAATCTCCCGTTAGCCCACCTCCACATCCCCAACCCTCTCACCCTATGATCACTCGTGCTCGCGCCGGTATCACAAAACTGCGAGTCCCGTTCAACCTATCTGCCATGACCTCCACCGCCCCTTCACCGTTGCCAAAATCTCACCTGTCCGCTTTGTCCGATCCGAACTGGAAACAGGCTATGGCCGCTGAATACAAAGTGCTATTAGATAATAAAACGTGGGAGTTGGTACCCGCGACCTACCGATGCTCCGGTGATTCGGTGCATGTGGTTATATAAACATAAATTTCATGCAGATGGTACTTTGGAGCGCTATAAAGCGCGACTCGTGGTTAATGGAAAGAGTCAAACGGTGGGTATTGATTGCGATGAAACCTTCAGTCCTGTCGTTAAGCCCACCACCATTCGCACCGTACTTAGCTTGGCAGTTTCCCGGGCTTGGCCGATTCATCAACTTGACGTGAAGAATGCTTTTCTACACGGGAATCTTAATGAGACAGTCTATATGCATCAACCCCCAGGCTTTGTGGACCCGTCCAATCCTCGACTGGTGTGCAAGCTCCAAAAGTCTCTATATGGTCTCAAGCAAGCCCCCCTGTGCCTGGTATCAACGTTTTGCCACCTTCATCACCACATGCGGCTTTACTGGCAACACTTGTGAAACATCCTTATTTATTTACCGCCGCGGCAGTGACTTGGCTTATCTGCTTTTATATGTCGACGACATCATCCTCACAGCCTCTTCACCAGGTCTTCTACAACACTTCATTCGGGTCCTCTCCAAAGAATTCGCAATGACTGATCTCGGCACCCTTCATCATTTTCTTGGCATCAAGGTTTCTCATCAGGGACGTGGCTTATTTTTGTCTCAATCTTCTTATGCCTTGGACATTCTCAAACGTGCCAATATGTCGGATTGCAAGCCATGCACCACCCCTGTGGAAGTCGGCTCCAAGCTAAGCGCAGATTCTGGTCCTCCAGTTCAGGATGGCACTCTATACCGCAGTCTAGCAGGTGCTTTGCAGTACCTTACTATTACTCGGCCGGACATCTCCTACGCTGTTCAACAGATTTGTCTTTTCATGCATGATCCCCGCGAGACGCATTTTTCGTTCCTCAAACGCATACTTCGGTACGTTAAAGGAACCATTGACTTCGGTCTATCACTGTCCCCCTCCAGTTCTACATCCCTTACTGCTTACTCTGATGCAGACTGGGGGGTGCCCGGACTCGCGTCGCTCAACCTCAGGTTATTGTGTTTACTTGGGCGGTAATTTAATTTCGTGGAGCTCCAAACGGCAACCCACGATCTCCCGCTCTAGTGCCGAAGCCGAATATCGCGGCGTTGCGAATGCTGTTGCTGAAACCTCCTGGATACGCAACCTGCTACTCGAACTTGGCATTGCTACGCGCCAAGCTACCATCATTTACTGTGATAATGTATCCGCTGTGTACTTGACTCAGAATCCAGTTCAACATCAGCGGACCAAACACGTGGAACTTGACATTCACTTTGTTCGTGACAAGGTTCGCATTGGCGACGTCCGTGTTCTCCATGTTCCAGCTGATTACCAGTATGCGGATATCTTTACAAAAGGCTTGCCGAAGCATCTTTTCACTCGCTTTCGTTCCAATTTGTGCCTTCGTCCGGCTACGGCTCAAACTGCGGGGGCCTGTTAGCAATATATTATATTATTGATGTATATCTCCTAATTATTTGTATATATCTCCTCATAAAGAGGATTGGTAGTTTCCTAGTATAACTCTATGTAAACATCTATATATTGTACCTTTCGGTTGTTTAATGGGATACACGATTGATTACATAGATAGCCAAATCGGGAACAAGAAGAACGTTTTCGCTTTCTTTAGGAATAATGTATTCGATTTCGTTCCCTGTGATCATATCAATTTTTGGATAGGGAACTATGAAGAAGACGTACCGATACAGTTGGAGAATCGGTAAGTGTTGATGAAGAGAGGAACAAAAACGTAAATTTAGTTTTTAATTGGTTTTAATCAAAACTATCGAGTTTTAACAGGTTTCACATCTAAGTTAAATACGTAACATCCCTGTATACTATTAATTAGGTATTAAAGTGCGAAGTAATATATACGTACATAAAAGTATTAACAAAGTGAGCGCAACATAGCTTTAATAGTTGATAGTAAAACAAAAAACGAAGAAAGTGTCAAAAGTGAAAAACATCTTTTTGAAATAAAGATCAAAAGACATGTACCTTTTCTTAACTTTTTTTTTTGAACTACGTAGTTGGTTCATCACTAAAATATTTTTTTTTCTTAACCCAATGCACTTAAGAGGGTTTGGTTTCATACGTTTCCATTATGTTCTTGATATTAAACTTTTATTAACTTATCTTATATTTAGATTTTCTTTTCTTGTAAAAAATAACCAACACATGATAATTCTTTCACGATTCGAGCGTCAATTTACCTACTAATATCCAAACATTATGATACCATTTTGTTCTAAATGTGTTTCACAACAATCGATATTAATGGGACGACAGAAGATGAATTTCTACATTGTATATTTTTAATAAAGGGGCATTTTTTTATATGTGTTTTTCTAAACTCGTAAAATATCATATTTATCTATAATTAATTAATTATATATTAAGAGCATTATAAATTATGTATTGAAAACCTGTATCTTAGAGAAATATAATTATTTGTAAAAGATTTAGTACAGAATCTATATATATATATAAAAGAAATCATATATGCCCATTGAGAGTGTCACGTGGCTTAATAATTGAGTGTTTTTGGTGTTTTTGAGTATTTTTCTAAATTTATCTCTCCATCTCTTAATTCTCAATTACTAAAATTAAATTGAGGTATTTTAGGAAAAAAGAATTTAAAAACAAATTTAAATTTTTCTCTCTTATCTTCCTCCCATAATTTTTAAACATAAATATCTTTTATATTCGAGATTTTTTAAATAAAAAAATTACACCAAATTAACGAGCGTTTTATTATCTTTCCAACGAGTACCATAGTGCTATATAAAAACAAAAACAAAACGACTATTTTTTGTGGGGTTATATTCATACAAAAAAAAACACAAAGTGTTCAGGTTATTCATTAATCAAATTGTAACATATTTTAATTTACGTGAAGATGATTATATGTTGAAGGTTATCCTTTTAAGTTTAATATGGTTTATGCTTTTTATTTTTTTAACTTTTTAAATAAATGTTTTTTAACTAAGATTGATTATGTTTAAGTTATTTACTCTTTTCGTGATTTGAGTTTTCTTTTTTTTTTCATTTTTTATTAAATCATATTAAATTTTTCAACCCCGGGACCTTCCCGGGATAATCGGCTAGTATAATATATTTAACATTGTAACAAAGTTCAATGAAAGTTTAGACAAGCGAAGACCTATAGAGGTGTTGGAAAGCATTAAGAAGATTTCTTATTTTTGGTTTAGACATAGATCGAGAATTAAAACTATCGATTGGATTAGATGGTGTAACTACCCCTTGGATTTGATGTAATTCGTTTGGTTGTCCGGGGGTCCTTGTTTTGAGGACCGCTTGTGGCTTTTGTGAATGAAAGTTTCCTTACAAAAAAAAAAAAAAAAAAAACAAAGTTCAATGAAAGAGAGTACAAAAGAAAAGCATCACATATATGACCAAACGGATTCAAATGTTTCCTTGTCTCCATTTCTTGTCAACATCAACAAAAACAAATTACAAACCCTAGACAAATCAAAAGGTGGAGAAAATAAAGAGGTGAAAAAAAAGGAATAAAGAGTAATTTTATGTCTCCTTGATGTTACCTCTTGTCATGAACTCGACCATCCAACAAACTTTTTTTTGTACAAACTTACAACGAAAATGTTCTATAGGGCCGATTGGAATTACGGTTTCTGAGAATTTTCACTCTTCGTTGTGTCAAGAATCTCTCAGTGTGATGTCGAGGACTCTTTAAATTTTAGGGATTGTTTTCTTGCATACTTTAAGATCCGTTATAGATTCATGTTTTTCTATTGCTCGTGTAAAATTAGATAATCTTGCTTAAACAATCTTGTTTTAACGGGTTGTTTTAACTTAAATTGTTTGTTTAAGGTTGGGTTGTTTATCTTGTAAGCGATCTTTTTTCGACTTCGTTAAAGGTTGATTCCCTTTCTAATATAATTCTCCCTTTGCGAAATAATAATATAAAAAATCAACGCCAAATATACACCTAAATATCGTCCATTTTAATATTATGAAAAGTAACTTTTGTGATCGTGCTTTGAAAATTAATTATTAAAATGTACATCATATTTTAAGATTCCAAGTGACTCGTCACGTCATGGAACATGCCTGTGAAACATTCATCGGTTTTGTGATTGAATAAAGTTTATTAGTAAAAGAAGGTTATTAAAATTTATTGTTCCATCTTGTTCTTCCTAGACAATGTTGTGTAACATTCTATCTAAGAAATTGTTAAGTAGCATTCCGTCTAGTAACGAATCATTGTTAAATCTTAGTTCAATACTTAATTTTGTGATTGTTTGTATATCTTGTAGTATATAAGAAAAACTTTTTCATACATTAAATATTTTTTTTAAATACACCATATTAACATGCATTTCCTTCTTTTTAATATTATGATTTTCTTGATTTTTTATTTTGTCTATTTTGCAAACTACATGATTAATAACGTTATGTGTTTTTGTAACGTTACATGATTTTATACCTTTAGGTAATTAGGTAATTTTGCATAACGTTACGTGTTTATGCCTCAGTCGACCGTTTCTGTGCAAAAATATACCATAAACACTCACCAAATCGTTCGCAATTTGAAGAACAAGATCAACAAGTCGCAATTTTAATCGTTCGATTTAGCCTAAAAACCGATCAGGTCAGTACGATTATTATACATGGTTTTGATCGGAATTTGATGCTCTATAATAGCTCTATGATTTCGTTAATTGCCGTGATCGAATTTGAGGTCAATCAAGGGTTAGGGTTCTGTCTAAACTATAGGGGATAAAAGTGTAAACTTAGAAAATAAAGTTAACCAAGTTTTTTTAACTAAGTTAGGCTAAAAGACAGAGGATGTAGAATATTGAGAAAACAAAGGACAGAATGAGTGAAAAAATTTTCCATAAATGACAAAACATGCAATCTTCATAATAATTAAAGGTCAATCTTTGTATTTCTCTCTAAGGTAGTGTTTGGTATGAAGGAATCAAAGGTGGAATGGAATAGATCATTCCCATGGAATGAAATTAAACATGTTTGGTTATCATGTAGTAATGGAATGGATCATTTCACAAGGAATGTGATTCCTTCCATTTTAAGAATTTTCATTCCTTGGTAAGGTGGTGTTTTTTTTTTTCATTCCTACAAGGAATGGAAACAATTATTATTATTATTATTATTATTATTATTATTATTATTATTATTATTATTATTATTGTATATAATATAACAACCCACCATCGTTGTCATCACCCAACCACCACCGCCTACTACCACCACCCACAACCATTGCTACCATCGTCGTAACCCACCATTGTCACCACCATCCACCCACCACCTCCATCATCAATGCCTCCACCACTGTCATCGCTACCACAACCCATCGTCACCACTACAACCCACCACTGCTGTCGTCGCCCACCCAACATCGTCACCGCCATTGCCAACTGCCACCACCACCGTCGCCGCCGTCGCCACCCACCACCACCGTCACTGCCGCCACCCACCACTCACCATCGATTTTATATTTTTGTTTTTTTATTACATACCAAATAACACAAAGTAATAAATTCATTCCATTCCCATATGGTAACCAAACAAGACATGAAATGGTAATGATCCATTCCATTACTATGTTCATTCCATTATCTCTTCTATTCCATTCCCTCTCTCATTCCATTACCCCATACCACTGAAAATGGCCGATGCGTGTGGTGTTATCAACAAATTGATTTTTAATATTTGTCGATCAAGCTACATTCATGATGTGCTTCTAACACATTTCCATTCGGAACCACTTCTTTTAAGAAACAAAATAATATGATCATGTACTAACTTATTTACAAAATTGAGTGTCTAAGGCATTAAATTATTTTTGTTTTATATTTAAGTTAATCGATCATTGAAATGTGAAGCATAAAGAATAAAAGTTTGAAAAGTACGAGCCCAACTTATTTATTGAAAAAGGGCCCCTAATATATTAGTCGCTTTGGCCCCCAAAATGGTTGAACCGGCTCTGATTAAAGCCTAATTAAGAGGCATATTTTTAACGGCTCGGATAGGGCACATGAATCTTCGGAGACGCCTTTGCATTTGACGTAAATCTTCTTATGATTTTGGTTGCACTACCACTTTTTATGTTTGTTTTCTCTTTTTGTTGCTAACAATGTTGTATTTAAGTGTCCTCTTCCGGTTACTATGCCATGTTTTGGTGTAATTAAAGCACACATGTACATATTATCAAACAAAAAATGATTTGGTTTAACGCGCCACAACGTGTGTGGGTTAAATCCCAGTAAACATCTAATACGTATATGTGTCTAACGTGTCCTCAATATTCAGTTTTGTTTGTGCATTTTATAGCAAGCAGTGTAAATTTCGACCTGGCCCAACCCATTTACCGGTCCAACTGCACGTCTGTACCCACCTATTTGGGTTTATGCATGGGATTGGGTCCATATAGGTTTGGCCCATTTACGTCTGACCCATCCACCTGCACCCACCTTAAGAGTTAAGACCACCTGATTGGATTTATGCACGGGATTGGGTCCATAAAGGATTGGCCCATTTAAGCATGAACCAAATTTTTTTTTGTTCACTACAATGCAGCAGCTACTTGATGGAGCAGGCTCCACATTTTATATATACATATATTGCACATGTTTGCACATGTTAAGATTATTGAGTTATTGGTCCCAATTTTAACGGGCGGTCTATATGTTAGCAGCTTAGGCCAATTGGTGTGGAGTCGGAAAAATGCATTGGGGACATGACATGAAGGTCGGTGGGTCGGGGAACCCCCCCCCCCCCCCCCCCCCCCCCCCTCCCCGACTGAAATTCCATGACTTCGGTGAAAAACCACCGTTAAGGAGGAGGAATGGGGAAATTGGGGAAAACAATTTCCAAACTTTTGAGGGTGAAAGGAGAAAAATGAGGTGTCGCTGATGTGGTATTTGGGGGAGTTTCGGAAGAGCATCTCCACACCATATAGCCTTAGCATGGACTCGGTAACAACTCAAAATGCTCGATGCCTAGGAAACTACTCGTAATGCTGGATATGGTCCAACCTGACAAAAGAATACAACACGCTACACTTGATGTAGCTAAAGTAAGAATTAGCGAACCACCATGACATAAATGTTTTCTTAATATCGACTGTGAGAATTGAGAAACTACTCATAAAGCTGCAAATGGTCCAAGCCTACAAAAGGCCCGACCAGCTACATTCAATGTAACAACACCAAAAAATAGTAAACCAACATCACATATATCTTTCCAACCATCTTCCATCTTTCCATAACCAAAAAACTATAAACATTAGAAACAGATCCACTATATACCTAACCTAACCTAACCTAACCCAACAAACAATATCATCTATCATCAAATTCCACTTCAAAACCATCACATTCATCATCAAAAATACTCACATTCATCCGATCGCCCCCGTTCCACAACCGCCTCAATTCGCACTCTATTCCCCGCTCCGGTCACCTTCTTCGTATTCTTCGCCGCAGACTTCTTCCTTCCCACACCAACCCCCCTTTTCACCCCTTCCACATCTCCATTCACACATCCATCCCTCTTACCCTCCACACCCTCATCCTCACTCTCATCATCCGAAATCGTCACAAATTTATCAGTTTCATCACCATTCAACCCCAATTTCTCATCCGGTTTCCGCTTATTATTAACCGGAACAAACGGATTCCACCCCCCATTCCTCAACCCCAACATAACAAACCCATCACACACATACTTCCCTATCTCCAACACCTCATCAGGAGGACACCCAATCTCCACACAAGTAAACGCTTTCCCACATTCATCATTCACACACTTCACACACATATCCAAATAATCCCTAGCATATTCATACACATAATAACAGTACGGACACACTGTCCAAAACCCACCCATTTCATCAATATGTTCATTATCCCTTTCATTTTGCAAAACATTCTTAAGAAAACAATCATACTCAGCTTTTTTTAAACTATCCGACAAAACATGCCACGCGTCACAAACAACGTTAAACGCCTCGTCAGCTAAGTGGAACTTATTATTACTAGGGTGTAATAGTCCGTACAAGTGATTAAACTGTTTTGTTATTAAATCATTGTCTTGGGAATAATGGGGTATTTGAAGGACGTCGTACCAGTTATGAATAGTGTCTGTGGGTGTTTGGTGGGTGATGGATAATAATACGTCGGTGATGGCGAGGATGTTGGGGACTCCGGCGAGGTTAGGGTTAAGTTGGTGGGCTTGGTCGGCGTAGCTGCGGCAGTCGGTGAAACGACGGCGACGGAGGAATTGGGTGGAGAGATAAAGGAGGGTGTTCGGGTCGGGTTTGGGTTTTTGGGTGTGGTCGGTCATTATGTGTGAATAGTGAGGTAGTGTGTGGAGTGATGATGATATTAAAGGAGGGTGATGTGATCTGGACCGTTGATTACACGTGGTAAGGGGGGAAACAAACGGTTACAGGTGGTGGGACTAGTGTGATGTTTAATGAGCACAGGGTTTTTTTTTTTTGTTTTTTTTTTGTTTTTTTTTTTTTGAGTGGCGTGTTTTGTACGGTTTAGATTTTGCGTATAAAAAGAGAATTTAAAAGTTTTTTACTTTCTTAAGTTCAGTTTGTACAATGAAAAGTTTAAGATAACTAGGTGTTTTAACGATCGCGCGTTGCGCGATATATCTTGTGGCGCGTTGTGTCACAACCGTGCTAACAACGGTGTAAGATGGAAGCGTAAAACGGTGTTACGTAGCAACGAAACAACGACCAAAACCAGGAAAATAGGTAAGAAAGAACACAACAGATGAACGGAGACGAAAATACTATACGAACGCAGATGAAAACTACGTTAAAAAAACGTAGATGAACGGAGACGAAAAGATCAGGTGTTGCAGAGGAACGGAAACGAACATACTATACGAACACTACGTAAAAAAAAAACGTAGACGAACGGAGAGGAAAGCACTATACGAATGTAGACGACGACTACGTAAAAAACGTAGACGAACAAAGATGAACGTACTTGAGAATCCGGTTAGAAACCGTACTCGTGGATCGAATACGCATAAACAACTCGGTTTCAGACGGGAGATTCGAGACGAGACAGAAATATACGATAACAACGTCATTACAGATTCGTATTACTACAGAAACGGTTACAGACACTGTCATCAGTAGGATAAACATCTATCTCGTGGCCGGGGGAGGTCGGGCATGACCTCCCCCTTTAGAGCATTCAAAGTACAAACACTACTAGAAAAAAGATATATCTTGACACACATTTTATGACACGCACTCATTTATGACACTCAAAAGCGTATGTCATAAAAAAATTGTCATGGTTTATAAAATTTGGTTAATTAATGACACGCATTTTTGCGTGTCAAGAATTTATTGTCATCAAATAGAAAATATGACGGTATAAAAAATGGTATGTCATCTTTTCGTGTCATAATTTAATTTTCTAAAAATTTTAAAACTCCCTCCTATATATTTTCATTCCCTCTATCTACCCACAAAACCCTCCTCCACCTTACAAAATTCTCTCAAAACACTTTCAACATTACAACTCCCTTTGCTCAAACCCTCCAACAAAACCAAAATTTATCCAGATCTGCTCAAACACCCTTACACCCACCCTCTCCTTCGATCTCCACAAACCAAACAAAAAATATCCAGATCTGAGTTGAGATCGTTTCACACAGATCTGCTCAAACACCCTCATTCCGATGATGACAATAGAGGCGTAACGGTTATTGGTGAAGGTCGAAGGTCGATGTCGATATGACAATAGAGGCGTAACGGTTCAATGCCTTTGTTATACTTTTAGGGTAAGTTTCTGCTAATAACTATTTGTCTAGCATGGGTTTTGTTTACTTTTTTTTTCGTGTGTCTGTTTATACGAATATATCATATGGGCATTGAGGTATGCCTTTTTTGTGATTCTGTTGATATAGAAATTTCTAGTTGGTTGATTGTTGGAAGTGACGGTCACTGTCAAGTAGATGTGGCAAATTTGACCCATTAAATCTATACATGGGTAAACATGGTTTATGTTTATGTTTTTATCTCTAATGGGTCAAAGGTAACAACTAACAAGGAAACATGTCGAATGGGTTGAAGGTCAACTAACAACTAGCTTTTTGACCTGATAACATTGAGCAATCTGTACATGAGCAATCTATGTTTTGACCTGTACTGTTTGCCATTCTGTACATGAGCAATCTATGTTTTTTTGTATTTACATGTTACTCTTGTATTTCTTTATTTAAGAGTTTCTATGTTGTCTGTTTTCATGCAGAAAAACCAATACCAGCAGTTAATGAGTTTGTCGCTCCGTTGCATTCTTGAATTGCTGGATAACGTATGTAACAAAAATATCATTAATTTTTTTATTTGTATTATGCTTCATTAGTTATTTTTTATGACAACCTGAGAATTTTTTTTTAGGTAAAAAAACCATGACACGCAAAATGAGTGTCACAAAGGTGTATCAAGAATGTATGTCATTAAAGAGTGTCATGAAAGCGTGTCAAAAAAGCGTGTCATGAACGCGTGTCATTAAAAGATGACACGCGCTTGCATGTCATAAAAATTTAATGACATGTTCTTCCTTGACACTTTGCTGTGTGTCATAAACACCCTTTTATGACGCGCAATGCGTGTCAAGATAGGGGTATTTTTCTAGTAGTGAAACTCAAATCACCAAATGAACAATAACACATGAGATTGCTATTTATAGTCCAATACACCAGTTCTACGTTCGCCCCTTTATGATGGTCGAATGTGGAGTATTTCCACATTCGCCCATTTGTGTTGGTCGAATGTGGAAAACTTCCACATTCGCCCAGTGTATATAGGTCGAACCTGGCATAGTGTATTGTCCTATATTTTACAAATGCGTCAAATCTATAAAATGTCCTTATGGATCACCACAATCTCATGTAACTCATTACTAAGACTCAACCCTAGTCTTATTCGACAGTGACGTCCACAGAAAGTGCATCAACAGTACTATACGAACGTAGACTAACGCTACGTAAAAAGAATACCATACAAACGTAGACGAAAACACTATACGAACGTAGAGCAACTTGGGGTTAAAGAGCGGGTGTTGCAGACGAACGAAGACGAAAGTACTATACGAACGTAGACGGACACTACGCACAAAAAAAAAGAAATAAAATGTGGCAAAAATGGGAAAAAAAAAGTTACCAAAAAGTTGGTGGTCAAAACGGGGAAAAAACGAAAATCGGGGAAAATAAAACGTAACAAAAAAGTTGGTGGCCAAAATGGGAAAAAAAGAACCTAAAGAAAGGAAAAATAAATAAAATGTGGCAAAAATAGGAAAAAAAAACCTAACCAAAATGTTGGTGGCAAAAACATAAAAAAAAACTTTGGAAAAAAAAAAAAAAAGTGGCGAAAAAAAAAATGCCTAAAAGCAATTATTTCTAAGACCTATCGGTTTAATACATATAGAATATTTATGGAAGATTTGTGTAGGAAGGATGAGAGTTGATATGTAGCGTTATGATCAAATACACAGTGAAAGAAAAATAGAAAATCGTAGGAAAGGTATCAAACGGACTCTGATTGAACTCATTCAAGCGGCATTGGAATCGTCTTATCGAACCCTACGACGTTAGTTTTTAGGTCTTCGTTTTTTTGGGGTTTTAGCTTGTAGTTTTTAGAATATGCGTCATATCATTGTGTCTTTTACGTACCATTATGTCTTTTTCTTATTTTTATCATTGTGTCATTTTTTCAATTCATTGTGTTTTTTTCTTCAGCATTGTGTTATATTTTATAGTTCATTGTGTCATATTTCATGATCTATTGTGTTTTTTGTATCCTTCTCACTGTTCTCATTTTTTGTAGCCTTTGTAGAATAACTCAAATTTACACCAATCGTCCCATGAAACGGAAACTTTTTTAAATCTACATCTAACCCAAAGGAAACTAAGCGATTTTATCTCGGCGACCACCTCCACAACTTGAAGCTTTTTATCTTTGATGATTCGCCTATTTCTTTCTCGCCAAATACTCCAAATGGCTATAAACAAAAGCCGTGAAACAGTTCCCTGTTAATGCCCTTAAGCCCCACCATGTTGTGCAATTGAACTAAGTCACGCGTGGAAAAATCGTAAAAACTAGAAAGTCTGCACCAGTTTTCTATTGCCATCCAAATACCATGCGCAAACATACAACCCGAAAACAGATGATCACTTGTTTGAGGGTTGTGGTCACAGAAAACACAAGCCGATGACTACAAAACAATGTTACGTCTGCCAAGGGCTTCCATCGTTGCTATCCGGTCCATCTCTGCTCGCCAAACGAGTATATTGATCTTATCTGGGATCCATTTTGACCATTCCAAGACGAAATCAGCAGCATCAACCACTCTTTTGCTTCTTTCACCGAAAACATACCCGAATTACTACCCAGCCAAGACCATTTATCCATAGCTTCCACAGTGTTAAAAGGAGATATCAATCTTCTAACATCTGCTAGTTCCATCCTCACATTCTCAGCCATAAAATCTTCTTTTTTGTTTCCAAATACAACTTCCTTCTTTTACTTCTTGAATTCTATTCACCACTGTAACATGTTTATGCTTCTCTAACTTAAACAAATTTGGAAATTTGTTCTTCAACAGGGCATCACCACACCACAAATCCGTCCAAAACTTAATGTTCACCCCCTTCCCCAAATTACCCTTTATCAAATCAAGCGTCGTTCGGCCCTCCACTTTGGTAATACACCCATGTTTAACTATATTTTTCCAAGTCCCAGCCAACCGATTATTTACTGGAAATATTTCCCATTTACGTTTAGAATGATGAATAACCTCAATGATTCTTTTCCACTAGGCCTCGGGTTCCACCTTAAAACTCCATAACCATTTGAGTAATAAAGCACTAATACTCAAATCCAGTTTCTTTAAACACAAACCACCTTTTGATCTTGGCTTCGTAACCCTTTTCCCATGCCACCCAATGCAATTTCCGTTCGTCTAAATTACCACCCCATAGAAACTTTTTAATCAAAGCTTCTAAATCGTTAACAACTTTCACCGGAGCTTTGTAGATAGAAAAATAATATAAAGGGAGGCTTTCCAAAACCGATCTAATCAACGTAACTCTACCCCCCAATAGATAGTACATTAGCGTTCCAACTTGAAAGGCGGGAACGAAAACCCTCTTTGACCGGCACCCAATTTATAATGCGATTCATATTGGCCCCAACTCTTACCCCCAAGTACAAAAACGGTATAACACCATTCTTACAGTTCAACTTCACAGCCACTTCTTTGACCAAGTCCGAATTAACACCACTTCCATACAAGTATGACTTGTGAATATTAATTTTTCGGCCCGAACACAAATGGAAGACCCTCAAAATCCGAATGATGCTTTGAAAATTACTATCTCTCCACCCTCCCATCACCATGACATCGTCGCATAAAGAAGATGCGAAACAAGAGGACCCCCATTAGGGAGATTAATACCCTCATATGCACCAATATCCACCGCCTTCCGGAATAAACTAGAAAGAGCCTCCATGACAATAACGAAAAGAAATGGAGACAATGGATCTCCTTGGCGAATACCCTTCAAACAGTGGAACTCGAACGTAGGCGAACCGTTAACTAGGACTGACGATCGAGCCGACTTTAACACCCCCAAGATCCACGTACACCACCTCTCGGGGAAACCCATCTGCCTCATAATATTAATCAGAAATCCCCAATTCACGTTATCGTACGCCTTTTCTAAATCAATTTTGAAAAGAAACATATTATTACCCGACAACCGAGACCAAGCAAGAAGCTCATTTATTATCATAGGACCATCTAAAATATCTCGTCTGCTAATAAAAGCGGACTGAGACTCGGAAATCACCTTATCAATAATTAGCCTGATTCAGTTCGCCAACAATTTCGAAATAACTTTACTTACCACTCCTATCAAAATAATTGGCCGATAGTCACCCAACCCCGTCGGATCAGGTACTTTTGGAACTAGCGAAATAACCCAACCCCGTCGGATCAGGTACTTTTGGAACTAGCGAAATAAAAGAGGAGCTAACGCCCGTATTAAATCTGCCATTCTCCTAAAATTCATCTACCAATCTGACAAAATCATTGGCGAGAATTTGCCAAAAGTGTTTGACAAATCTATAATTAAAACCATCAGGGCCTGGGGCTTTATTGTCACCACACAAAAACACCGCTCGCTTAACTTCTTCAAGGGAAAACTTATCAATTAAAAATAAAGCATCAACCTCATTTAACCGCTTTAACTTATAACCATTAGTCATCGGCCGATCTTGCAATTCTTCACCAAATTTGTCTCTAAAAAAACTGAGCACCTATTTTTTAATAAGCTTCGGCTTTGTTATCCATTCGTCTTAAACCAAAAGACCCGGAATGTTGTTTGAAGCTCTCATTTGGTTGATGATACCATGGAAGTAACTAATATTGTCATCCCCTAATTTTGCCCAGCCGTTACGAGCCTTTTGCTTCAAATCCAAATACTTGAAACTCTCCAACTAAAGTAATCTTCTTTTAGCCTCTTGCCAAACCCACATTTCCGAGTCCTCAAGAACCCGATCATTTGAAACAGCATCCAAGTCAGCTAGATCACTATGTAAACTTAGTTCCTCTTCATTTTCCTCAAGGTTAACTTTATGCTTCGAGGTAAAAATTCTTTGTCTAATAAATCTAAATTTCAACATAAGATTCACATCCGCTGGTTCCACTCTTTCAAAATCAACGGCCGCTTTCTTGACTATAGTATCAAAATCAACCCTATCAAACCACGAATTAAAAAACCGGAATGGTTTAGGACCAAAGTTTCTGGATTCCGTCTTAAGGCTCAACGGACAATGATCAGAATGAAGCCTCGGCAAAGCTCTATATTCTACACCCGGCCATTTACATAACACATTGCAAGACACGAGAATCCGATCTATCCGACTCATTTTCTGGCCCGTGAATCTATTTCCTTTTAAACCGAATTCGTGAAGGTCCACATCATCTATAAATTCCACAAAATCTCTAGCACTATGCACATCAAAATTCGAGTTCCTTCTATCTTCTTCCGATTTAACCACATTGAAATCCCCCGCTACCGTACAAAAATCAACGGCCGATTCTACCAGAGGCTTTAACTTAGACCATAACAACCGTTTATCACTTGGACTTTGAGGCGCATAAACATTGATCAACCTGACCGATTCACCGTTTCCTTTTATTCTACCATCTACCAACAGAAACAATCTATCTCTAGTCACACTTTCTGCTTTAAGAAAAGAAGGATCCCATAAAGTAACTAAACCCCCAGAACGCCCAACTGCATCCACAGACTCGAATTCAAACCCACCATAACCCCAATAACTCGAAATCTTTTTTCTATCTAACGAAGAAAATTGGGTCTCTTGCAACAAAATAAAATTCGCCTCTTGTTCGTTTCGCAAATCACGAACCCATTTCGGTTTACCTTTTACCCCTAATCCTTTAATATTTAAAGAGATCAAATTCATTGATTACCCCCTTCACAACCTTCGGAATTCACAATATTATGCAACTAAGATTTGAATTCATCCAGGTTTTGAGCACCCAAACGAGTCCCAAATTCAATTGTTTCGGTTGTTTCAACTTCAACCCGGTCCGAGACATGATTCAAAGAAAAGGAAGAGTCACTTACCTCTGCCGATGAACTGTACACCTCCTCACCTTCCTTCAAAACCGATTGTTCTCTGGATCCTTCATTCCCTTCAGCTTCTTTTGAGACCATCTCTTCATTGGATAACCTTGGGCCATTTTAATCAGGGGTCTTAAATTCCCCATCATTAGAAGAAGATTGGGCCGATAAAATAGTTTCCACAATACTGGGCTCATCAGACAGGCCCAATAGTTCATTTAATCCAAATGGGTCACCCTTCCTGGATCGTTTAATACTCCTCTTCTGGGCCTTAGGGGATTTCGAAAGTTTTCTAATCCTTGACTTGACTTTTATACCTTTTTTTAATTTACCTTCCTTTTTTTTATTCACAAAAACGAAAGGCAATTCTCTCAATCTATCTGCCTTAGATTGCTGCTGATTATTCTCCCCATTAATGTTATTAACCGAATAATCCGGGGTTTCCAAACAAGCATCTGCCGGTCTGTCCTCCTGAGCATCCACCAGAGCTTCTACCGGGTCCTCAACATGAACGTCCACCCGTACCTCATCTCCAGGATTCATGGTATCCTCAACAATCACCTCGTTTACTTGAATCCTTTCATCCTCCCTCTCCAATTCCTTAGAAGAACCTGCCACCTCCACTTCTTTTACCTCCTGAATAAGACAGGTAGGAACCCAATCACGACGTTCCTCCTCCCCCCAAACACGAAGAGTTTTGTTCTGCCAACGAATGTCTACCGGTTCCTCCACTTTTTTTTTTACCATTTTTCACCAGAACTCCAATACAAACAAACGAGAGATCGGCCTCCTCTTTCAAGGGTTCAGCCGGTTTAACAACTCTTCCAAATAATGTACCAATCGCATTAAACACCGGAGCCATAGAAAGATTTAAAGGACCACCGTAAATCTTAAACCAAGCCACCCTTTCAATAGGAAGCGATTGCCCCCTCCAAATCTCCATCTTAATAAACCAAGGACCCCACACATCCTTATTTGATAAAAAAACTGGAAGCTTCTTCATGATCCTGAAACTTTAGAAGCACAAAAAAACCTCCAACGTATTTTATATCTACCCCATGCAAACCGGCTCCATCCAATAACTTTCTCAATTCAATCAAGTGTGACAGTTCTTTAACCTTGGCAATGATTGCAACATCAAACCAATCCTGGAATGCACACACATTAGGTGCTACATCAATAGCCTTAATTTTCTTATGAATCACAGTGAATAACAGACGGTCTCTAAAACTCGTATCCGTCGGCTTATAAGCTTCCTCCTGTCCATCGAACCTGTTACTACTTTCTGGCGCTTTGCCTCGAAACGTCTTATTCTGCTTCTGCCCTACAAACTAGCCATCCACAAACTTCGCCACACTAATAAACAACTTGTTATCACCAATCTTGACGTTCCTCATACTTCCTTCGAGATCATGCACATTCCTCACATCCAGAAAATTCACAAAAGCGAATCTCTGACCAAACTTATTAAGTTTCCGAGCCATATAGATCTTTTCTATCTCCCCATATTCTCCCAAGAAATTCTTCAAATCTTCTACCGAGCATTTTTCAAGGATGTTTGCCACGAAATACTTTGTTACGATCCTTTTTGTGTTGTAGTTGTTGTCCGTCTTCTGCTCTCCCTTCTTTCTTATCGAACCTGTTGCCGAGTTTCCGATGAATCTTGGCCATCAGACCTCATCCAAATTTCTTAGTTATTTTTTACTACTTACAAAAAAAGTAAGAAACATTTTGGTCTCTTTAATCAAATTATGGACCTGGATTTCTATTAAGTTAATATATATGTAAAAAAATAGCTAAAGAGATACATTTACCTTTTCAAGCATGAAACTTTTTTTTAACGGTCAATAAATAATGTCCTGACTACTTGGGGTATTTACCAATTGGTTACAAAAGCACGTCATACGCTCCTAGGTGAAGAAACGTCTTAGGTGCCCGCCCACAGGTAGCGTTGGGTAGCCAGAACCCACCAAGCCATCGGTTTCGGGGAAAACCTGACCCCGCCCCCACCCTCCTAGAGGCACAACAGTGGAAAATCAGTAAAACCCTATAGGATCAAGGATTGAACCTGGCACCTCAAAGAAGCTAAGCTCTACCCATCACTTCACGTGCCACTCCACCACAAGGGTAGGGGCTTTCAAGCATGATCCTATCTCCCAACTTTATATATTTGTGCCTTCTTAACGTATAATACTTTACTCTTGATCTATTTGTTTTACGATATTTTTCTTGTTGATCAACGGTATTATTTAAAATCAGTGGCAATCGACGCATTTTAGGGGTTTTGCGGTTGATAGTCTTTAAGGTGTTCGAATTAATTCTTACCTTCATAAAAGGATTTTAAGGCATCTCAATTTTGATTCGTAAGTTCGTCAATGCTCTTACATGATTATCAAGAGTAAAGTACACGAATATGATCCATGTTTTTATCAATTTTTTTGGATTTGTTCCTTAACTTTACAAAAGTATATTGATGGTCCATATGGTTTGCACATAGGCGAATCTACTCATGAAAGTGTTGGATTAGTATGTGTGATACTCAATAATTTAATGTTACTATTTCGGTTGGATTCAAAGAGTTACTATATTTGGAGGACAAAGAAAAGATATACATATTTAATTGTTACATATATAAACACGAACAAATGAATTAATTATTGAAAATAATTAACTAATTATTATAGTGGAATATTGTTTAATAGTTCAACAACATTTATTGTTTGATAATAAATCAAATAAATAGAACTGGTGAAATGGTTATTATATTTTATTATTGTGTAAAAACATTATTGAGGGTTTTATTGTAACTAAAAGTTAATTACAAGGTATTAAATCTTGGAGAAGAAGTTTATCCGTTGGGGATTACGTTGAAAGTATTTAATTTATAAAAATACTAGCTTTTATCCCGGGAACGTCCCAGGGTTGAAAATACTAATACTAATAGTTATAATTATTACTCTTGTAATTAAATAAATAAAAAAATAACCTTGCTATAAGGTGACACCATGCGTTGCAGTGTTGCGCGATTCTTTCTCCTAGATTCTCTTGATGAAATATACCTATGCATCTTTAAAGAGTAAAATTCCAATGATAGCATGACGATTGAGCTGAATTTCAACATCGTAGACAAGAACCTAGATTAAAATAAAAAACATGATTAATGAATAACCAGAACACTTTGTGTTTTTTTTCCTGTATGAACGAAACCCCACAAAAAAATAGTCGTTTTTTTCTCCGTTTTTTATATAGCACTATGGTACTCTCGTTGTAAAGATAATAAAACGCTCGTTAATTTGGTGTAATTTTTTTCTTTAAAAACTCTCGTATATAAAAGATATATTAACGTTTAAAAATTATGGGAGGAAACATAAAAGAGAAAATTTTAAATTCGTTTTTAAATTATTTTTTCCTAAAATAACTCAATTTAATTTTAGTAGATTAGGTTTTATATTATTATTTGTTTTTTTTTTTAATTTGCCACATGGTATATTTTTTTTAATAATAAATTTAATACTATCACCTCAAGGTGCCACATGGCACATTCAATGGGGGGTTGAGACCTTCATTAAATGTCACCTCATACAAACTCAATTCTTTTATTATAAGTTATAGATCTTTTACTTAAAACCCTAACTCTAACTCTAATCACAACCACTACCAAACCGTTACCCCTCCCTTTCCCTCTCCATTACGGCCATCAACCCCATGCGTCGTGAGGCAGCCCACGCGTCGCCTCCTCGTGCCACGTGCCAAGCTTTCAGATCAAGGTGTTGATTCGGGATTTTAGGAGATCTCGTGTCTGGTTTTCTAGCGGAGTCGCTTTGTCAATCCATAGTGCGATTTTCGGTGTTTCGTTGAGGTATATTTCTAAACAACTTATGGTTTGTTTATAATTATTTACACGAATTGTAATTGGGTTTTTTGTATTTCGTTAAGTTATATTAATATGTGATGTTAATAAATATATATAAAATCGGATTTTATATAAATAAAATTTAAACTGGTACCAAGATTCCCAACGTACGAGCTATGTTTTAATTACTTTTGTCAAAAATTTTGTTTGACAAAAGACTGTGTCTTTTTCATCTGTGGTTCGATTGTGATTTATTGGAAATAGAGCCCTAGATCTTGTGGCATGTTTGTGTTTGGAATTTTTTTGTTTTGGTTTTAATTTTATTCGGATTATTTGGATCCCTTGTAGTAGATATAGGGATCTTGGATCAAGTGGGAGTCTACAAAATAATAGCTAGTTTTGTCCCTTTTAGAGACCGGTTAGGTTTTCATTTAGTGGCTCAAACAAAACTGAACAAAACACACCTATTTATCATATGCATTTTGTATTATTTGGTTAGGTTTTTATTAGTTTTTGGTCTTTTTTATTAGTTATTTATTATTTTATATGTGTTCATAAAAAGGGGGAAAATGAATAAAAGTGATCATGTCACAAAAAATCGAGATCAACAACAGCAGCAGCTTACCAGTAGCAAGAACAACAAATAATGACAAGAAAAAAAGGCTTGAGCTCGTATCCCAAAAGTGGTCCAGCGAATAAGAAAGAAAAGAATAATTATTTAGGAGCCCAAGTCCGAAAAAGGGCCCAGAATGTAAAATATTATTATTGGCCCTGTTGACTTTAGTAGCGGCCCATATTAACTTTTTAGACTTGCACCCTATTTTGATATAAAGGATGATATACGACATCAATTAAAAACCAACGGTTCAAACGGTTTAAAAACGAATTGGAATTCACTGTGGAGGAAATTTATTTCATCGCTTCACTCGTCTAATTGGTCATGGCCTATCCTTCTCCTTATGCGAGTAACTTGCGAGGCACTTGGTACTCCACAGCTAAGTTGGATAATTAGTTGAATGCTTCAAATGTGAACCTGGAAAACCTTATTAAAGGGGTGGTTGGGATGGGAGATAAGACTCATTTTTTGATCGACTCGTGGGTGACCATGGAACTACGAAAGGAGTTATTTCCAAACTTTTTTAGACTTGAGAATGATAAAGGTTGCTTAATTAGTAATTGTTTTAATTGGGTCGGCCAGATCAACTTGGGGAAATGGAGATGTAAGAGAAGTAATTTTAATCAACAAGAAAGCGTGGAATTCGATAGTCCTAGGAATCTGATGCAACAAGTTACTTTGCAGCAACGACCGAACCATTGGTTTGGCAGAATGAGGCTAGCGTTTTTTTTTTCACTAGCGTCCATGAAAAAAAATTATGTTTGATGTTTCGCGTGTTGTAGCTCTGCTCGTTATGGAATAGAATGGATGGGTGCCAAAAAAAAGTGAATAGCTTAGTTGGAAAGCGGAGATGGACCGAATCCCGTTCCTTTTGGCATTAATTAGAAGGAACAGTAATGTGGGATATGTGGCATGTAAATTTTGTGGCGATTACGACGAAACAAGTGAGCATTTTGTCACGACCCGCATATAAATCAGCTCAAAATGTTGATTTTTCTTATCAAAAGGCAACGTGTTTTGCTGCACCAAGTAACAGCATTCTGGAACATTCAAGCCTTTCCTAGACCAGCCAAGAAGCATGGAAAAGATCACCAGGGGCCTAGAAGAGTCCAACAAAATATTCAAGATATTAAGGGTTAGGATTCTAGAAAGATCTATGTAAATATCATAGATATTATGTATAGAAAACACTAGATTTGGAATAATCTAGAACATGAAGGACTTGTATACATAAGTGACCATGCCTCATTTGCAAATCACCTCCAAAATCTCCAAGCATTCACCTTGTAAGCTTTGTAAGGCTCTTGTATAACTCATCCTCGAAATCAATAAAGGTTTGGTTGATTACCAATCTTGTTATTCTTGCATCTATCGCTTCCGAGTCGCATTATAGTCGGGTCAATGGTTGATCCTAGAAGGAGTCTAAGAGCCGCACACGAGTCAAGATAGTTACTCCGCGACAAGTGGTATAAGAGCAAGTCGATTCGTTGGGATGGCGACAGATCCAAACAAGGTTGATGCTGCTGCGGCGATTGACAACGTTGCACAGGGAGAAAGAAGACGTGGTCAGGAAAGAACACAACAAGGAGCTGGGATACTTAACAAGGGTTAGTTAAGTAGGCCTAACATATGTTAGATGATATTAATATATGTGATAAATAGGAAAATCCTTGTTGAACACACACACGAGTCCTGTATCCCGAATGTTGGTGAATTATATGGCATACATAATAATAATATGTACAATTGAATCATGATGAACGTGAAGTACATGCTTATGTGAATTACGTGTTTATGTGAATTATCACTTGACTGAAGGTTAATACGTAAACCATGCAAATTACGTGCACATGTGAATTATCACTTGGCGATAGTTCGTTGGTTGGTTCGTTTGAGAGATAGAATGATACTTTGAGGAGGTCGGCATTGTGGACGATGCGATAAAAATAAGATGGCCACAATGTATCTTAAGAATACCGCGGCTTTATGGTGCCGTCATAGACACGCGGATGTCAAGCAAGGTACGTGCACCATCAATACTTGGGCTGAATTTATTTGTGACCTTAAAAGACAATTCTATCTGGTAATTGCTAAACACGAGGCAAAGAGTCGGCTTCGTAAAACTCAAGAACGAAGGGTCAATTCAAAAGTATGTAACTGAATTTACTATTCTAACTTTGGCAATTCCGGTCCTTTCAGATGAGGATGCCCTGTTTTACTTCCTGGATGGGTTACAACCTTGGGCAAAGACCGAATTAGAGCACCGCAAGGTTGAAGATCTAGCTTCAGCCATTGCCACTGCTGAAAGTCTACTCGACCTAAGGAAGGTTCGACCATCTAACCAGCAAAAAAAGGAATAATCATGAGTATGGTAAGGGGAGTTAAGCGGGATCAAAACCGAAATAAAGATGCACGTAACGCCACTAATCAAGATGATAGGTGTTTCATTTGTGAGAAAGAAGGACACATCGCCCGGTTTTGTCCGTAAAAGGCCAACTTGCATGCAATGATTGCCTAGGAAAAAGAGGAGGATTAAGAGGCATGACTTGGGGTAATACAACTCCTTAACTCTATGCGAAAATCAGGGCTAGGAGTGGCACATGGGAAAGCCATGAACCCGAAAAGAAAGCGTAAGGAACGCAAAAGGAGGACTAGAAAGCGTACCAAAGACAAGGCGGTCAGAGAACCACATGGAGCTAAGTATAATAGATGCACTAGCAAGTCGGGGCCAGGAGTGGCAAAGGTGGATGCTACTAACCCAACTATAGAGCCAAAAGCCAATGGTATGGTGCAAGCCACAATTATGTTGCAAAAGATACAAGAGCAATAGATGCATTAGCAAGTCGGGGCCGAGGTGCCAACACGAGCAATGGTCGTTACAGGAGCAAGTCACAATTATGTTGCAAAAGATAAGGCAGCGAGGCTCGGGCTCAAAGTGACCAAAGAGTTGGCAAGGACCAAGGCTGCATACGGGGACCCCAAACGTATTGATGGTATGGTGCAAGGGGTCAAAGCCAAGATCGAGGACTAGGAAGGCATAATGGACTTATCAGTTATTCCAATGGACGATTATAAGTTGGTACTTGGGATGGACTTTCTCTTGCAAGTACAAGCCTTTCCAATACCGTTTATGGATACTCTTTGCATAATGGATGGTGGCCAAATGCGCATGGTAAAAATGGAGCGTGACACTAAGCGTCAAGGTAAAACGGTGTCGGCCATGCGACTTGTGTTCGGGACCGACAACAGACATGAGTGTGTCGTGACTAAGGAGAGTAGGTCAAACACCACTAACAATGCACGATGAGGGCGTCATGAGTTTAGGTGGGGAGAGAATGTCACGACCCGCATATAAATCAGCTCAAAATGCTGATTTTTCTGATTAGAAGGCAACGTTTTTGGCTGCACCAAGTACCAACATTCTGGAATATTCAAGGCTTCCCTAGACCAGCCTAGAAGAATGGAAAAGATCAAGAGGGGCTTAGAACACTCCAACAACATATCCAAGATATTAAGGGTTAGGATTCTAGAAAGATCTATGTAAATATCATCAAGGTTATAAAAGGCGCTAGGCGCTAGGCAGGCGGTGAGGTCTAGCCTAGGGACTAGTCCGGACTAGTCGGGACTAGGCGGAACTAGGCGGAATTAGGCGTTTTGGAATTTTTATACCTATTTTATATATATATACACATAGATTTAGGTGTATTTTGAAAATATGTTAAAGATATATACACAATATATATGACTATATGAGTAAATATGTATTTATATAAATATGTATTTACTTACCAATTAATAATATTTGTATTACTTTTGGCCTAGATATCTTATCTTTTGGATCCTTTTCTACATATTTTAAGTTATAAAATTGTTTACTTCAACATCTTCACGTGCATGTGTCAGGAGATTTCAAACCACCCATAATATAATATTATCATAATTCATATAACCACATAGGATTCCAAACACCCATACTATAATATTATTACACTCAAAACTCTCTCTCTCTCTCTCTCTCTCTCTCTCTCTCTCAATAACCTTGGTTGCCATCTTCATTTTTCACCGGAAAGTGGTCGCCTACGGCTGTGGGAAGAAACAGAAGGTAAATGATTATTTTTTTTGGAATCTAAAAATAAAAAAGCCTAGCGCCTAGGTCCGCCTAGGACCGCCTAATACCCGCCTAATCACCAAAACGCCTAATCCCTCGCCTAGGGCTTATTTCCGATATAGTGTCCCGCCTAGCGCCTAGGCGCTAGGCGGCCTAGGCCGACTTTTACAACCTTGAATATCATAGATATTATGTATAGAAAACTCTAGATTAGGAATAATTTAGAACATGAGGGACTAGTAAAAATAGTTGACCATGCCTCACTTGAAAATCACCTCCAAAATCTCTAAGCATTCACCTTGTAAGTTTTGTAAGGATATTGTATAACTCTTCCTTGTAATCAACAATGGTTTGGTTGATTACCAATCTTGTTATTCTTGCATCTATCGCTTCTGAATCGCATCATAGTAGGGTCAAAGGCTCATCTTAGAAGGAGTCTAAGAGCCGCACGCGAGTCAAGAGAGTTACTCGGTGACAATTTTGTTGGGTTAATATGAGACCACAGTTACCAGGTTTAATCATGTTTAGTTATATGTTAGAGTTGGAGGGTTAGTTATGTAATTAAAGCATAGTTGTAGTGAAGAAACCCTAGACTGCGCACTTAAAGGACGGAGACTGCGAACTTAATGTTAAGTTCGCAGTCATCAGGTTCTCCTATAAATAGAACCTCATTTGTGCAGCTAGGGTTAGGGTTTTTTGTTGTATCTTTGAGAGCACAAGTTTGAAAGGTGCGAACTTATCTAATCCATGGTTGTTCACAGCTGAAATCTTTAATGGAATCGTGTCTTTAAGTTTCTTGTGTGTCGGTTTTTATAATCTTCATCTAGTTCTTTAACTTGTCTTGATTAATCAACTAAAACACCTAATAAATAGGTGTTTCTAGTTGATAACAATCTAGTGCACACTTAAGATCTAGTATTTTGGGACTACAATTTGGTATCAGAGCCTCTGTGCTCGAGATTGTATCTATCTAAAGATATCAAAACCCTCCTTGTTAGTTTTACTATCAAGTTTTTCAAAAATTTTTGGTGTTTATCAAAGTTTAAATATTTTCATTGTTTTGCCTTAAAATCTCGTGAATAGTGTTTCTAAGGTGTTTAAAAGTTATTATTTTCAGTAAAAACATCATTCAAGAGCTTCAAAACAATTGAAAATCTCTTGGACTTGTTTCTGGTAAGATTAAAATCTTCACAACCGAAGTTGCGCACTTAATAGTGCGAACTTAGCTCATAAAGTGTGAACTTGTTTCTTGCTTGTGAGTACTTGCTTCAAGAGTGCGAACTTAGCTCATAGAGTGTGAACTTGTTTCTTGCTTGTGAGCACTTGTTTCAAGAGTTGAGTACTTAGCTCATAAGTTGCATACTTGATATTTCAAGGTGTGCACTTATTAACAGCCACAGCTGCGCACTTAAGCCAAAAGTGTGTGCACTTGTGTCTGTGTGAGCACTTAAATTTACACAAGGCTTTATAGCTTTCTCTCTCCTGGCACCACAACTAGGGTTTCTGCATACTTATCTGAAATCTCTAGTTGGTGTGCGAACTTACTGAAAAGGTGCATTTTCTGAGCACTTGGCTAGGGTTACTGCGAACTTAAATCTTAAACGAGAGTTTAAGTGTCTGTGTACTTGTACAAGTGCGCAGGCTGATCAGTCAAGACTGAGCACTTGTGCTGCTCTGACTTGGTTGAACTGCGAACTTAAGCCAATAGTGTGTGCTACAGGGACTGCGTACTTAACAGGAGATTCAGGGACTTATCATCTTTGCTTCTTATTTGTTTCAGGTTTTCAAGGTACTGCGAACTTAGACTGCGAACTTGTGAAAACTGCGAACTTGAGCTGGGTGCGTACTTAAGACTGCGTACTTCTGGACTGTTTTGATTTTTCAAGGACTTTGGACTATAACTTGCTAATCAATTCAATCAAAACCCTAAAATCAATCTAAAATCAACCTAAAATCAATCTTAAATCATGTCTGGTAACAACTCATTCCAAGTTAACCCCATAACTCAAGCTGAACTTGAAACCGGCACTATAACACGCATTCCCAAGTTGATGGGTGCTGAAGACTATGGCACATGGAAGAACAGAATGAAAGCTTTCTACTTTGTTAATGATCACACCCAATGGAACTCAGTCCAGCTCGGACCTCACATTCCCACCAGAACCACTGATGCAGGAGAAGTGTTCAACACTGATCCCACTACATACACTGATCTCGACAAACAACTGTTGCAGAGAGATCACAAAGCCTACGGTGCTCTCACCATGGCTTTGTCAAACGATGTTTACAATATGTTTGAAGAATACGGATCAGCGCACGATCTGTGGTTCGCCCTGAGTGAGTATTATGAAGGAAATGCAGAGATGAGGCAAAACAAGCAGGATATGATTCAGAAGGAATACGACATGTTTGGAAGTATCCGTGGTGAGAGTCTGTCTTCACACATTGACAGGTTCATGAATTTGTTGACCAAGATGAAGAAAGCTGGTATTCCTGTAAACAACCGCAATTCCATCAAGAAACTGCTCGATTCTCTCCCAAAGGAGTGGAGTGTCCAATGTATGTTGATCAAAAAGGACTACTTGGATGCTCAGTCTACTTTGGCAGATCTCATAAACACTCTGAAATCATTTGAGATGGACATCACTAAAAGAGAAATGAATCAGACTGTCCCGAAGGTGACTCCCAGCAGTGCTATGAAGAATCTGGCTTTGATGGCCCCCATTGGTGATATGAGTTCAAGTTCGTTGCATTCGTATGTGGATTCTGCAGGGATTGGTAGTTCAAGTTATGGGAAAGCTCCAATGTATTCTGAAAAGACTGCAAAGACACTAACTCCACAGGCTGCTAAACTGGCTGCTGAACATGTGGAACTTTTCAACTCTTTTATGAGCAGTTTTGAAGCTTTGAAGACAGGAGAGATTAAGAATGAGTTGATGTCCCCAGAGGATATGTACCAGGTTGACCCAGATGACATGGAAGAGATGGATCTGAAATGGCAGATGGCAATGATCACTTTACGAGTGAAGCGTTTTCAAGACAGAACCGGAAGAAGAGTGGGTATGGGAAAGGCTGGGTTTGACAAGTCCAAGATCAGGTGTTACAACTGCAAGGTCCTCGGGCATTTCAAGTACGAATGCCCCACACTGAACCAAGCTGAACTCAAGCCTGCAAAGAGGTTGGTGGCCATAACCGATGGTAATGAGGGAAATGATAAGGAACCACAAAAGGCTTTGGTTGTTGAAGATTTCGACTGGGGAGAAGAGGCAGCTGCTGCTGAAGTTGAAGTGAACAAAGCCCTGATGGCCACAATCTGCACCAAATCTTCTAATGGTGTGAACTCTGTTGAAGGATCATCTGCTGAGGTTCTAAAGGGGGAAATGCAGAAGAATGCCGGGTTGAAGAGTGTGTTGATTGATGAGAAGGTGAATGATCAGAAAAGAGAGGAGGCGCTGATAGCTGAGAAGACTTCATCAGAGAAGGTCGCTGAGGAGGTGAAGAGTTCTTCTAAGAAAGCTGAGGAAAGAGACATGGTAAATATTCCTCTAGAAATTAAATCTAAACTGTGCTCACCTAGGTGCGTTACAGCTGTCGCATACTGTTTATCACACAACAGACGAGTTTTAAGAGAAATGGATGACATTCGTAAAATCAATTCTGAAATGAAAGAAAATGAGTGGGCATATCAGCGAAAGTTAAATGCAACTCTAGCTGAAATGCAAACTTTAAAAGAATTTGTGCTTAAGAAAGATTTTCTGATAAACGATTTAACCTCAAAACTAGAGAAATCTAGAAATGAGACAACTCGTCTTCAAATTGTTGTGGATAAATGGAATGTGAGCAAACGGGCTCATGCTGATATAATCGAGTGTGGGAGACAATCATTCGTAAAGGATGGAATTGGGTACAAGGATAAGAATGGAATCGAAAGATCTCTATTCTTACCCTTGAGCCAAAGTGAATACATACCCATTCCATCACCTCATCCGAAAAATGACCTTTTTGAAAATAAATGTGATGAATCTGAGTCAAATACTAACATAAGTAAAAGCAATGCAGATGTGACCCAACAGGCTCAGGTGGAGGATGATGTATGTTGTGGTGGCCAGACAGTGGGTTTAGGACATCCGGGTGCCAATTACTCAACAGTGAATTGGTTTATCTGGAACAATGAAAATTCGAAAAACAATTCTATTTTGGATGACTGTAAAACTTTAACTAAATCGGATGACTGTAATAGTTTGCCTAGGATGGATGACTGTAATAGTTTAACTAGGTTGGATGACTGTAAACTTGATTTGAAAGGGGCTGTGGCTCCCGATGATAGGAAGCCTCCTATCAAACGATCTAATGTTTGTGTTGAAAATGTTATTCCTGTGTGTGTTGATCTTAATGTTGCATTCTCTGATGATAATCATGTGGTCAAACCATCTGTGTTTGTGCCAGAACTTAAGCGTAACAGGTTTGGGAAATTTCTCACTGAGGAAATCCCAGAATTTATCCCCTCATCCACAGATGTATCAGGTTCTGAAGAATCACAAAGTGAAACAGGTACCTCAAGTTCTGAAGAATCACTGAGTGATACAGAGAGCAGCTCCAGCTTAAATAATCTGGACATCAATGAAGAATCCAGTAGCAACAGGGAAGAATCAAGCTCAACCGAAAGCTCAAGATCAAACAAGATCAAGAAAAGAACATCACAACCATCATCATCCAGATCTTCTCCTAAGATCAAGCCTAAGCATTCAAAATGCTTCAGATGTGGAAAAGAGGGTCACGTGGTCAAGAACTGTCACATAAAACCTAAATCACAAAAAGATGTCAAAACACAAAACTCTTTTTCGGATCAATTAAGAAATCTTCAAGAAACCGTAAAAAGTTTTGTTAAAAATACACAAATTTGGAAGAAACAAGAGTCAATTTTGGGAGAAGACCATGACAGATCAAAAGTTAAACAAACTTGGATTCCCAAAGTTACTTAAGTTTCAGGCAAAATCACCACTGTACATAGATTGTCTTTAGTTTAGCTTTGTTTCTCTTTTGTTTTTGTATGTGCAGAATAAATTACAAAAATGGCTGATAGCTCTCATGAGATATCTATGGCATGTCGACAGCGGCGCTTCAAGACACATGACAGGACTGAAAGAACTCCTCAAGAACTATCGGTTCATCGATGGAGAATTTGTAGCGTTCGCTGGGAATGAAAAGGGTGGAAAGATCGTTGGCATAGGAGATGTAGTCTCTGACGCGCTAACACTTGAGGACGTCAACTATGTTCCAGAACTGTGCTACAATCTATTGAGTGTATCACAAGTCTGTGACAAAGGAATCTCAGTGTTGTTCAACGACATGGAATGCATCTTCCTAAAGCCAGGATTTAAACCATCCACTGACATGATCATGCTAAAAGCCCCCAGACAAAACAATACTTATGTGATAAACATGAGGGATGCCAAGTCTGAACAACCAATGACTTGTCTACTGTCAAAGGCATCCGAGTCAGAGTCACTGTTATGGCACAGGCGATTAGGTCATGTTAACTTTAAAAATATAAACAAACTTTCTAAACTTAATCTAGTCAGAGGTCTTCCTTCTAAGGAATTTCCTTTTTCTAAAAAATGTTTAGCATGTGCCAAAGGTAAACAACATAAGAAATCGCACAAGTCCAAAACAATGAACTCAATTGACTCTCCTCTTCAATTATTACATATGGATCTTTTTGGTCCTATCAGTATAAAAAGCCTAGGTAAAAAGTCTTACTGTTTGGTGATTACAGATGACTTCTCTCGCTTCACATGGGTGTACTTCTTGGAATTCAAGAGTGAGGCTGCTGAGACCTTGATGCTGTTCGTTCCTTTGATCGAGAATATAATCAAGTTAAAAGTAAAGTCAATCAGAAGTGATCATGGAACAGAATTCAAGAACCAAACTTTTGTGACGTTCTGCAGCGGGAAAGGAATTCATCTCCAATATAGTGCTACAAGGACTCCTCAGCAAAATGGAGTGGCTGAAAGGAAGAATCGTACACTTATTGAAGCTGCCAGAACCATGCTCATTGACTCTAAGTTACCGATCATCTTCTGGGCAGAAGCTGTGAATACCGCCTGTTATGTTCTTAACAGGGTCTTGATCGTCAAGCCTCGTGGGAAAACAGCTTATGAATTGCTTTTCAAAAGAAAACCTCTCATTGATTATTTCAGGCCGTTTGGATGTTCCTGCACTCTTCTGAACAACTTTGAGAATATCATGAAGTTTGATGCTGTTGGAGACGAATGTTTCTTTGTTGGATACTCATCTAGTCAAAAGGCTTATCGAGTTTACAACAAACGTACCAAGATGGTTCTGGAATCCTTTTATGTTGACTGGCAAGAATCCAACTCTACAAATGTTGGAACCGGTCCTGACTGGTTCTTTGATGTGGATGTTGTGTTCAATCACTTTGTCATTCCTGAACAGCAAGCTCATGCAGAACAAGTTCCTGAAAATCGAGCCACAAGCTCATCTCCCTTTGGAAATATTCTCTACTCTTCTGATGATGAAGTCGCACCGTTTACCACCCGTTTCTCTCCTCTGGTTGCTGATCCTATTGTTCCTCAACTTAATAATGGTGATACTACTGCTGAAACCTCTAACATTCCTGAAAGCACAACAAATGCTGAAGGAACACAATCAAATCAGCAGTCTGTAAATGAACCATCCAGTTCTTCTACACCTGGAGATCATCTTTCGAACCTTCCTCTACAAGTGCAAGAAGAAGAAAATATGGGATTCAAATCTTCTAAGAACCATCCAATTGAAAATGTCATTGGACCAATCAGTGAGGGTGTTCTTACAAGAAATCAGACAGACAAGCTCAACACCGCTCTCTCAGCATTCTTATCTCAAACAGTACCTTTCAGCATTGAAGATGCAGTTAGAGATGCAAGCTGGGTAGAGGCCATGCAGGAAGAACTGTTTCAGTTCAGAAAGCTCAAGGTGTGGGAGCTCGTTGATCTGCCTGAAGGAAAATATCCTATTGGGACAAGATGGGTTTTTCGCAACAAGATGGATGAACGTGGCGTGGTAATCAAGAACAAAGCTCGTCTGGTTGTTCAAGGATTTCGTCAGCAGGAGGGGATTGATTATGAGGAAGTCTTCGCTCCAGTCGCTCGACTTGAAGCCATACGCATCTTCTTGGCATATGCTTCATATCGAAACTTTAAAGTCTTTCAGATGGACATGAAGAGCGCTTTCTTATATGGGAAGATCAAAGAAGAAGTCTATGTGTGCCAACCGCCAGGATTCGAAGACCCTCATCATCCAAACAGATACTACAAGCTGGACAAGGCTCTCTATGGTCTCCATCAAGCTCCTAGAGCTTGGTATGAAACCTTGTCTTCATATCTGTTACAAAATGGATACACGAGAGGGAAGATCGACATGACCTTGTTCACCAAAGAAGTCAACAAACATTCTATCCTTGTTCAGATTTATGTTGATGATATTATCTTTGGTTCAACTGACGAAAATTTGTGCAGGGAATTTGAAAGCATTATGAAGTCTCAATTTGAAATGAGCATGATGGGAGAACTCTCATTTTTCTTAGGTCTCGAAGTCCAACAGAAAGAAGACGGTATTCTCATCCATCAAGCAAAGTATACAAGAGACATTCTGGCGAAGTACAACCTGTCGGATTGCAAACCGTCCAACACTCCTTTTGCAGCTCAAACAACGCTTGTACCAGATCTTGAAGGACCCTCTGTGAACCCGCACACTTATCGTTCTATGATTGGATCCTTGATGTATCTTACAGCCAGCAGACCGGACATCATGTGGGCAGTTGGATGCTGTGCACGCTTTCAGTCAAATCCAAAGCAATCTCATGAGACTGCAGTCAAAAGAATCTTCCGCTACCTCAAAGGAACACCAAAACTTGGTTTATGGTATCCTAAGAGTGACAATTTTGACCTAATTGCGTACTCTGATAGTGATCATGCAGGTTGCAGGATTGACCGAAAGTCTGTCTCTGGTGGCTGTCAATTTCTGGGGAACAGGCTCGTGTCATGGCAGAGCAAGAAGCAGACCACTGTGTCGATATCTACTGCTCAAGCTGAGTACACAGCCGCATCCAGTTGTTGCTGTCAAGTGTTGTGGATCCAAAATCAGCTGTTGGATTACGGTTTGAATATCATGAGAACCCCTATCTACATTGATAATGATGCCTGTCGTGACATCGTGAAGAATCCAATTGATCATTCGAAAACCAAACATATTGAAATTCGGATTCATTCAATTCGCGATGCGCACGACAAGGGGTACATACAGGTGTTGCCCATAGATACTGCTGATCAAAAGGCAGATATCTTTACCAAAGCTTTCGACAAAACCCGTTTTCGTCAGTTGGTAACATGGTTAGAGATGATCAACTTTGAATGATAAAAAAAAAAAAAAAAAAAAAAACCTTTGTGAATAAACTATAGAAAAATCTTTTGTTTTAACATAAAATAAAGATTTTTGGGGGAGAAATAAACCGGTAGATCCCTAAATTTGCAAGTTTTAAAAACTTTTTCAAAACAATCAAGAAATGATAGGGACTAATCATATTTGTCAGCATGTGAATAGGACCCAGAGGACGTTGTGGCTTCAAGCAACGACATGTCGGTAGATTCAGCCTGGAATTGAGTAAACTGCTAAAAGATGACAAACTAAAAGGTCTACACGAGGTGCTGGATTCCCACTGTGCTTCAGGCTTGCACAAGCTGAGTCCGGTCATACACAGGTTGAGAGATCAAAAGACACAGAAAATTTTGTGCATAAGTAATCAAAAGACACCTAAGAGTGCAAGCTACCAAAGCGGGGCTATTAAAATCAAAATGAGCAACAAAAGACACGCAATGTTAGTGACGTGCAAACATATAGATAGCTCACAAAGCAATCAGATGATCATCTTCTCTGCTTATGGGAACATAGACCTGAAGCTCTCATCATCTGATTGACATAATGATCATCTTCTCTGCTTATGGAAACATAGACCTGAAGCTCTCATCATTATATCTCAATAAACCTTGAGGATTGGTAGGCTTACACCTGGCACAAGTGGGGTCCACTAACATGTCGTCAATATTACCAAAACATGATAAAGATCATCATATAAAGTATGATTGAAAGACGAGAGGCATGAATTTAAGTGGACAAATATACCGACAGTTTTTCTTGGGCTACAGCTATCCAACGGAAAGTTGAAACGTGGTCTGGCAGGTATGACTGGTATGATCTTGATGCAAAAGGTGAGAAACGGTTGATCTCTAAACTCAAATCTTTGGTTAAAAAGGCTATTTTCTTGAATGTGGGCCTGCGCACTTAACAGCCTTTAAACTCTTAACTGGGCCTGCGAACTTAATTGATTAATAAGCATTGTTGGGCTCGCGTACTTGACTGGGCTTTTGGGCCTGCGCACTTAAAGGTCAAGTACGCGGCCCAACCAAGTTTCCTATAAATACGCAGTAAATTCTTCATTTTAACTTTTTATCAAAATTTTACAAACCCTAAATTTTTCACCACCATCAACCAAACCGTCGTGTTCTTCATCCTCAGCCACCACTTAACCACCATTAGACCACCACCAAACCATCTTCATCAATCCATTCCTGCTATTTATCTTTGTGTTTGTGTGATTTTATAAGGTATTTCAAAGAATCTAACAAGTTCGTTGTTGTATCAACAGGATCTGAGGTTGAAATCAATGAAATCAGTTAAATGTTTGGGGATCTGCAGTACTGCGCACTAAATCGTTTATGAAACTGCGCACTTGTTTCATATGACTGCGCACTTGCATCATATGAATCAAGAATCAAAACCCTAACTAACTGCGTACCAAATGTGTGAACTTGAAAATCCTAAACGAAAGTTTAGGTGTCTGCGTACTAGTCTAGTACGCAGACTTGATAACCCTTCCCAAGCCGTTACCATGCCCGAGTCAGGTCACTGCGCACTAAACATTCCCGAGTAAAACCAAGTGCGCACTTAGGTTACCTGTAACCTAACCTGACCTGTTGACTGCGTACCAAGCAACAAGTACTCAGTCTTGATTTGGACTGCGAACTTAATGAATCTGTGGACTTAATATTGGACCAAATTGTTGACCATTGACTTGACAATTCAGGACATTTGACCGGACTACGTATCCTGACTCATTCATTCGTAAACCGTAACTGGACTCAAATGCCTATTAAAATGGAAAACGAAACAAATCATATACACTTTAAAAATTTAATCCATAAAATGAATAACACATGTAAAACCAACTTAAAACCAAACCTAGTCTAAGTACGTCGTCCGTCAAAGTAAATGAAGTGTCTGTCATTAGTCAATTCAAAATCAAAATTCTAACTTACTTTTCGTGCACGTGTCCAACACAGATGGCTCTTGAATGGGATCCTAGAGGAATGCACAACCAACCGATGATTCTGGAAACTGATGATACAAAGTTTCGAGACGTTGTTGCATGGATCAGGAGAAGCAGGATCGGATATGCGGTAGAGCAGCACGTTCAAGTCTACAGCTCTCACATAGAAGACTTCTGGCGATCTGCTAAAGTAGAGACAGTGGCACGTGTCAAGAGGATTAAAGCCACAGTAAGGAACAAGGCAGTAATCATCACAGAAGACACAGTGAGAAATGTTCTAAGATTTCAGGATCAACCAGCAGCTGTTAGATCTTTACCAAAGACTGAGATTCATCAAGAGTTCCTGAATTTTGGCTACAAAGGAGATTTTGACGCAAGAGGTGATATCAAGAAGAGCCAGCTGACCAGAGATTGGAAGCTTATTTGTCACGTATTTCTGATGTCTCTGTGTCACCGAAAAGGGGGGTACAATGCACTCAGTCCTGACTGGGCAACTGCCATGATTAAAGTCTGCAAGAATGAACCCTTTAATCTGTCTGGATTGGTGTTTGATTGTATGGTGAAGAATGCTCAAGCTGAAAAGAAAAAGTGGACGATGTATCCCCGATTTGTTCAGATGATGATCAATTCTCAACATGAGGATCTGCCCCTTGGTGATAAATACAGTTTCGCCAAAGGTGCACGATTCTTCACTGAGTGCAACACACCTGATTGGGAACCCATGCTGGAAAGTATGTATGCTGCTCAACGCTATCCAGTTGTAATGAAGCTGTACAGTGAGATGAAGAGAAGAAGACAATATGCTGCTAGAACTCAACAACCAACTGCAACCGAACCTGAACCTACTGAACCTGCTCCTACTGAACCTGCTACTACAGTGCCTCAGCACACTGCTGAAGAAGTTGCCCGAGAAAGAACTGTTGGTAAAAGGGCGGCATCTGATCCTGTTCCTCAAAGGCCGACTAAAAGAAACAGGCCTACTGGTTTATTGCAGCAAGGGAGAGAATCATTGACTCCTGAGGAACTTGAAATAGCTGAAGCTGCCAGACAGAGTGCTGAACTTGCAAAGGCAGAGAGAAGAAGGAGGAGAGAACAGCTGCCCGAGTCTGAAAGGCCACGGGTTATGACAGAAGAGGATGAGGAAAACGAAGCGATACTAGAATCAATGTTTGGCGTGGAGGGTCAACCTGGGCCTTCCACTGACAGGCCAGGGCCCTCTACTGCCAGGCCTGGCCCTTCCTCAGAAAGACCTCCCATTCCCAAGCCTCCAGCAAAGAAACAGCCTGTACCATCATCATCTGTTCCTGGTGCATCACGTCGAAAACCGGTGCATCAAGAATTATATGAGACGTTATCTAAGGAAATGGGAAAGAATGCTGCTAAGGAAATTTGTTTGTTGAAGAATCAGATCTACAATAATCAGGAGTTAAGGAAGAAATTGAAGAAATTGAAGCACAAAAACCGAAGTCTTGAAAAGGTGGTTAAAGATCAGCGTTATTTGATAAAGTTTCAGACTGAAGTTCAAATGAAGATGTTTGATATGCTTCAAGAGTTAAAGACTCAGGGTACCGATGCTCCAAGAATGACTTTTGATGAAGCATTTGATTTCGGGAAATTCATGGAAGAGGAGAAAGAGAAGGAAAGAAAAGAGGAGGAAAGTGATGTTGATGAAATCAGTGAGGACGAGATGCCCGAGACGTTCGTAGAAATGGGTGCGGGGGAAAACACAGTGTATGAGATGGATGATGGGTACATATTGGATCCTGAGAGAGCAAGTTGGTTTCCAAGAAGACCAATCACCATTCCGGCCTTTCACCAGAACATCCACCACACTCGTGCATCTCACCAAGAAAGAGTGGTTTGTTGGGGTTATGATGGATTTAAACGTCTATTCTTTGTGAAGCGAAGAGGAGGCGCAATTCAGTACTTCAAGGGTCGACCGAATCTGAAGACCCTTCCAAGATGGGATATACGAGAGATGTGCAGAACACCTTTTCTAAACCACTCTGGGGATACCACAGCTGACATGGTGTCTGTGTTTATTGAAGATGAGTGTGCCCGTGACTTCAAGAACTGGAAGCCACAGAAGCCGAGGCGAAGAATGTCAAAGAAAAGGATAGATCCAGCCACTGGACGAGGAATGATAACCTACGTGATAGACCCTCCCCAGGTCGTCACTAGGGTTCCCATACGTCCAGAGCTTCCTGTG
This sequence comes from Ambrosia artemisiifolia, assembly GCA_032199755.1. NCBI lineage: Eukaryota > Viridiplantae > Streptophyta > Magnoliopsida > Asterales > Asteraceae > Ambrosia > Ambrosia artemisiifolia. Next base: position 27,296,785 of record CM063529.1, on the reverse strand, counting down.
CTTTTGTCGGATTTCAAGAAGTGGTTCTATGACAGCCGAACCGGTGAAGCTGTGATCAAACTGAGAGATGATACAGAGGCGTTGAGAATAGTTGACCCAGTAGACGTGTTTGCTCTGAATCCTTCTGATTTAACTACTCTTTTTGCAAATCAGATAAATGTGGGTGCTGGTAATGTGTTATTTGAGGAAGCTGTCTTGTTCAGAAGGGCTGTGGAAAGAGCTTTGAAGAGAAAGCAAGAACTGATTAATTTGGTGACGAGGATCAATGCAGCTGACAAAGCTAGAGATGACAAAGCAATAGCTGCTGCTGCTGCTGCTGCTGCAAAGATATCAGAAGCTGAAGTTATTCCAGAGGTTCAAACACAGACTTCTGCAGCAACAGTTGATCCTGAATCTGAGCCTTCTCAAGCCCCTCCAGTCTCTCCAAGCACAGTTCCAGAGACTCAGCAAGATCAAGCAACTGTAGATCTAGCTGAGTTATTCATTCAAGAGCCACCCACTGAAGTGCCATCCACTGAAGAAACACATGTTGAGGAACCTCGTACTAAAGAACCAATCGTTGAAGAAAGCATAGTTCAAGCACTCCCGGCACATCAAGCAAGAGAAGAGGGGGAGTTGAGTGATGTCGAGATAGACTGATTGTGTAGAACTGGTAGCTGTGGTCTAGGGGGAGTATTGTTGGGTTAATATGAGACCACAGTTACCAGGTTTAATCATGTTTAGTTATATGTTAGAGTTGGAGGGTTAGTTATGTAATTAAAGCATAGTTGTAGTGAAGAAACCCTAGACTGCGCACTTAAAGGACGGAGACTGCGAACTTAATGTTAAGTTCGCAGTCATCAGGTTCTCCTATAAATAGAACCTCATTTGTGCAGCTAGGGTTAGGGTTTTTGTTGTATCTTTGAGAGCACAAGTTTGAAAGGTGCGAACTTATCTAATCCATGGTTGTTCACAGCTGAAATCATTAATGGAATCGTGTCTCTATGTTTCTTGTGTGTCGGTTCTTATAATCTTCATCTAGTTCTTCAACTTGTCTTGATTAATCAACTAAAACACCTAATAAATAGGTGTTTCTAGTTGATAACAATCTAGTGCACACTTAAGATCTAGTATTTTGGGACTACAAATTTGTTCACTTAGTGTTACTTCTCTTCAGTTATATGGCAATTTATCAGCAATTGGAGTGAATTTCCGCCGATCTTTGCGTGTGGCTTTTGGTTCACAAGAAGGTTAAGGTGGGTCATTTAAAGAATAAAGCCCCCCAAGCTATTATTGTGATGGCATGCTGGTGTGTTTGTAAAGTGAGAAATGAACTCGTATCCTCTAATAAGGAGACGCCACCTTCCATTGACATAGAGGATATTAAATCGCTCGGTATTTGTGGGTGAAAAATAAATCTCCTTGTAAGGTTATGTCTTGGGCAGATTTGTGTAATTTCTCTTTGTAATACTAGTGGGAATGCACGTGCATTGCGGCGGGTGTCCCTACTGATATCATATTAATTAAAATGATTGGTGCCTCCAAATTTGGATATAATCAACATGTTTTTTTTTACGTATTGGTTTATGAATATGAAGTTTGAAAGGTATATACGTGAGACAAAATCTACTAAATTAATCTTAATCTATTTCTTTTAAATACCTCACTATAACCCATAACCCTATTGTAGTCTCATTTTATAATACCTCGGGAGCTAATGAAACTATTTTCGTAAAATTGAACTGTCTCAATTCTCGGGCAATCGCACCGAAAACTCGAGTTCCTTTTGGATTTCCTTCTTGATCAATCACAACTGCAGCATTGTCATCATATCGTATTATCATACCGTTGTCACGTTTAAGTTCTTTACAAGTACGGACAATTACAGCTCTGACCACTTCTGATCTTTCTAGAGGCATGTTTGGAACTGCGTCAATGTCGGTTACAAATGTTGACGTTAAACCATAAAGTTTGTTGCTTACAAACCTAACCTGCCACTCTAACTTACAAAATATTGTTTTAGTAGTTTTATTAGAGCTACAACCTATCTTCAAACATTCATTGGTAGTTTATCGTTTAAAATAAAATTTCGGAGACGATTGAGGTAGTTTATCATTTAAAATAAAATAAAATTATTTAGGTGTGTTTCAGCTTAACTTTCGGAGGAAAAAAATATACAAAGAGATTTTTACTTTATTTATTTCGATTAACCGATATTGGAATACTAAATTCTCCTATTGGAATCTCATATCTGAAATCCAAAACACAATAAAATTATGTTTTTCAAAATTCAAGGGTCAAAATGCAACATTCATAAGTTAAATGGTCTAAATTGACAAGTTTGAAAGTTTTGGATGGAATTTGAAAATATTCATACGTTCAGGGGTCTAATGAGTCGTTTTCTCCGAATAGTGGTTAAAATGGACATATTTTGAAAGTTTATTGAATGATTGACTTCAAGGATATCAATACTTGAGAATTTGATTAAGTCCGGATTATGTGTCGGCTCTAATGCAAGTTGTAGTTTGTGCAGTTTTTAGTAAACTTTTCTACAGGATCAAACAAAATGAGTGTGCTCATCATAACGCAACGACAAAACTTCAAGTTGAACAAGACCCGAACCTGAATAACAAGATCATCTTAAGCAGCAAGAACCCGTTATTCCATCTTTATAGTAACCTATTCGTGGTAGAGCTCCAGCAACCAAAGCTGATAAAGATGAGAATCAGGAAATGAAAGTGTAGTTGATATTGATTCCCGCCTTCGTCACAGAAATCAAAATAACGTAGATTTCTTGATTCCTCCCAAGTTATCGAAGCTAATCGAAGACCAAGACGAGATCTCATGAAGCCATGACAAAAGCTCAAATCAGCCAGGGGGAGATTGTTAGTATACTATGGTGTCATTCCCAAGTTGAAGATTGCCAAATATGAAGACCTGAAGACTTGAAGACCGAATATTATTAGCTAGACCTTAGAAGGAGTATGTGAATGCTGATTCCATACATAAAATCCCAGCTTAGTGACAAGTTAAGTCAACAAATCACTAGCTAGGTCCAAGGGGGAGACTGTTAGTGCACTTTGTGTATGTCCCCAGCTGGTGATAGGTATATATTAGTCGTAGGCTAAGTATATATGATGTTTATAGTGATTACGATAGGTTTCGGTAGCATTTGATGTAAATTATATAACATTTTGGAGGTTTTGGGTTATCAGGCGTATGAAACCCTTCATACGCCTGAGGCGTATGAAACCCTTCATACGCCTGGCCCATCGCTTCCAGGCGTAAGGAGTTGAGACTATAAATATAGCCCTTAGCCTCCTTCATTTGTAACTCTTGCACAAAAACTTTTGCATTATTTTGAATACACATCGAATTGCTGCCCGTTTTTTGTGTGATCTTGTGATTATTATTTTCTTATTATTCTAAGTATTATACGGCTAACAACAAACCAATTCATTGTTTCCGCCTTTGATTGGATCATGCACGTAGTCTTTAAATCTTGTTATTTGAGTTCATATGATCCTACAAATAACATTTACATGTTTAATATAACATACTTTCTTTGAGCGACAAATTACTTTTTATTCATCGCCCAAAATATCTATATAACTTCTATTAGCAAGAGACCAGGTAGAAGTGAAATAGGCTACATCACCAAGTAATTGTATAACTAAAATCCAAATGTTCTCCATTTATCCCACACCAATGTAATTTGCTTTGCCCGGTTTCTTACTCGCATGTAGAATAGTGTTTTTATATCGCCCAACATTTGGTCCAGCGCCACCCTTTTTCTAGCAAAAATTTTCTCGTTTCTTCTTTTCCATATCATCCAACAAGCGATAAGAATCACTGCTTTTATAGCTTTTTTCTTCATCCGCCCAAGACCATTTATCTTGTGTATCTCTAATAGGTCCCTGAATGTGAATGCATAAATAAGGGCTATTATGCAACGGTCGCTTATCTTTCTCCATAGGTTTGCTGCAATATAACATGTGGTGAACAAGTCTGCTGCCGATTCAGGACATTCTCCACTAAGACTACATGTTACCAAGCTATGGATAATGTTTCTACAGGCCAAACCTTCTATTCTTGGTAATCTTTCTTACCCTTCCCTCCATGCTAAAAGATTCACTTTTTTCGGCACCCATTTTGTCCACTCAAATGGATAATAAGGTACCAAAGCAGCAGTCAACATTTTACGGCATAAGGCCACCGAGAACCCTCCTGTCGAATCTGGCCCCCAACTCCAACTATCCAGCAATCATGTTACATGGTTGCCTTGTACTAACATGAGGCATTCCTGAAGCTCACGCTGCTCCACGGCATGGACATGCTCTCTTTTCCACTCCCAACACCCTATCCGGTTGTCTTCCTAGTGTAGCACTTTTGCTGCAACTGTACAACACTTTTCTGCCTCCAAAACAAATAGATTCGGGAACCTAAACACAAGTGTTTCATCGCCTACCCAAGTTTCAATCCAGAATTGAATTGCCAGCCCATTACATAACTCCCTTTTGATTAAACCGCTAGCTCGTTTATTGACTTCATTGAGATCCTTTTCAATTTTAATATAACTTTTGAAAGAGGGGCGCAGTTGATTTTGACCTCTGACTTCTATGAGATTCTGAATTCTACAATATACAAGATTTAACATAACATTTGCATGCAACAATTGCAAAAATAAACGTACCACGGTCTTCCTCAAGATAGGGTGGCCAGCTAGTGACCATTCCCGACACCCACCCATATCATCATCATCATCACTCTCCCCCCCTCTCTCCCTCCCTCTCTTTCCTTCCCTCCCTCCCTCCCTCCCTTCATCTCCCTCTCTCTCTCTTACTTTGTCTCTCTCTCCCTCTCTTACTTTTTCTCTCTATTTGTTGAAAATATTAAAAGGAAAGGTTAGAATAGGCAACTATGAACCTCAAACCAAAGTTTGGTGGTAAAACCCAAGAACCAAATTCTACATTGATGTTGCACGTTTTCTGTTGCGTGAGTTACTTGGTGTTAGAATGTTATGGTTTAGCGCGTTTTTTTGTTCTGGTCATCATTCGGCTACTACTTAGCATGGTTTTACGTCTCCCACCCCGTAACGCGAGGTGCTTAATACTTAAATTTACTGATCGAAATACGAACCACACGTAATTCTATCTTCAGTAGAAACCTAAGCAAAAAGATATGTGGGAATTTATTCGTACACCATAAAAATCGATTATACACGATTACTTATGCTTTGATGGTCTTGTACATATGCGTTATGTGTGTGGGATAGATGTGTATGGATTAATGAGGTACAATAAAGTTTTAAAATAATACAAATCACATCCTGTCACACCCTCAAATTTCCACTTGCGGAGTTTTACCGCGAGGCGAGTGACATACCAGGATCTAAGTCAACGGTCACAACAAATAACAACTATATGTAATTAAAATACGTAAACCAAAACACGCATTAATATAAAACTTGTTTCAAAACGTAGCGGAAGCATTTCATTGTTTACAACTTTCAAAAAGGAAACAAGACCAAGTAAAAGGTTTAACTGTTAAACAATCCAAAAGAACAACCTAGACGCGTGTGCGACTCCGTGCGCTTATCCAATTTCTGCAACTCTAACAACCTGAGAAAACATGCTAAAAACGTCAGTACAAAATACTGGTGAGTTCACAGGTTTTTAAGTAAAAACATTTCACGAGCTTTTGAAAGAACTATCATGTTACTACTGGCTGATGAAAACACTTATTAGACGTTTGGACTATGAAACGAACCAACCAACGAACTATCGTTTACCACAACTAACGAACTACCAAACCATGGTCAACGAACTACTATAACATAGCCAACGAACTACCACTTCGTGGTCAACGAACTATTATATTCACAATTAACGGACTACCGCAATAACGGTTAACGAACTGTCACAACGTGAGCCACATAACATAGAACATAAATGAAACGTACAACCAACCCAGCATAACATGATCCTTTATAAACCGAAGTACTAAGCATGTTTCTCCCCCGAAAACGAAAACAGTAAAGAGTGGGGCCGTGAAACTCACCTTAGGTTGTGTCTTCTGTTTTAAAAGAGATCCGACACGTCTGTGATAGCCCCAACTAGTGGCGACCTATCAATGAGTTTAGATAAGTGTGATGACTACTAACCCGAAGGCTAACTAGTCTCCGATTGTCCAGATCTTGACTACGTGTGTTTAAAAGTGTGTTTGAACGTTAACCAGACATCCCAGACAGACCCGACAGACCCGACATCCCGTTGGTGACCCATCACATCAATTAATCAAGTACATAGTGTTAACATACAAGTTTCAAGCATACAACACTTAGTTTGCATCAAAAATCGCATATACGAAGTCGTAAGGTCGAACCGGAAGATTTCTGGGATTGGTTCGACCCCAAGGGCTTCTGGTTCGACCCATGGTCCCTTGGTTCGACCCCCATGCCGTTCATTCAACCTATTCACAAGTTCATTCGACCAAACACATGTTTATTTGACCCAAACACATGTTTATTCGACCTTAACGTATGTTAATTCAACCCTAACACGTGTTAATTCGACCCCAGACATGCACATTCGACCCCAGGTATGTACATTCGACCTATTTGAGCTACATTCGACCCCACGAAGGGTCGAATGAGTTCCACGTTCGACCCTCTTGCTGCAAAACTTCATAAAACGCACCAAAACGCATCTAAATAGTCCGAAAACATCACGAAACATCACCAATCACACGGCCAACTATCATTAACATATTCCCACAAAACCCTACCAATTTTATCCCGAAATCCGTCCGTTTTACAAGTTACCCAAAATGGCAAATTATGGAGATGTCACATCATACGCATGCAATCTTACCCCGATTAGGAAACTTTTTGAAATCATTCAATAATCAACTCAACATGTTCAGATTATAATGTGTAACAAAACCCCTAATCATTTCATTCATATTATCATCTTGAATCAAACCCTAAATCTATCAAAATCCCCAAAATGAGTAACATATCAACATCTAGCAAACAATAACCTAAAATAACCCAATCTCATCATCAATAACAGCTCTAAAACATTCCTATAACATCTATACAGCATCAAATCACTAAGCAATACATAGCACAACATAAAACATCATTAATACCTCATAAAAACACCACTAACACATGTTAACTTGTATGAACCTTATGTTTTATGATTAGGTTTTCTTTAGAAAGATGTTAGGAAGGTTTTTAATTGTGAAAACCATCTTAAAACAGATCTGGACCTTTGGGGTTAAATGAAAATGAATGAAAAATGATTAAAAAGGGTTTTGAATGAAGAACACACCTTAGATCTTTGTTTTGGAGATGTTTGTAGGTTAGGTTATAAAAAACATGATCAAAAACTCCTTCCCCAGTGATTAATATTGATAGAGAGTGTTTAGAGGCGTTTAGGGTTTGTGAAATGATGAAAAATTGCAAAGTGTGGTATTTATAGCCTGTGCAGGTTCGACCCCTTCTTGAGGTCGAATGGGGAATGGGGTGGTCGAATGAGGGTTTCCAAGCAACATGTTGTCTTGTTCGACCCCCCTTAAGGTCGAACCAAGATTGGGCTTTTCCGGATTTTCCAGTTTTGTCGTTTTAACGCATTTTAACACATCCTAACACATGAACATGCAATCCTAACACATGTTAATTATATAGAATCATGTATAATCACATGAACATCGATAAAGCACATATTTACATATCATGTCACATATTTAGATCATTTCGTATTTGTTACTCAATCTAATTTATGTAATTCACCAACAACGGGACTCGTAGTGTGTGTGTGTGTGTGATAACCTCAATGTTCCACCGAATCATTGATCCCTTGACGACACGTAACGTGACTTGACTCAACGGACTCTGTCAAGTATGTTTAATAATGTTTCTCGCTCATAAGTTTTATAAAATGTTAACCTAAGTGTGTCGGGTGTCACATCATCCCCCTGTTGAAAGAATTTTCGTCCCGAAAATTGCTTGGAGCCAAAAACGAAAGGGACAAAAGATCAAAAAAGAAAGAAAAAATTTTCCGGTCGTCACATCACCCCCCTGTTGAAAGGAATCTCGTCCCGAGATTCACTAAACTTCAACAGTAACGACTACCGACCTAAATACGAACTCAAGTAACGAACGAGGTTGCCTAGATCCCCCATATAGTCCCCTGAATCCCACGTAACCCCGGCCCAACACATGGACCGCAATGAACACGAACCATAAGAGTAAATATACACGTACGCCCAATGTGACAATAGTCAACAAACCAGGTCAACATCCGTACGAAATCCACTTGCTGCCTTATTATATGTGCACATTTAGACAGTTTAGGTACACTATACCCCCTAGTCCAGTAAAGCTAGAGTTAATCAGAAAACTCAACAAGGGACACTTGTTTAGTCATACAACGCCCGAACAAATCACCAAAAGCAACATCTCATGAAGTTATTATGTCTTAACACATGATTACTTACTTTTAACAATGTACATGAACACAAGAATCATCATGAGGCATCACTTAACAAACACATGATCACAATGAAACAAAATACATGTTAATGTCATCATCAAGAGGCACAAGACTTGATCGACTCTTGATGTGTGAAATGTGTAGTAAATAAATCGGTCAAGTTTTAAAAATGGAAAAACCTACAAAACCACACACTAACGGCAAGTGTACCGGTCGCAGTGTAGCAGAGCAAGTAAGTCCGGAATATCGAACCGTGGACACAATACGGCGACTCTCGGTACTAAACCTCTGTCGACTCCTAGCCTAATAATTTTGGTTTTTGAGAATATTATTTTTAAACTAAATAAATAACTAAAGCAATTAAACGTAGTAAGACAAAAACACGAAACAGGAACAGGAAGCAAAACAGACAGCTCGAAAACTAGAGAGAAACTCAGATAATATGGAAAACAACTACCTAGGTCTAGAATCCTACCCGCAACTCACAACGCTCGGAAATGGGTAATGGAATGGCTACCGGGTTCCTAAAAATACGACTGACTCAAGAAAACCCTAAAGAATGCTAGATCATCTCCCAGTCTCACTAACACCTCTTGGAAAATCCTAAGGGACGTGTAAATCACCGGTTACTAGTTCGGATCACCTCCCGGTCTCACCTCACTAGGGAATGCTAAGGTACTCAAAAGACTCGCTCACCTCCCGGTCTCGCTAATCTCAACACACCCGAAAGTGTGAAGGAGTTATCTAAGATTGTTGACAAAAACTCGAATTTGCTAGGGAAACTAAGGTAAATAAGTAAGGATCTCCTCCCGGTCTCACCTATACCCAAAACCTAAGAACTAGACAAACCAACACTCTATCTCCTCCCGGTCTCAAGAGTGGCAAAACACTAATTTCAAGGGCTTACACGGTTGCTAATAGGGTTATCTAAGACAAGAAACCTCTAGATTAAACCACTAACACAAAGTCTATGGAAAAATCACGCAAAACTCTAGATCTTGAAACTACTAAAGTAACAAACTAGAGAAAAACGCAAAGCAACAATCAAGCAAACCGATTACTAAAAGCATTCATACGCAGGGGCGAAGGTTTTGAAGGGCCAGGGGTGGCCCTGGCCCCCCTGTTTTCTGGCGCAGTGGTACAAATTTACGATTTTCATAGGTAAACTGAGTCCGGGTTGAGTCCGGCCCCCGCCGATTTGTCACTACCGATCGAAAAAAATTGTGTCTGGCCCCCCCGGTTTCGCAAACCAACCTTCGCCATTGTTCATACGCATTTTTATCAACAACACATAAATATTTTACCAAAACATTAAGCCAAAAATATACTATCCAAAACCGAACGTCACAAATCATGAAATATTCATCAATACGACCTAGGTAGCGTGAAAAGTTTAGCCAATAATGATCATGGAAAAAGATAAAAACATAGGTTCAAAATAAAACATAGTCATGGTACTAATATTTAAGAACACAAAGTAAATAAATATAAACCTAAAACTTGTAGTGATCGAACCCGCAGCCTTCAATCTTGAACCAAGCCTTCCTGGCCTTCACTTTTTCCTCTCTGAAATCTGCTGCTTAAGGCTGCTGTCGATGTTCGATCGCCTCCCTAGGCGGCTGATCAAAAGCTTCCTTCGAATAATAATATATATTTTTCCTGCCGCTCCACTCCTAAATAATATATACACTAGGTTTTCTCTAGTTGACTTCCAAAAGAGCTTGGGCTCGTGGACTTTAGTCCATAATCAATCTTCATGCCTTTTTCTTTTTTGCTATTATTATTATTATTATTATTATTATTATTATTATTATTAGTAGTAGTAGTAGTAGTAGTAGTATACTATAATACTCCAAGCTTGCTTCGGGTGTTCGCGTCTCAATAAATTTCTTTCGTTTTGAGCTCCTTTTCTACGAACACCTATAAAATAATAAAATAAATAAATAAATAAATAAATAAATAATAAAAACGACACGAAACAAATAAAAACATGACCAAATAATATACAAAATACATAGGAAAAGAGATGTGTTTTGCAACACATCAAACATCCCCACACTTAAAACTTTTGCGTCCCGAAAAAGAATTATACAAACTCCCAAACAACATTTTCAAGAAAGCACTTAGCAAAAACGATAGCATCAAACAGGGTCAAAAGCAGGCTACGAAATCAACAAGCATAGCGGTTTCACAAGACTTACATCGTTCAAAAGGCTGACTAGTCAAGATGATACAATTTTAAAAACAAGGCCTACCTAATCAAGCTTCACTTACCTTCAAGAAACCGACTATGCACCTGTAAGCACCCCTCACAATATCACTCATCTCTCGGTTATATATTTAATTAGAGTGAATCTCTCAAAACCGAACTATGAAGCAAAATTATCATAAGCTTGTACGTCAATCAAATCTCCACCTAATTGCTAAAACTAACACAAATCAAGAGGACTTTGAAAGGGTAGGTAAGGGTTAAAGGTAGGGTATTTTGTTGGGAAAAATTGGCTAAAAAGAAAAATAAGAGATAAACCGGATAAACCATAAACACATAAACTCTAACTGTTTGGTCTTCTCGACCCACAACCTTTATTCTATTTTTTTCTCTCTTTTTCAGTTTTTTTTTCTTTTTTGTATTTTTTTTTTGTCAGCTACTCTTTTTGCTGATCTCTTTTTTTCACATTACATAAATATATACAATCCGGTAATCAATAAATAATGGGTGACAAACGAAAGGTTTAGGCTCAAAGTGGTTTCTAAAGGTAAAAATGGTGAAACGGGTCAAATAATCAAAACAAACGAAAAGGCTAAACAAAAATGGGTAATCCTAATGCCTCTATCATATCTGTGTCAAGTCCAAGCCTATGGTCTCAAAATGCATCAAAACGTACAAGTTCTAAAATAATGCAACAAAGTCGGTATATCACACATGAAACGAAATAGTGAATATTTATATATAATATTTAAGGCTCAAAACTCACTATCATGTGGAAATAAGGGTTACCGATACTAACAAGTGCAAAACCAGTTAACCATCTAGCTTGATCCACCATCCCAGGTACCCCAAACATTTTATTTCAGAAAAACAACTCAGTCAAGCCTACTATCTCGCAACTTAAAGAAACATATGCTAAGACCCATAAACCCGACAATCAACCCCGCTTTTAACCGACGTATTACATTGAAAAGGCTCGTTTACTACGTGCAAAAAGGATCGGAACTAACACCAAACCAACTTTTTTTTTAATCAACCTACAACTATGCAAAATAAAGACGAAGTCTCCCATCCCCACACTTAGAAAGGCACAATGTCCTCAATGTGCTCCAGGATACAACGCAAACTAAAAATAAAAATGCAAAAATAAAGAAGAAACGAAATAAACATATAACAACAAAGTAAATGGAACGAACTCCCCTGGAATGTGTGGTGATAGCTCGCAGAATGTGTCTCGTCCGTTCATCATCTACAGTCGTATAGCATTTCATTCGCGGCCATAGTCAGAATCCTACAAAAATAAACTAAAAAGAAAATAAAAGAAAATGACTCAATGACAAGTGGGATGCCAGTTTACAAAAATAATTTTTAAATCGACCCCCACCCGAATGGAGATTGAGTACGGGCAAGGGAGATCCAGCAATGAAAAGGCCATGGCAATCCCACAAGACTCGACCAAATAAAAATAGACAAAACTGACTCAAATAAATTAAAATACAAGACTCAATTACACGAAACAGAATAAAATAAAATAAAAGAAAGCGAGGAAAACATACCTGGATCAGCACGGTGGTGGTCAGTGGTGGGTGATAATGATAATGGTGGGGTTATGTGGCTTTTTTTAAGGTTTTTTTTTTTGTAATATGAAAATAAAAACAACCTCAAACCTCATATGGATGAAATATTTCCGTGCCAAAGACAAGCTTAACATCCTGCAAAAATAAGATGAAACAAAAACGCAAAAATGCAAACACACAAAATAAACACATAAAAATAAATATATACAAACTCAATAAATTTGGGTTTTCACCCGTATGATCCTATTTTTATCAAGCACTCTAACCTGGATCAACGAGGATATCTACACCATCCTCATGTAAATCAATCATCCCACTTATGTCATCTCTCCCAAGGCACGTTCTTTTCCACCCAAATCTAGGATCACCTGAAAATATTCTTAAATGCGAGTGGTGAATCAGGATCCTATCCCCACACTTAGGTTTATTCACTACCTCAAGACTTAATTTAAACAGTGCCTTATCCTCCTCATCTATCTGGTGCTCACTTTCACACTCGTGTGATAGCAAAATACGAACCGAGGGCTCATCCATCACCCCCTCGGAACTCTCAACAACCTTAACTACCTCTAACCTATCGGGAGGCTCACCGGCTGCATAGCCCGGATCATGCTCCACAGGAACTACAGTCTCTATCTCTACCTCCTGCCTCTCTTCTGTTTGGTGTCGCCTATCTAATAAGTCTGCTCCACAGATGTAGTCAATGCACCGGTCGACATGTGACATGAAAGTGCCAAGAAAGCACACAGATTTAACCTGACTACTCATACTCTCACTAGACTTATTAACACCAAAAGTGATGGACTCGTCCCCTACACGTAGTGTAATCCGACCATCCGAGACATCTATCAATGCCTTTGCAGTACGTAAAAAGGGTCGTCCTAAGATCAACGGCACATGCTCGTCCTCCCGTATATCAAGTACGACAAAATCAATGGGAAACACGAAGCTCTCCACCCTTACTAGCAAATTCTCTAGAATGCCCATAGGGTACTTCACAGATTTATCAGCGAACTGTAAGCACATCCTAGTTGGATTCAACTCCCCAAGATCTAATCTTTTAAACATGGAATAGGGCATGAGATTAATGCTAGCACCTAAATCAGCGAGGGCGTTCCTAACTGTCAAACCACCTATCTGACAAGGGATAGTGAAACTCCCAGGATCAGTCATCTTCTCGGGTAGTTTATTAAGAACGACAGCTGAACACTCCTTACTCAGAGTGACATGGGAAAGCTCTTTCAACTTCTCCTTGCGAGACAACATCTCCCTCAAGAACTTCCCATACTTAGGCATATCTCTACGAACATCAATGAAGTGCCTATATTGCTCTAAGTTCTCACTCTTATTCAACCTACCAGGATAGGGCGGTACTGGTTCATAAGGGGCAGGTGGAACATAAACCTTTTTAGGCTCCCCCTCAAACTGTTTCTCCTTCAACCTACTTTTGGGTTGTGCGGTACTTGCTTGGTCTAGACTAGTAGGGTGCACCTTGCCCGGAGACTCTACCCTAATCTCCTCATCGACACTCTCTTCCTCAACTACCTCACTCTCTCTCGACACCGGGTGATTAACTCCCGTGCTCTTCCCACTTTCGGTGAACACCGCGTTCACCTGAGCATCTGTCGAATTCCTAGTCAGCTTACCAACTAACTCTCCTATGACCCTCTCCAAACTCTGAAGCGTGGACCCCTGATTCCTAAATAGCAGCTCAAACTCCTGATTTTTCTTTTGCTGCTCCTGATAACGGGTCTCACGCTGCATCACTATGGTCTCTAGGAGTTTATTCGTCCTAGCCTGATTCTCCTCATTTTTCTTTATTAACTCACTAATCTCAGACTTAGGATCTCCTACACTCTGCCATCCAGAGTTGTAACTTTGGACATAGTTCAACTCCTCACTGGGACCTACGTGGCAATCTATGGTCTCATGACCCCCTCTACAAATCTCACACTTAGCATTAATCTTAACCTGAATATCCTTCATGACCATAGCTAAAGATTCTACCTGGGCGGCTAGTGCAATGCTACTCTCAACAGAATGGATACCCTTAGGGGCAGCAGTAACGCCCCCAGAGCCAGGCTCGATGTAGGTGCTAGTGGCTAGGTCCTCTATCATCTCAAGGCATTCAGCAGCGGTTTTGGTTTTCATCATGTTACCGCCTGCTGTAGAGTCAAGAAGTCTTTTGGTCGCGTCAGAAACTCCAGTATAGAATTTCTCCACGACTCTCCAGTCCTCAAGACCATGATGAGGGCACTTATTCAGAAGTGCCTTGAATCTGTCCCATGTCTCATAGAAGGATTCCCCTGACTGCTCAGTAAAGGCATAGATAAGATTTCTAAGACTAGCGGTTTTAGCAGGAGGGAAATACTTCTGCAGGAATTTCGTCTGAAGATCAGTCCAAGAGGTGATGGCTCCCTGTGGGAGGGAGTCCAGCCATGTGAGGGCCTGATCAGTAAGTGAGAACGGGAACAGACGCAAACGAATGGCGTCATCAGTGACACCATTAAGCTGGAAGGTGCTACAGACTCTACCAAATCTAGTCAAGTGGCCATATGGGTCTTCATCACGCATGCCCTGAAACTGAACTGAATGAGATATGGTGTTGATCAGAGTGGGTTCAATGGTCCAGTTGTTCGACTCAACAGTGGGTAGTGTAATACTGGACCGGATGTGGGTGGGTGTAATGCTGATGAGTTCAGCGACAGTCCTACGTGCAGCCATTTCTATGTGATCTATCTGGGGGCAAAATATTCTAGGACTGCAACGGGGTACTTCCTATGCACACAGAGAAACTAAAACTATACTAGAATAAGAAAACAAATAGAAAATAAGAATGAAGAGCAAATAATCAAATAAAGAAAACTAACAACTAATCCTAAGCAAACAAATGGCAAATAAACAAAAATATTTTTTTTCTTTTTATAAAATTAAAAATAAAAATCTACCAAACTATGAAAGCAATAAAATGACTAGATCCCCGACTCGGGTCGTCCTCAAAAGCGCACTGTGTCCCCGGCAACGGCGCCAAAAACTTGATGTGTGAAATGTGTAGTAAATAAATCGGTCAAGTTTTAAAAATGGAAAAACCTACAAAACCACACACTAACGGCAAGTGTACCGGTCGCAGTGTAGCAGAGCAAGTAAGTCCGGAATATCGAACCGTGGACACAATATGGCGACTCTCGGTACTAAACCTCTGTCGACTCCTAGCCTAATAATTTTGGTTTTCGAGAATATTATTTTTAAACTAAATAAATAACTAAAGCAATTAAATGTAGTAAGACAAAAACACGAAACAGGAACAGGAAGCAAAACAGACAGCTCGAAAACTAGAGAGAAACTCAAGAAAACCCTAAAGAATGCTAGATCACCTCCCGGTCTCACTAACACCTCTTGGAAAATCCTAAGGGACGTGTAAATCACCGGTTACTAGTTCGGATCACCTCCCGGTCTCACCTCACTAGGGAATGCTAAGGTACTCAAAAGACTCGCTCACCTCCCGGTCTCGCTAATCTCAACACACCCGAAAGTGTGAAGGAGTTATCTAAGATTGTTGACAAAAACTCGAATTTGCTAGGGAAACTAAGGTAAATAAGTAAGGATCTCCTCCCGGTCTCACCTATACCCAAAACCTAAGAACTAGACAAACCAACACTCTATCTCCTCCCGGTCTCAAGAGTGGCAAAACACTAATTTCAAGGGCTTACACGGTTGCTAATAGGGTTATCTAAGACAAGAAACCTCTAGATTAAACCACTAACACAAAGTCTATGGAAAAATCACGCAAAACTCTAGATCTTGAAACTACTAAAGTAACAAACTAGAGAAAACGCAAAGCAACAATCAAGCAAACCGATTACTAAAAGCATTCATACGCATTTTTATCAACAACACATAAATATTTTACCAAAACATTAAGCCAAAAATATACTATCCAAAACCGAACGTCACAAATCATGAAATATTCATCAATACGACCTAGGTAGCGTGAAAAGTTTAGCCAATAATGATCATGGAAAAAGATAAAAACATAGGTTCAAAATAAAACATAGTCATGGTACTAATATTTAAGAACACAAAGTAAATAAATATAAACCTAAAACTTGTAGTGATCGAACCCGCAGCCTTCAATCTTGAACCAAGCCTTCCTGGCCTTCACTTTTTCCTCTCTGAAATCTGCTGCTTAAGGCTGTTGTCGATGTTCGATCGCCTCCCTAGGCGGCTGATCAAAAGCTTCCTTCGAATAATAATATATATTTTTCCTGCCGCCCCACTCCTAAATAATATATACACTAGGTTTTCTCTAGTTGACTTCCAAAAGAGCTTGGGCTCGTGGACTTTAGTCCATAATCAATCTTCATGCCTTTTTCTTTTTTGCTATTATTATTATTATTATTATTATTATTATTATTATTATTATTATTATTATTATTAGTAGTAGTAGTAGTAGTAGTAGTATACTATAATACTCCAAGCTTGCTTCGGGTGTTCGCGTCTCAATCAATTTCTTTCGTTTTGAGCTCCTTTTCTACGAACACCTATAAAATAATAAAATAAATAAATAAATAATAAAAACGACACGAAACAAATAAAAACATGACCAAATAATATACAAAATACATAGGAAAAGAGATGTGTTTTGCAACACATCAACTCTCACCATTACTAGACCGGATGATATTCCTTTATCAACGGGTACCAAAGGTTATTTAATGGGCATAACATACAATCACACTACCATTAACATAGATGGGCCGATTAATTTATAAGAAAACAAGGTCTAGAATCATAGCCAAACCATTTATCTTGGAACTACACAAGCTATACTCAATTGTATACATGTACACCCATACCCACTAACAACCAAGAACACTTTGCACCTATCTACCTTGTCTAGTTCCTTATATGTATACACATATATATGATCAAACACTTGGACACTCATTCGGCTATATACCTACACAATCTCATGAATGACAAGTCCTTTTCCTTAATCCCATGATTTCGGCCGATTCATCACCAACATCCCAAGGAAACATCTTATCAATCTAACACTATTCTATGTGAGATCCTAAACCTAAGGTTCTTAACCCACCCTAGCCGATCCCTAAGTCAAGAGAGGTCACCATCACCCGAAGTTTATATTCAATTAGTTAAACATAAGTTCATGACACCACCCAAGGCTCTAAACCCTTCCACATTTAGTGTAGAACAAACATTCTTCCACCTCCCAAGGTTTCAGCCGAAAAGGACCTCACAAGAAACAAAATAAGACAAGCTAGGAAGAAATGAATTGTCACCATCCATCCTAACTCCTAGGTAAGCTTTATGGCCGATCGAATGAGGAGGAAACACCTCGGCTAAAGGACAAACAAGGAGGATTATCTAGAAGCTTATGAGGTCAACTATTTCACCATTATGGCAAGCAAGACAAGGTATGACACCATGATAAAGTGAGTCAGCCCCTCCCTAAATGTTGAAGCTCAAGAAATCGGCTCATGCACATGCATGCAAGCCTCCTCTTTTTGTTTTATTACAACTTACACCAATACATGTTTAACCTTTTTAACATACCACCATCCTAGGCTACTACACTTGCCACATTTGTGATCCCTTGTCCTCACCCTTCGGCTATAAATAGAGACACTCAAACCCCTTCATTTCTTGCACCACTCAACACTCACAACTCACATTCTTGCACCTATATCTCTCGGCTCCAAGAGGATCCCAACCGAAGACAAGGAGGGCCAAGAGAAGGATCAAGGATCTAGCACCTAACCTATCTTACATTGCTTCAAGAAGGTAAGTCTTTAAACCATTCTATTCCTTTAAGACCTCACACCCATCGGCCATACACACCTTTAAACCACACCCATTGTTTCACTTTCATGAACACACTAAACTAGTGATCACATTGTAATGATAACACATCTAGTTAACCAACCATCGGCCCTTGTATTACTAGACTAAGTTGTGTAATGTTATTGAATCTAAACTAGACATAATCACTCAACAAGTAATCAGCCCATGTTAACAAGAGTCATCGGTTCATGTTCAAAGGATTAAAGCTTTCCATGGATCACTATATAATCGGTTTTATCACAAAAGTTACTAGAATACCTTAAAAACTCTAGGAACTATCTTAACCAACTTAGATCAATCACTTACAATACAAGTAACCACCGAATTCGAAGCACATAAAGGACATTGTTTCAGTTATAGCTAATAAACATGTGTTAACAAGAGCCGAAACATGTGTTACCTCACAAATGGTTTCAAAAGAGGAAATAAACATGTGTTAAGTAATATTTTCTGAAAAGCCAACCACACATGGTGAATTGGTGCTAACATACGGCCCAAAACAACATGTGGGACCCATTTTAGTTCACAATAGATACTACCTTTCAAAACAACAAAGTTTTGGAACTATATGTTTGTTAGAACATTAACAAGTATCACGTGCACTAAGACACACTGAACCAAACAATCCACAAGTATCGGGTGAACAATTTGTATGATAAACAACCTCCGGATGACTTACCGTGTCCATAATGATCATAGGGTATCATTTGTCAGGACGGTGACCATCTACAAGCCCACTAGACCACTTACATCATCATCAGGTGAGTTTTCATGGCCCCATTTTACTATTTTACATTTTGGGGGAAATACATGCATCAATACTTGTGTCATTTTCAAGTGTGTGTACATTCTATCATGACTACCATGTGGAACATGAGACATTTTTGGTTCATGAGCTCACTAGTCCTCGTACATCGTTTACTGTAACCATTAGCTAAACATCTAGCCATGGAACACTTTAATAGATCTATTGGGTTGACACCCCCACTCTTGGTTAGTCGCTCTAACCGGTCACATACAAAAGAGTGTTAGTATTCTACAATACATACATTGTCTTTAGTGCCAATGCGCGAGGCACAACAGTCAAGAGGTTTGGTTACAGGACTCATGGTTTGCACAGTGATCATTTGCCTAGCTAGCTTATGATTGGTCATACACGAATTACACGTTGGTTTTACTCATCACAAACAAAACCCATGAACTCACCAACATTATTGTTGACAAAACTCGTTATGCATGTGTTTCAGGTAACTAGATGGAGGGCCACATGGATTTGAGGGAGAGGTTCGAGCAAGCACTGTGTGGTACCACTATGATGGTTTTACCTTATTGTCCTATTTTTATTTAGTCATGAGAGTAATAGACACGTATTCTCTTTTGTTAACGCCATGGTGACGTTTTTAAATAATTAATGACAATGCCCATCTTACACGGTGGTACTATTTTGAATAAAATTTTGTGATTGCTTGAGCCTTGTGCTTGAAAACTTTTCGGTCGTTACATCTCGTGTTTCCGCCTTGGCGGGGTGTGACACCCAACTAGGCACCCACAACTTGACACAACGCGACCCAAAATGCTGAAAGAATCGAAAACCGTAAACGAAGATAACGAAAACAGGCACTCCACGCCGAAGAACTACTCCCCAAAGTTAAAACACGAAACAAAAACTACAGACTGCCACAAGGTTACTCCTCCCCGATCGAAGACACGCTGGAGACTCTCTCGTGATCAGTATAAATGACGCACCTGGTACCGCCCAAGTAGTACCTCCAGGCCTCCGACATCAAGTTGACGAACACACGATGACTAAGTCTAACCGCTACAGAACTCAACGAGTACGAACAGGCAACGATACAGAAATCAAAATGAAACCAAAGCATAGTGACAAGTAAGAAAAGAACGTACCAGTAACGGTGTTAGGATCCACCTCATTCTCCCTTGCACCAATGACGTAAGCACGAGCAGCCCGACCGCCACCATCGTTGTTTCAACCTCCACCCGCAACCCTTGCCTCGATTTGATTCAGCTTCGGGCAATTACGCTTGATATGCCCCAACTCCCCACAGTTATAACACCCACGATTTCCCTAAGGAACAGGAGCAGGGACGATCGCTTGACCTGGAACTGTCTGAAGGTTGACTCTGCAGTTTCTAGCAACATGACCCACCTGCTTACAACGATTGCAACGATACTTCTCACAGTCGCCATGATGATGGAACCCGCATTGATTGCACTCCGGTAGTTTCCCCGTGTACCCGCCTTACCTCTGACTCGAGGACGATCCCAAAGCTTCAGTCTTTCTCACCTGCTGCTGCGGCTGACCCGAGCTCGCCTTCCTCCCAGTACTATCCCACTTCCTTTTGTTATCCCCCGGTGTCTTCACATCAGAGCCTCTGGGAGGTAGAACACCCTCGGCTATCTTCATGTTGGTCATTTTGGTAGCCGACCTAACAGCCTCAGCAATAGTAACAGGATCCCTTGCAGCCACCAACCCTGCGATCTCCGGCACCAACCCGACGATGTACTGCTCGATTCACCTGTACTCTGCGTGGATACACCTGGGCACATCACAGCTAACTCATTATGCCGGATAGTGTACGCCTCGACTTCAGAGCCCACCATCTTGTGATCCCACCATTTCTGCTCTAACCTCTTGACCTCCTCACGTGGACAGTACTCCGACTTCACCCTATGCACGAACTCTGCCCAAGGAATGGCATTGGCCTCCCCCCAGACCAAGTGTCTGTGTGGTGGAGTTTCACCATGTCAGTGCGGGTCCCTCGAAGGTTCCCGAAGCAAACTTCACCCTGTCAACCTCTAGGCACTTACACAAAGCAAACACTGATTCAGTCTTCTCCAACCAGCTCAGCAATTCCACAGCGCCCCTGGTACCATGAAAGTTGTGGGGCTGACAATCCTTAAACCACTTATATGCGGTTCCCGCACTCACCAAAGTAGCACCTGTACCCGCGAAAGTCTGCTGAGCTGCCTGAAAAGCGGCCAATGCAACGTTCAGCTATTGCTAGAACATCTGGTTCAACTCATCTCGAGTCAAGGTGATGTTACCACAACCTCTGCCTCCGCCGGTGCGGCTTGCACGGCGACCCCCAGTACGTCCACCATTACGACCAGGCATCCTCTGCTAGAACAAGAACAAAACACTTAACCCATCACCAACGCTAAACCAAAAGAAATCAAAATAAGTCAAGAACTGGGTCCAAACGTGACCATCGATCCCAACACGAAGTCCACCAAGTCTTCCATGCATTTCAACTTATGATTTCGTGTGCACCCGAAATAATAAATTGCTCTACATAGTCCTCTAAGCGTGCCCCGAGTTTAAACCTTAAGCCATTGGACACCCACAATTTATAAAGAAACAACCAACTCGAAAGATCAACAAAAGTTCCTTCGACTTCAAACCCGAAGGAGAAGATACAATGGAGTTAGAATAACCAAAGATGAGATAGATAGTACGACACTGTAGGATAAGATATCGACACCCCGACAAGGTTAGTACGTTTACTAAAAGACAGGACTCATAAGTATGTGACCGTCTAGTGTGTGTGAGACTCGGCTATAGACTAGACGCGTGTGCGACTCCGTGCGCCTATCCAATTTCTGCAACTCTAACAACCTGAGAAAACATGCTAAAAATGTCAGTACAAAATACTGGTGAGTTCACAGGTTTTTAAGTAAAAACGTTTCACGAGCTTTTGAAAGAACTATCATGTTACTACTGGCTGATGAAAACACTTATTAGACGTTTGGACTATGAAACGAACCAACCAATGAACTATCGTTTACCACGACTAACGAACTACCAAACCATGGTCAACGAACTACTATAACATAGCCAACGAACTACCACTTCGTGGTCAACGAACTATTATATTCACAATTAACGGACTACCGCAATAACGGTTAACGAACTGTCACAACGTGAGCCACATAACATAGAACATAAATGAAACGTACAACCAACCCAGCATAACATGATCCTTTATAAACCGAAGTACTAAGCATGTTTCTCCCCCGAAAACGAAAACAGTAAAGAGTGGGGCCGTGAAACTCACCTTAGGGTGCGTCTTCCGTTTTAAAAGAGATCCGACACGTCTGTGATAGCCCCAACTAGTGGCGACCTATCAATGAGTTTAGATAAGTGTGATGACTACTAACCCGAAGGCTAACTAGTCCCCGATTGTCCAGATCTTGACTACGTGTGTTTAAAAGTGTGTTTGAACGTTAACCGGACATCCCAGACAAACCCGACATCCCATTGGTGACCCATCACATCAATTAATCAAGTACATAGTGTTAACATACAAGTTTCAAGCATACAACACTTAGTTTGCATCAAAAATCGCATATACGAAGTCGTAAGGTCGAACCGGAAAATTTCTGGGATTGGTTCGACCCCAAGGGCTTCTGGTTCGACCCATGGTCCCTTGGTTCGACCCCCATGATGTTCATTCAACCTATTCACAAGTTCATTCGACCTAACACATGTTTATTTGACCCTAACACATGTTTATTGATGTAGTGTAAAATACATCTATTTCCAGTGTAAAGTTTGAATAGTTTTCGAGTCGTTTAGATAGTGTTTTTATTAGTTTTAGGCTTGTACCGGTTTATTTTATTTAGTATAGGTTTTTATAGATTTGTATTAGCCTTGTGTCACTTTAGTACTTATTTATTTATTTTATATTTTGGTAGGTGTTCGAATGGACGTTGGAACGTGAACGAGTAACTTTGGTCAAGTCAAGAACACCCGAGTCGAGATCACGTAGTTATAATACTATATATAATAATTCTATATTAAATATAATAAATATAATAATAATAATAATAATAATAATAATAATAATAATAATAATAATAATAATAATAATAATAATAATAATAATAATAATAA
Organism: Ambrosia artemisiifolia; assembly: GCA_032199755.1. NCBI lineage: Eukaryota > Viridiplantae > Streptophyta > Magnoliopsida > Asterales > Asteraceae > Ambrosia > Ambrosia artemisiifolia. The sequence continues at coordinate 27,273,739 of CM063529.1, read as the reverse complement.
TAATAGTAATAGTAATAATAGTAATAATAGTAATAGTAATAGTAATAATAATAATAATAATAATAATAATAATAATAATAATAATAATAATAATAATAATAATAATAATAATAATAATAATAATAATAATAATAATAATAATAATAATAATAATAATAATAATAATAATAATAATAATAATAATAATAATAATAATAATAATAATAATAATAATAATAATAATAATAATAATAATAATAATAATAATAATAATAATAATAATAATAATAATAATAATAATAATAATAATAATAATAATAATAATAATAATAATAATAATAATAATAATAATAATAATAATAATAATAATAATAATAATAATAATAATAATAATAATAATAATAATAATAATAATAATAATAATAATAATAATAATAATAATAATAATAATAATAATAATAATAATAATAATAATAATAATAATAATAATAATAATAATAATAATAATAATAATAATAATAATAATAATAATAATAATAATAATAATAATAATAATAATAATAATAATAATAATAATAATAATAATAATAATAATAATAATAATAATAATAATAATAATAATAATAATAATAATAATAATAATAATAATAATAATAATAATAATAATAATAATAATAATAATAATAATAATAATAATAATAATAATAATAATAATAATAATAATAATAATAATAATAATAATAATAATAATAATAATAATAATAATAATAATAATAATAATAATAATAATAATAATAATAATAATAATAATAATAATAATAATAATAATAATAATAATAATAATAATAATAATAATAATAATAATAATAATAATAATAATAATAATAATAATAATAATAATAATAATAATAATAATAATAATAATAATAATAATAATAATAATAATAATAATAATAATATGGACTTTAAGTCCATGTTTTGTAAAGTGGCAGGAAGAAAAAATAATAAAACGGAAACTTTGTTCAACCCAAGGCCCAAGAATGTGTAGGGCAGTATTATTATTTTTCGTGGAGGGCAAGACAACATCGATGGAAATATTATAAAGAGAGGGGCCGCTAATATTTTCGAGAGGAGATTATTATTCCGAAGACAGCAGCGGCAGCGAATTGGTGACAGGAGCAGAACAACAAATATTATTAGGGAGGCAAGCCAAGGGTTGAAGGTTCTAAGCTTTAGAAACGAGTATTCGAGTGTCAATCATTCGGTTCCTTCGTTTATTTATTATCTTTATTCTTGACAATGATAGCTGAACTTTTATTTGTTTTTGTTTCTATTTTCAAGATAATTTGTGGCTAAAACTCTTGTAGCTACCTAGACTAAGACAAATAACTATGTTTTGATTTGCGTTTTTTTATGGTTTTTGGAACTTGTTTTGGATTTATGATTCAGTAAACATTTTGATTTCTCTAGATCTGGTGTATGTGCGTACCTATTATTATTTGATTGTCACTTATTCACTCCACTTGCACTTTTGTGAATGTCTTTCATGTATGAGTGCTAGTTAGGTTGCAGACTTTGTGTAGCAACTAGTTTATGGTCAATAGTCGCGAGTTTACCATAGGAGTGATATTTGATGGTTAGACGATTTTAGGTATTTTTCCAAGTTCAATAGCTGTGAGGTGAGGGCTTGTTGGTATGTCTAGGTTGTTAAATTGCTAGGTTAGAGGCTTTGTGAGAAGATCTGCCTAGTTTCCCTTTCAATTCTTGCATATCGAGTTAGATCTAGGCTTCAATAATTACCCCTTACACCTAGTGTAGTGAGGCTTTCGCGCTGTGAGGTAGATTGTCTAACGGGTACTCGATCATAAGAGTTAGATAACCTGTGAGGGTTTGTACTCCAACCGGTGGCTTAACAACACAACAATATTCTAGGGTTTCCCCTTGAGAAGGGTCGAGGGTGTCTATTTATTCTTGATGTTTAGTATTTTAAGATCCCGGTTCCAAAGCAGTTCCATAACCATAGAAGCTTATCAAGCATAGTTAGGAGTCTGGTCTAGGTAGTGTCTTGTCATCATCTGAATTCAGCTCAGCTCAATTCTCGTTTTAGTTCAGTTTAATTAATTTTAGTTAGTCTTTATTTTATTGCATTTTATTTTTCGGTAAAACCCCCCTTTAAAATAATAAATTAATTTAATAAATATTTAGGATAAGTAATCGAGTCTAGTTTTCGTTTTCCATTAGAGTCTCGTTGGTTCGATATCCGGACTTACTTAAGCTATACTAGAGTCGATAGGTTCACTTGCCTGTCAGTAGTTTAGTTTTAGAGAGTCTAGAGTATTACTAGGTGTCTAGTTTTAGGTTTAATTTAGTTGTTTTTATTAAACTACTTTTAGTACATCATTTATTCGACCTTAACGTATGTTAATTAAACCCTAACACGTGTTAAGTCGACTCCAGAAATGCACATTCGACCCCAGGTATGTACATTCGACCTATTTGAGCTACATTCGACCTATTTCAGCTGCATTCGACCCCACGAAGGGTCGAATGAGTTCCACGTTCAACCCTCTTGCTGCAAAACTTCATAAAACGCGCCAAAACGCATCTAAACAGTCCGAAAACATCACGGAACATCACCAATCACAGCAGTCAACTATCATTAACATATTCCCACAAAACCCTACCAATTTTATCCCGAAATCCGTCCGTTTTACAAGTTACCCAAAATGGCAAATTATGGAGATGTCACATCATACGCATGCAATGTTTACCCAATTAGGAAACTTTCTAAAAAACATTCAATAATTAACTCAACATGTTCAGGTTATCATGTGTAACAAAACCCCTAATCATTTCATTCATATTATCATCTTGAATCAAACCCTAAATCTATCAAAATCCCCAAAATGAGTAACATATCAACATCTAGCAAACAATAACCTAAAATAACCCAATCTCATCATCAATAACAGCTCTAAAACATTCCTATAACATCTATACAGCATCAAATCACTAAGCAATACATAGCACAACATAAAACATCATTAATACCTCATAAAAACACCACTAACACATGTTGACTTGTATGAACCTTATGTTTTATGATTAGGTTTTCTTTAGAAAGATGTTAGGAAGGTTTTAATTGTGAAAACCATCTTAAAACAGATCTGGACCTTTGGGGTTAAATGAAAATGAATAAAAAATGATTAAAAAGGGTTTTGAATGAAGAACACACCTTAGATCTTTGTTTAGGAGATGTTTGTAGGTTAGGTTATGAAAAACATGATTAAAAACTCCTTCCCTGGTGATTAATATTGATAGAGAGTGTTTAGAGGCGTTTAGGGTTTGTGAAATGATGAAAAATTGCAAAGTGTGGTATTTATAGCCTGTGCAGGTTCGACCCCTTCTTGAGGTCGAATGGGGAATGGGGTGGTCGAATGAGGGTTTCCAAGCAACTGTGTACTGATCCCTAATCGAATAGTTTGGGATTCAGAAGTGCTCTTTCTTTATCCAGGATATGATCCCCCCAAAAATAAACATGTATGGAAGCTAGAGGTTGTTAGATAACATGCTCGATATGGCATGAGTTCTAATATCATAAGTGTTTCAGTTACAAATGTTTTTTGACAAGCCTTTGCTGCAACACGGCCTGTTGCAGCAAAGGCTTATCAAAAAGCATTTGTAACTAATCGTGTTGGAATGAATCGATAAAAAGATTCATTCTCTTTATAAAAAATAGGAAATAAAACCAACTTAATTAAAAAAACATTTGCGTGCTCCTTGGTTAGAACCTCTAAGGGGTCCAAATGGGTTGGATAATTTGAAAAATACGAAGAGCAAAGCAAATGAAGCATGTCCAAAAGTAAACCAACCCCTCTACAACTTTTTATGTAATCAACTAAAAGCCCTTACAAAATGAGCAACTACCGGATTCAGGTTTTTGTTCGAGCTTCGTTAACGGGTCAACATACAGGCTACAAAATGTGTTCAATAGGTATTGCTGATGATGGCCAAAGTATTTTTAAAAGCGAATCATCATATGGTCACAAGATATTATTATATTATTTACAATCCTATAATTTTGTTCTTGATTATTAGATTGTAATGGTTGGAGAAGAAAAACAAATTTGTTAATGATATTTTTAATAGACGATTTTAAATCCGTGTTTAGAAATTGTGTTGAGAAACATCTATGAGTCAAATTTCTTCATTTTTTAGACTTGCCTTTTTTTAGCAACCCAGTTTACTTTTTTTTCCGCTAAAAATTGTAATTCCTGAAGAGGGTGTATAATGGAATTAAAAGAAGGAAATAATCCCTGTTGGAAGGAAGTGGGTAACTAGAATATTGAAGGTATGAAATCCTATTGCTGTTACTCTTGGATATGCATACATAGCTATTAAAATTGAGTCTTTTTTATTGATTACATTACAGGTTACAACCCAATATATGTCTATAATGCTGAGATGCAAGGGAGAGAATTCCATCCTTTTTATCTCAACAAAGGGTGTAGTGGTCGGGTCCTCATTCGAGTTTGATTCCCCTGGTGGTAGGATACACATCCCTCCCAGATTCCAAACCCAAACATGTCTACCCTTGAAGTAGTAAATGCATTTTAGTATTGATTTGATGAGGAATTTGAGTCGTCACCAAGGTATCATATTTACTATGCCTCTAATTACCCAAAAATACTTCAATTCGAAGCCATATTAGTGGGTAAGTCATTTATAATTGATTGTTGTAGGTGAAAGGAACTATTTTCGATGTAGCTTCAACCAATACATCAAAGTCATCAGCATTCTACGCAACTAAAAAGGCATGCATTGAGGGTGTTTACGAGATGGGTTTTGTAGGCTGGCAAGATAGTGCAACATTAGCTGCATAGAAAATTCATGAGGGGATTGCCGGATTGCAGTGGCCATGAAGAAATCAAGTCTCAACAAGGCTCAAGGTCTTAGAGAGTGGCATGTTGAGATTTCTGCCGTGAAGCGCGGGGAATCCCCCTAGTTACATATTATTGGCGGGAAGGTGAATAGTAACAAGTTGTGATGCAACTTTTGAATTGCAAACTCATCCTATCGACAAAAAGGTTTGATTATTAGACATTGAAAAATTCTTGTGCACGACACACTGCACTCTCTTCAGAAAACCAACAACTTCAAGGGCAAGAAACCCAAAAGTATTAAAGGCAAAGAGAATAAAGACATGCGAGTCTTAGCACAAGCTTGTTCATGCTTAGCAATTTGGCTTGATTTTGCCTTCAACGTAGCTTGGCAAGCCACGAACCGGTTGTCCCTAGCCCAACAAAGGGGACTCCGTTAAGGTCCGCACAAACGTTCGACATCTCCTTGCAATGAACAACATGCTCCCCATAAATTCACAAGGGTCTCTTTTGTGTTTGTTGAGATTCATGCCCGCTTTAGCAATCATAGAGGACATCCCTAACTAAATCATGTATGTATCTAAAGTTCGACATCTCCTTGCAATGAACATGCTCCCCATGATTATCAAAACAAACCTTACGAAAAACTAGACAAGGTTCACGAGTTGAAAGCAATTAAGGGGATTATTAGACGGTATTTACGAATGATCTGATACTCCACCGCAAAGGTGTGTTGGACTAGCCTTCAATGGGGATGACGGTAAGGAAATCTTGAGCATGAGAACCTCATTGACACTCTAACGATGTTTTCTGACGAAAGATATGTCAAACTTCTCTCCAAAACTCTGGACGGATTTACTACATTTTGGGGTTTTAAGTGGGGTTGTCCTTATTTGCAAACCAACCAAGATCAGGATCAAAAAAGAATTGAAGTTGTGCAAACTACCCAATGCACACCCATAATCTAAATCCATCTCATCAATGCTACAATCCCACAAATCATAGTCTTGTAAATTGTTAAAATGTACTATTTTACTCTATATGTTGGTACAAGTGGTTGTTACATATTTTGTTTATTTGTGTATTTATTATTATTATTTTCCAGTTTTATTAAACGTTTTTTGTTGCTTTAATATGATGGGAAAGAAAACAAATAACCAAAGCCTTGTTGGGTCCGAACGGTAAAGCACCCCACTCCCAATCAATGACCCATGTGATGTGGGTTTGAGTCCTCCCTCTCCACACAAATGTATATATGTTTTTTGGACTTCATCCCACACAGTCGCATACAATTATTTTTTCTTTAACTATTTTAATGTTAATATTTAATTTCATACTGTTTTCCACTTATAACTTTTATGATGTTTTCATACCGTCTGAATAAACTGATGCGCCATACTTATTTTTATCAACGTTTTCGTATAAATTTTATCCAAAATCAAACATGTCTATGTTTTCATGTAAATTTCATTAAAAAAATAAGCCAGTCAAATATCATATATTTTTACTTCTTTTCGTAAATATGCTTGCGTGTTTTTTGACCACACTTTTACAGTGAAATAACTTTTTGTTGATTTTCGAACATTCGGTTATGATGCTTTTTATCTATGTTGAAGTTTTATTCAAATTTTATCAAAAATCAGCATGTTGCCCTTTGCGAAACAGGTGAATATTACCCTATATATTTATAAACGTGAATAGTACTTAGACTAACTTTAATGCATCCATACTTGTGCTATCCAAGATGAGGTGGAGGACATCCTTAGTTAAGGGCCCATTAAATTGCATCAAAAAAATTAGAGATGTCCAAGTGCAAGGGCTTATGTTGTTTGGTTTTTGTGCCAAATTTAATTTAATTTAACTTTATTATATTTGTTTTCAAGTGTCTCTTTTGTAGAGAACTTAGTCAAATGATTAAATTTAAAGAAAAAATGGGTGATGATATGGAAAATGTAAGGATATATTAAGATGTTTGTATGGTTGGAAATAAAATTAAGATTTTTAAGGATTTGTAAGGATATGATGTGGCAGCTGATTAGGCAGTTAAGGGCGGCTAAGGACACCCTTACCATTGTAGATAGTCTTATTCACTATTGGTTAAGCTATATTATTTTTATATTAACATTTTATTAAACATATTAAATTTATGTTAATTTTTGTGTCAAATCTATGTTATTATTATGGGGTTAGAACGGACTGCGATTGAACTCATTCAAGCGGCATTGGAACCGTCTTATCAAATCTTAGGACGTTAGTTTTTAGGTCTTCGTTTTTTTGGGTTTTAGCTTGTAGCTTTTAGAATATGCGTTATATCATTGTGTCTTTTACGTACCATTGTGTCTTTTTCTTATTTCATCATTGTGTCTTTTTTCTTCAGCATCGTGTTATATTTTTTGGCACTATGTTATATTTCGTGGCTCATTGTGTCATATTTCATGATCTATTGTTTTTTTTGTATCCTTCTCACCCTTCTCATTTTTGTTACACTGTGTAGAATAACTTGACCCTATTATTATATTACAATTTTATAATTGTTTTAATATACATATACTAATTTATATTATTTTTAGCGTTAAAATCCCTATGTTACGACAATAAGCAATAACGTGCTTATATTTATTAGCATTCCGATATGGTTTTTTTTTCACGCAGTTGATACTTGTGTACGATTATAATTTGTTTAGATTATGATGTACTTTTACGTCGTTAGTTGCGATTTCCTTACCTGCAACTTCAACGAACCAAACACATGTATATATTATTTTCGTTAATTTTACGACTTTTGATTTTGGCTTTTATATCATTTGTGATAGTATGCGATACCGGTTGAACTCTTATTGCGTCCCTGCCGCAACACCGTTTAGATTAAAGCTTAAATGGTCAATATTCACCCTTCAATACACCATGTAGCAAATTTAATTCTCTTTTTTTATTCAACATATTATAGTTAAGCTAACTTTTAACACTAGACATGCTTACTTAATCAAGTTGTTTGCTTATTTTTACCATCATTTAGATTAAAACCTAAGTAGTCCAATGTTAATCCATCAATATACCAAACAACAAATCCTTGCCAGTATCCTCTTACCATCCCGCCGCAAAGCGCGGGCTTAAATACTAGTTACTTTACATTTTAACTTTTAAAACATTTTATGCAATACTTAAAACATATTGTTAACTTATAACTAACTGCCTCACGATTTTTAATGACCCTAATCTTTTTATACGCTAATATAATATATTTTTTTCAAAATACACCATAAACACATTTTATTCTTTTTAATTTGAATATGATATTGATGATAAAGTTTCTTTTACATGATTATCAATGTATTTCTCATTGTGACACGTAGATAACCTCTAGTAAATATACCATAACATATAACAAAGTTCAAAAAATAAAAGAAGTAATTTTTTTTATATTCTTCTGAAAAGTGTATGGTCCTGAATATTTTTTATTTAAATATTTATATTCCTACCCCATTGATCATTTCCCTACACAATTACAAAGGTAAATAATAATAGAAGAGGACACATTCTTCTGTCTCATCGGTTTCCTTTTCTACAGCAGTCATCTCAACTAGTCCCCAAGAACCAGACCACTTCCCCCAACTCACCCTTCATCTCTGACATTAACTCAAAAACCAAATAAATTCACTTCAAATCTCATATCTAGTGTTCATTGTTCAAACCCTCCATCTGTTCTTCATGGGTTTTTCATTTTCTTTCTGATTTTATTATTTTTTTGAATAATATCACATCATCTTTACCAATCATTATTAAACAATCTAGATCGGATTATAGAGTGAGTTGGGTAAATGGGTGTTCTTGATTTTGTCTAGGGTTTCTATAAAAGTTTTAAACAAGTTATCAGTGTGGACACAAATTTGGTAAAGAAAAAATGATGTCATTTTGTTTCTTTTCTTTTTTGTGACTTACAAAATAATTTTTTTCCATTCAAGGAAAACTCTTGATTTAAACGCTGGTTTATTCCATGTTTTCTTGAGAATATTATTATTATTATTGCTATTATTTTATTGAAAGTTTGCCAAAAATAGTGTGTGTGTGACATTGGAATTGAAGTATGATGGTTAGGGAAAAAGTACAGATTAAAAAGATTGATAATGCTACTGCTAGAAGGGTTACTTTCTCCAAGAGGAGAAGAGGGTTGTTTAAGAAAGCTGAAGAGCTTTCTGTACTTTGTGATGCTGATGTTGCTGTTATTCTTTTCTCATCCAATGATAAGCTGTTTCATTATTCCAGTTCAAGGTATGATCTAGGTTTTTGTGTGTGTTTAAATTGATTAAATTAATATTAATATTATGTTTATCATCTGATTGTCTGGAATCTATTATGTATGCTTGCTTCTTAGTATTGTATATTGTGGCATTTTTTTATGTTATGCAAAAGAGACCGAATATGTGATTCGAACCCAATAACCCATGATCTTCCGGTCACAAAATGATTGATTTTAGATTCGATGGCTGATCGATATAAGGTAGCTTAGAAAAGAAACAAGATCAGATGCTTTTGTGGTTAACTACTTAAGGTATAGTTGTTTGCTTGCTCTTATGAGCATTCATTTCACTTATATGTGGTATTTACTTTATGTTATGCAAAATAGAACGATCTTGTGATTTAAACCGTGCTCTTCCAGTCACAAATTGGCGGAATGCGGATTATATGTTTAATATATCTAAGTAGCTTAGACAGGAAATAAAAGTATGTTTCTTTGCGTTTTGCAAAGCTGGCTGTTTTTTTACTCAAACCTGTGATCAATGAAGTGTTGGAAAAATTGGATCGAGCAAAAACAATGAACTCGTTTTTTATGACTAAATCACAAAGTCGCGACACTTTGATTAGTATCAAAAGACGACTCTATACAATGTATAATCTGCCTCTATTTATACTTAACATACCTTGTTTCCTAAGCTATATCAAACTCCTAATAATATAAGCATCCAAATATTAAGCAAATTCCTAACCATTATCTCTAATTCAATTCACTAAGCTTTTTCCTTTGCTCTTATTTATCGGCTCACTCAATGATTTCACACATCTTTTAAACTCTTTTGGTATATCTTGTCCTAATACCACCACTTCAAACTTTGACCCTTCAATTGTTACAATTTTAATCAAACTCATCTTTGCACATGTTAATCAAGCTTGCTTCCTTCATGAAGAATGGTATTTAAATTGTTGTTCCAATAGTGTTAGGTTAGGCAATAAGTATAAGATACAAACTACATCACATGGTGACATGCTATCATACTTATCTTGTTAGGATCTATTTATATGAAGTGTTTAAACTTTAAAGCATTTTTTTTTGTCATTGATATATGTGTAACCAACACATGTTTATGTAGGATGGAAATTTGTAGGTAATTGCATTATGTTTGAGAGTTTATGGATATTGTCGAATTCTTTTCATTACATGCATGTTGAATTGTAAGTTTTCAATTATGTTGATCAATTATGAAGTCCCACACTTGACCCTAGCATGGTGTACACAAGTACATCATAAAAACTACCTTAAAGGCCAAGGTTAACCCGAAACACGCTACTACCTATTCCACAAAATGTCAATATTTGACTTGATACATGGTTGAGAAAACATGTGTGGATCCATCATATATATCTAAAGCATCCTTAGATAAGGTAACAGTAGAAGAATCTTGTGGATTTCAAGGATGGTGCAAGTATTTTTAATCTGAAAAGTTTAAGAAAAACCAATTACTCATTTGATGTGACCCTTCAAGAAATGAAAAGGGAATGTTTAGTCGGCATCGTGTGAAGAGAGGTCAATACGATGCTAAAGAAAATTGCAACTAAGCCTTGAAGTAAACCCAAAAACAAGAATTTGATATTCATAGTTACAACTCCGCCACACTAGTAATTAAGGTTAAGGATTGTTAAGGAGGGTTTGGTTGTATCGTAGCGTGGATCTAGGAGCCTAAGCTTTTTCTTACTCTGGTAGGAAGTCTATGTGTTTATGGGTTATGTTGTTTTTTGATGGCATATATACTACGTGACGCTTTCAATATTTCTCCAAAGGTAGTAGCTCTTTATTACTTTTTATTGTTGCTTGCTTGTCAATTGTATGGTGTGGAGCCGGGGGTCTCTCTGGAAGCAGCCTCTCTATCCACAAGGATAGGGGTAAGGTCTGCCTACATCTCACCCTCCCCAGACCCTACTCTTAGCTTTGCTAATTGTGGGATTTACGGGGTATGAATGTTGATTGATTGATTGATATAGTTGCAATATACAGGCCTAACAAATTATTGGCTTTACAAAACATCCATGTTTGCATTAATCAACTCATGTTCCATATGGAATGATTCACTATTAATTACATCCAGATTTAGAAACACTTTTGAGGCATACTGAGTAAGTAATCCAACTCTAAAAGGGACAACAATCTCATTTAGCGTTAAAAGTCCACCTATGAGTATTGTTAACTACATCTGTTTAGGATCTCTAAGCGATACTTTCTACGTGGTTTGTGATCCTTTTTAGGTCATCTTTTTTTTTTCTTTCTATTCTGATATTATTACTAGAATGTATTACTGCTAACTGATGCCCAAAGACACTTTAGGCTCTTTGAATTTTATTCAATAAAAATGAAGGATTTTTGGAGCAACCACTCTATCCCTTCTCACCATGTATTATTGTTGGATACTGCTGAGTATGTTTGCTTGTTTGTTTTGAACTTCACCTATAAACATGTAATAAACTGTTCTATAATCTCTTTTATGTTTAGCGGTTCTTCTATATGATGTAATATTATTGATTTGAAATACAATGATCACGTGATTATGTTGTCTAGACATCTTGTGTATATATTTGTATTTTTAATACGCAGCTTTTCTCTTGCAGTATGGAAGAAGTACTTGAAAGGCGTAGCTTGCACTCAAAAAACCTTGAGAAGTTAAACCAACCTTCTCTTGAGTTACAGGTGACCATATTTTTTTTTCTTGTTTCTTGCTATCTAGGTACTTCACAGTTATTTTCTATATCTCTTTGTTTCTCGTTGAGGCTTAGAGCAAACTGTAAGTTTGTGACTGCTGTTGAGTCACGGCGGATCATAAAAAAGACCCTGTGCAAAAATATATAATTATTTTGCTATATTCAATTCGTGTTCTCATGGAATATATGATGAGTTGTTGATCAAGTCCCAGATCAAAATCATTTAGTGATTTTCTTTTGTCATTCAGCTTGTTGAGGACACCAACTATGCCAACTTAAGCAAAGAGGTTGCAGAAAGAACCCTTCATTTAAGGTATATTTTGATACACATATAAATGCATGTATACAGATCAATAAAGAGAAAATACACATCTTTATTTACATGTAAGTATACAATGTGAAATAAGTGTGAAATATATGTATGTATATCGTGTATGGTATTTAGTTTGAACACAATTCATGAAAAGCAGGCGGTTGAGAGGGGAGGAGCTGCAAGGTTTAACTATTGAAGAGCTGAACCAGCTCGAGAAGTCGCTTGAAACTGGATTAAGCCGGGTCGTTGCCAAAAAGGTTTAGTTACTTTGTGTTAGTTATCAATTTTTTTTCTGTCTAGTGAAACCTGTGAGTTTTCTGGTTTTTCAAAAGCTGCCAGGTTAAATGTAATTTGTTTACTATCTTATGGAATGGATTCTTCATTATTTCTTTAAAACTATTTGTTTACCAGAGGTGTTAAATGATGTCCCTCCCTATGAGACTCGAGCGTCGGGTCCAACGGTGGATAAATGGTGTAGATTTAGAAGTAGAATTCAATTGTCATTAAAAAATAATAAATTTCAAAGTTGCACTTTTCACCAAGTACACTTCTTATTTTTCATCAAATTGTAACAATACTGTCTGAAGCACATTTTCATATTTGCAAGTACACAAAATTTTCAACATTCTTGATTAAAAAAAAAGTAAATAACTAGATTGATTTTGAACCACCAAAAGAGACACTTGTAAATGAGTCTTTAGGCATGAGCTTATTTATTGTTCTACTGTTTCAGGGCGAGGTGATTATGAACGAGATTCATCATCTTCATGAGAAGGTCTCATTTTTATACTTTGTTCTTAAGATATGTTTGAAATTTGTGACACAAAAGGACATTACCGCTGCTTTTAGAATTGCAGAAAACCATTTTGTAGCTATTTAAGAACTTACTCTAAGTTAACATGCAGGAAGTGAAACTCATGGAGGAGAATGACAACCTAAGACAAGAAGTACGACTCATGCTCTCTAAAGTCTAAGCTAGTTTCCTTTCTATTTTCATCTCTACTTGTGTCAAGAAAAGTAAAACCAACATACATTTCTTTGCCACCCTTTTGTGATTTGCCACTTCACTATAAAAGGGTGATATAACATTGTTAACCATCGTACAAGTTCTTCGAGACGTGTTCACCTACCATTATACTTTAAAGATGAAAAAAGAACGTAAAAAGTACACAAATGGGTTGCTAAATAAATTTTGTTGGTTTTGTTCGACTATTTTTCATCTGCTACGTGTTTTTGCTAAAATGCATTTGAATGGTGAATGAAGCTTTTGAAGATATCTAATGCTCGGAAGCGAATTATTTGTGATTCTGGTGATGAGGGGGTGTCATCGGAATCTACCAATATTTGCAACTCTGCTGGTACTCCACAGGATTATGAAAGCTCCGGTACATCGCTTAAGCTGGGGTGAGCAAGTTTCCTGCTATTGAATTATTTTGTTTTATCACGTTAATATTGATTGAGAGAACATCTTTTTATTTAATACAGTAAAACTTAGCTCAAATGAAAGTATCTGCTTATTGGGAATTAAAAATGTAGTTTTTTTGCATGTTAGGTGAGCTATTTTAATAACTGAAACAACCTTAAAGTTGCTAAATGTGACATAACTTATGTAGGAAGTTCCCTTTTTTTTTCATTCATGTTACACTTTAAACAAGCAGATTCTAATTTGTTATTAAGGGGAAAACTTCACACACTAGTAACTAAGTTCCCAAGTGTTCTACTAAAGTTACTAAATGTTTTTTTGTTCAACTTGTGTTCTATATATCTTGTGAAATAAATGTTAGTTTCTTTCAAAACAGAATGACCCAAATGAAACATATATGTATGAATCTTAGTTGCTATTTAGTGTCTTTCTTTTCTTTTCTTTTCTTTTCTACCACCTCTTTCTTTAGGTAATAGAACCTAGCTAGGATTCATGTATGTTGCATTTAAGCTGCTTAATTTATGTTTGTTAACATTTGTAAAAAAAGTTCGCAACATTGGAACATATAATGAAAGTGAGTAATTTTTGAGAAACAAAAAATAATTGGTGATTTTAGTGGATGAAAGTTGAATAATTCTAGAAAAAAATAATAATAATAGTGATTTTAGTAACACTCTTAGGAAACTTGGTACTATTGTGTGAAATTTTGTTGTTATTTAACTATATTTACATGAACTTAAACCTTTTCTTTTTGTTTCTTTTGGTATAAAAAAATCAAACAAGATAAATTGTTCTTGTATCTTAACATGTTTTTTTCGATACATGCTTGATGGAAAGGTTTATATTACACTAATCACATCATGTGGGGTCATGGTGCAGGTTACCTCACTCAGGGTGGTGAATGCTTTATAGGATAACATTTGAATATCAAGTATGTAAATGTGGAGCTAATAATGCTAAACAGTGATTCCTTTTGAGCCCCTATGACATTTGAATTATGCTGGTTAGATGTACAACCCATGTTCTATTAAAGATTGCTGCAAATAAAATAAAAAACTGCTGCAAATTATTGACAGTTATTGTATAAACTTGGCTCGTTAGCATTATGTGTTTTGGTATGTATTTTGGATATTTCCTACACATAAGAGACACAATAGTGGGTGGAGTTGGTTAAGGCAATAAGGCATTTCTAGTTTTGTGGTTTAATAAATGATTTGAAACATGAATACAAAAGCTACTAGACAAATGAATACACTTTTTTGAGGCATGTTATTTACACAAGAACAAAAATTAGGTTTGCAAAATCTTCTACGGGCCGTAGAGGACTCTACGGCCTGTAGAGGGTGTCAATGCATTAAATGCAAAACCCTCTACGGCCCGTAGATATGGAGACCATCAATGAAGAGACTGACTTGCAGTGTGTCAGTCTGAAAAGCAACCCATCTATGGGCTGTAGAGGCCTCTACGGCCCGTAGACAGAGATAGTCCTCTACGGCTCGTAGAGAATATGGCCTCTACGACCCATAGATGATCTCTACGAGCATTTTTCAGCCATCCATGGGCCGTAGAGTTTTTTTGTTTTTTTTTTTTGTTTTTTAGATTGTGTTGGAATGGATGTGTTGAGTTTTTTTATAAAAAGTAAAATAGCATAAAAATATATATTTTTCACTTAATAATAAGAGAATTACACAGATTGTCCTTTAGTTATACATGAAATTGCATCCTATGTCATTTTTTCAAATTTTTGACACCTTATGTCCTTTGTTTTATACACTTGTTACACCCTATGTCCTTTAGGCCAAACCAAGTTAAAAAACTCGGTTAAGTTGCTCACGTGCCCCTCACGTGAGGGGCAAATTTGTCAATTCACCCTCATTAAAGGACAATTTGTGTAATAATAATAATAATAATAATAATAATAATAATAATAATAATAATAATAATAATAATAATAATAAAACAAAAAGTTCAGTTGTCCAAAACCCATCAACCCAAACCCACATTTACTGGTACTGTCATGTAAACCCGAACTCAGTGAAGAGACCAAAGAAAATGTCATAAACCCACCTCCTGAACACATAATCCTTCCTCCTAATGCCACTGTTCATGACCTTAAAGTTGAAGCATCAAAAGCATTTCAAGAAGTTTATTTGATTCTGAGACGGTTCCAAGCAGATGAGGTTGTTGGATATAGAGGTGTTGATGAATCCACCCAAATCAAGCTTCTGGTCGGGTCAAACATGGAGACAGTGGTCAACCATCCGCCTCCCTCCAACCCACCGCCTACATCACCATCGCCTCCCTCTAACCCTCCGCCTACATCACCACCGCCTCCCTCCAACCATCCTCTGTCAATTAGGGCTTCATTCAATTAGGGCTTCATTTTAAGAATCCCAACCATCCTGTGGAGAGAGAGAGAGACTTAGAGAGAGAGAGAGAGAGAGAGCGAGAGAGAGAGAGAGAGAGAGAAAAGGAGGAGCCGGAGGCCTCCAACGCCGGAGTACAGTGGTGGCGAACGACGATTGGGTGATTCAGTGGTGGTTTGTCATGATTATAAAGGCGGTGGTGGACTCCGAGGGGTTCAAATATCACGTTCTCTCTCTCTCTCTCTCTCTCTCTCTCATGGTTGTGGAGGTTATTAGGGGTGGTGGTCATGGCTGTGGAGGTAGGGGGAGGTGGAGGCGATGGTGAATGGTGGTGATCTAGACTTGAAGATTAAGAGGAGGAGTTGACCTGGTCAAGTTACCAGTCAATTCAGATACATAAGGGGAGAAGACATGGAGTGGTGAATTGACAGATTTGCCCCTCACGTGAGGGGCACGTGAGCAACTTAACCGAGTTTTTTAAATTGGTTTGGCCTAAAGGACATAGGGTATAACAAGTGTATAAAACAAATGACATAAGGTGTCCAAAATTTGAAAAAAGGACATATGATATAATTTCATGTATAACTAAAGGACAATCTGTGTAATTCTCTTTAATAATAATTTAGTACTAGATTATACCCCGGAGTTGAGAAATCTAATATGACATATTAATTTTACATATGAAATAGAATGATAATAAAACGCTCCATTCAAAGATAAGTGATACGAAGGTGTAACTATTCGTAGGGTTGAAGTTTCCATAACTTAAATGGAGGAACCGGATGGCCATACGATATTTGATTATTATAAGCACTCTGATAAATGAAGCGAAGCTGACCGGACAGTAATCAGGGTCACGAAGCGACAATCTTATAGAACACGCTCTTGATTCCTACTAGCTAATATAGGCTCACACAAACAAAGAAGACCCAATATTTACATATTAAATAAAAAAATTTAAAAAATTGGTTGTTTATGCTATTTTACTTTTATAATAAGAAATAAAATTTCTTTTATAAAAAACTCAAATAATATGCTTAAAACTAATAAAAAAACACTTAAAAAAAACATAACTACGGCCCATAGATGTTTCTTTTAAACTGGCCGTAGAGACCCTTATGGGCCGTAGAGAAGATGGCCTCTACGAGCATTTTTCAGCCATCTATGGGCCGTAGAGGTTTTTTTTTTAGATTGTGTTGGAATGGATGTGTTGAGTTTTTTTATAAAAAGTAAAATAGCATAAAAATATATATTTTTCACTTAATAATAATTTAGTACTAGATTATACCCCGGAGTTGAGAAATCTAATATGACATATCAATTTTACATATGAAATAAAATGATAATAAAACGTTATTTAACCAAAAATAATACTCTCAAACAAAAAAATTGTCTGTATAAACTAAATTCCATACCTAAAAAAAACTATTAAATTTAACAACAAAACTGAAGAAATGACTTATCCATCCGATTAAAGTTACTATTGGAACAATCAAAAGTAACAAAATTCAATACCTAATTAGACATCTTTATCTTAACCATAAATTGTTAATCTAATATCAAGCAGCGGAAATAAGAACTCAAAAATTTTTTATAAAAAAAATTGTTGATTATGCTATTTTACTTTTTATAAAAAAAACTTAACACATACGGAAAATTGATCTCTACGACCCGTAGAGGGTTGTGTGAATAAATTCACCCTTGTGTGAATATCCGGAGCCTTTTTATATCATTATTAATACATGTAATAATATTGCAGTTGATAGCGTCACTCCATTATTTCATAAGAGTATCAGGAGTGGGGTCGGGGAAAGTGGTGTGGGGCACATTTTTGGGCGGGAACACCGTCGCCAAGGGGGAGGAAGAGGGCGTGGCCCCTTTGGGCGGGGAAGAATTCACCGGCGGGGGGGGGGGGGGGGGGGGGGGGGGGCTTGAAAAGAGGTGGAGGGTTTTGATTGGTCAGAATTTTTTTTTTAACTTTAACACAATATAATATTATTTCCTTCCCCCCCCCCCCCCTCACTCCCCATAATTTTCACCCTTCACACACGGGTCTCACAAGTACCACATGGCGTATCACGCCCCTCTTTCCCCCTCCACTCCGGGTAGTCTAAGGATGCAATTGCTTTAAGTTTCATAATAGGTTTAACCACTACTTCACTTTGTTTGTTCATATTCCCCACACCACAATATTAAAACTCACATGTTCACGTTATACAAAGTATGGGTTAATAATCACAATAATTAGATCGATGTACTAAATTCAATCGTATCTTGACATTATTTTTTTCCGAGGTTAATAAATGAAAGAAAAGAAAGGAAATAGAATTAAGATAATTTTATGTTGACTTTGAAAGAAAGGAAAACAGTTTGCTTTCATTTATTTGTAACTAAATTATGGGTATGTTTGGCAAAACTAGCTGGTGACTGGTAGCTGGAAGCTTTTTAAATATATTTTGGTGTTTAGCAGAGTAGCTAGAGCTTTTAATCTATAACTTATAATAAAAGAATTGAACTTTGATGATGTGGCATTCAATGGAGGCCTCAACCCTTCCTTGAATGTGCCACACGGCATCATGTAGGATTTTTTAATTTTTGAGTTTTTTTTTAATAAATTATAATTATTTTAGGAAAAGATAAGAATTTAAAAACAAAATTAAATTTTCTCTCTAATGTTTCCTCCCATAACTTTTAAACGTTAATATCTTTTATATACGAGATTTTTTAAAGAAAAAAATTACACCAAATTAACGAGCGTTTTATTATCTTTCCAACGAGTACCATAGTGCTATATAAAAACGGAGAAAAAAACAACTATTTTTCTGAGGGTTTTGTTTTCAAATATATTTTACTCTACTAATAAATCACAAACAATAAACATAACTTCATAGGCAGAGATTCATTTTTTTTATATTTGAATATGATAACTTATGGCAGAAATTTGTTTAAAATAAATAATAATAATAATAATATTATTATTATTCATTAATCATGTATTGGCAAATTTACTCTACTAATAAATCACAAACAATAAACATAACTTCATAGGCAGATATTCATTTTTTTTATATTTGAATATGATAACTTATAGCTGAAATTTGTTTAAAATAAATAATAATAATAATATTATTATTATTCATTAATCATGTATTGGCAAATCATTAATTATGTTGTTATATTAGATATTTTATTATGTTATATTAGATATTTCAATCCCGGGACACTCCCGGGATAAAAGCTAGTAAAATGTATAAAATGATCAAAATTGGCATAAATAAAAGCTTGTAAAGAAGGTTTTTATTTTATTTTTAAAATAGAATGGGTATTTATGTCATTTACCAATTAAAAGCTTGTAGCTAGTAGAACTTTTTCTTAAAAGCTACTACTAGTAGCTTTTCACTATATAGTTTTTTCTCCAACCTAAAAGCTTCCAGCTCATTCAACCAAACAAGGCTTTTTATTGAGTATGAGTTTTTTCTTAAAAGCTTGAAGCTCCTAAAAGCTCTTAAAAGCTCCTTGCCAAACATACCCTATATCCCAGAAGTTTTTTGTGATAAACAAATCTAATATGAAATGTTAAAATATGTGTTATGATGTAACATAGAAATCAATGTATTACAATATGAGAAAACAACAATTTTAATCATGTGAATAAGAATGAAAATTTATATTAAAAAGACGTACGTTTGGATGAGGAGGAGATCCAGAAGTAACCATTGTAGCCTTGTAGGGCGTGATTGAGGCGATGGTTTTGAAAGTGTGACCTTTCTTTTTAAAGAATGATTTTAACCTATTCTATTCCGAATTAAAATAGAATTCCTATTTACTAGTTTGAACATTATTAGTGAGTTGACTAGACATAATTAATAAATTACCTAAACACATTGTGTTCTTTTCCTGTATGAAATGAACAAAAATCCACAAAAAAATAATTCTTTTTTTCGTTTTTTGTATAGCATTATGGTACTCGTTGGAAAGATAATAAAACGCTCGTTAATTTGGTGAATTTTTTTTAAATCTTGTATAGTAAAGTTATTAACGTTTAAAAATTATGGGGGAAACATAAGAGAGAAAAACTTTTGGGGAAAAATAAGGGGGAGAATGCCAAGTGACACACCTAAGGGGAAAATGACCTATTTGAGTGTCACGTAAGATTTCATGCTTTGGAATATTAATATATTAAATTATATCCCGGAAGCTTTCCGGGATGGAAAATCTAATATGATGTGATAAAATATGTGTTATAATGTAACATAGAAATTAATATACTATAATATGAAAAAAATAACAATTTTAATCATGTGAATAAGAATGAAAATGTATATTAAAAAGAAGATATATGTTTGGATGAGGAGCAAAGCTAGAAACAACCATTGAGAATATCTCTAATGCGTTCTTGTAATGCATAAGTCAAACAAGTTATAATCATGTCATGCCAAAGGAGAATATCTCTCATAAACAAACGAATAAGCATGTGGAGAATATATGTAGTGCTATGCTCGATAAGGCTCAAAATACTCACATGTAGGGGTAGGAGTCAATTAAGGAATTGAAAACACCATGGATGGTTCTTTTGTCTACCAAAACCTCCCTAATCTCCCGTAAGATTTTTGGGCGGACTCAAAGGGTTTGAAAACATTTTTGAAGACTTTGCCTTAGGTTAAGGTTTACTGATTTTATTGAGGTGTTCAAATTTTGCAAAAATTTTAAACACCTCACACTTATTTCTTTAGCATATTTTGTAATAATGATTTTTAATATGTGCATGCAAAGAATAAGTGAGATAGTCAAAGGAACAAGTATCTTCCCCCTTTTGCTTTCCATAATAATGCGTGCAGTCGATCCCCGCAGCCGCCTTGACACAAAGCTATCTCGAGAGAATCCTCTTGGGATGAACTACAATAGCTTATTAGTACCAAAATAAAAATAGAAACAAAAGTAAAAGACAAGCTACTAGGTCCTAATGCCGAGAGGGCATACCTGATGGTTAGAAAATATCAACAGTGAATGACCATACTTGATGTATTTTGACCATTTTTCAACCGTATGCACCAACCTCTCAACTTATTCATAGAAATCCGGGCTACCTCCCTGGTAGCGCTACGTTTTACATCTTATGCTCGAGAAAAGGGTTGTTGCTCCGACTGCTTCCTTCCCAGATTACGGGCTATTGGTCACGTTCTTCTTCCTTCCACCTCTTTTTCTTCCATTAACCTTTTGACGATTGTCCCAATACTCATCGATCCACTTGGTGTTGTCAATTCCCACCGAAGATTCGTCAGGTGGTGTCACAGTACCACCTTTGGCTTTTCTTTAATTGATAATCTATTTTTTATCAATAAAGTTAGTCATGTCGAACGGATCGTTGGATACTTCTTTTCCCTTGGTGATGTAGTGCAGCTTGTAGTTCCCAACCCGGAGTGTAAGAATTCCTTCACTCATATTTTTAGTGCTCGAGCGCTGGCTAAGAACGGATGACCAAGAATAATAGAAACATTACTCTCGCCCATGTTGAGGATGACGAAGTCGACAGGAAAACGAATTTCATACCTTAATAAGTAGGTTTTCCATCCGCCAACTCAATAGTAGCTGTCAAAGGTCGTGGCTCGCCCAAGTTGAGTTGATTGTAGATATAAGTAGGCATAACGTTCATGCTCGCACCAAGATTGGCCAAGGCATAAGTCGTCGGCATGTTACCTATGGAGCAAGGTAGAGAGAACTTTCCCGGATCGATCAGTTTCGGCGAGATACTTTGCTGTAGTAATGCTGCACACTCCAGTGCGTTGCCCTTGATTGCTGCCTCGAGGTTTCTTTTGTTGCTCAAGAAGTCTTCCAAAAATTTTGCATATTTCGGCATTTGTTGGATGACTTCTATAAACGGTAGGTTACATGGATCTGACTTAGGAGCTCGGTGAACTTTTGATATTGCTCATTCGTCTTCTGTTTCATCAAACGACCGAGATAAGGTATATTAGGTCGATACTCTATCCGTACCGCTTTTGGTGGTGGTTCTTGAGATGGAGCAATTAGAGGAGTTTGGTTGTTTGTAGGGCCTTCATTTACCGGTGGTGGTGAACTGGCAGTCGAGTTAATCTCTGGTGTGATAACATTTGGAACGGTTATTTGTTGGCTCGGCTGTAACTTCACTTTTGGGTGGGATGGGTGGTGTAACTTCCTCACTAGCAGGCATGGGTGGCTCAGGATAAACCCTGCTGCTACGAAGTGTTATTGCACTCACATTTGCTTTTGGGTTGGTCTCAGTATTGCTTGGAAGACTTCCTGTGGTCCTTTCTGTGAGTGACTTGGCCATAACGCCCATTTGTATCTCCAGATTTCAGACGGTGGACTCGATATCTTGAAGCCTTTTATCTGCATTGTTAAACTTTTCGTCCATTTGGGCTGCTATTCGGGCTTCGAGCTTGGCAAGCTTTTCATCCACCAATGCCTAATGTAGCAACTGGAAAATTTTTCTTTCTTTTTGTCTCTTTCCTTTTCGGCCCCGGGCAATTTTCAGGACTAAAATTCTTTCAACAGAGGGATGATGTGACACCCGGCATATTCAGGTTAATATTTGTACAAATGTATAAGTATACCTTAAAGAAAACATTTATCGAACGTACTTAACAGGGTCAGTTGAGTCGGTTTACATTACGTATTGTCCAGGGTTCAATGGTTCGGAGGATCATTGGGTGTAACATACGCACACACGAGTGTTGAGTCCCGTTGTTGGTGAATTACATGAATTGAATTAAGTGACAAACATGAATTGGTCCATATATGATGTGAAATGTGTAAATATGTGATTATATGACATTTATATGATTAGACATACTTAACATATGTTAGGATTGCATGTTCATGTGTTAGAATGTGTTAACATGTGTTAAAAAGCGTTTAAATGACAAAACCATAGAAAACCGAAAACCTGGGTTTTGGTTCGACCCTAAGGGGGTTCGAACAAACAACTTGGCTCTTCATTGGACACTTGAAATTATTCATTCGACCCAAAGAGGGTGCGCACCAACTAATACTATAAATACCATACTTTACAACTTTTTCATCATTTCACAAACCCTAAGTGCCCCCAAGTGCTCTCTTTCAACCTCAAACCTGTAGGGAGGAGTTTTTGACCTCGTTTTTCAGATCCTAACATAAAAAACCTTCTACATCATAAACAAGAGAAGATTCAAGGTATGTTCTTGATCTAAAACATTTTTAATCATTTTCATTTTTTTTATCAAACCCTAAAGGTCCAGATTTTTTATTTAAGATAGTTTTCATGGATAAAAACCTTGCCAACACCTTTCTAAACAAAAGTTTTTCATTAATAATGAGTTTTTATACAAAAATACATGTGTTAATGATGTTAAATGATGTGTTATGTATTATTTGTTGTTTGAATGATGTGTAGAAGATTTATTAGTGATCTATAACTGTTTTAGATGACGATTTAGGATTATTATAGTGTGTAATTGATGATTGATGATGTTTTGCCCATTTTGGGGGTTTTGTGTTATATCTAGGGTTTGTTCATGATAATATTGTTGATGTTATGATTAGGGGTTTTCATATACATGATAATCTAAGCATAATAATCTGATTATAAGGGGGGACGAAGCATCACCCATGCTGGTAGTGGTCCCGTGGACCGTTTTGCTGGTTGTATCTACCATGCTGGTAACCGTTTCTATTTTATTTTTGAATCAATATAAATCAGCTTTTTTATTATAACCTTGTGTATCATTTTTTTGTTATTGTTTTTTATAATTTAAACCGTGTGTTTTAAAAATAATAAAAATAAATTAAAACTAAATTAAATAACAAAAACATAAACATAATTCATTAAATATTAACCATTAATAAAAATACATCAAAAAAAAAAAATAAAGCTTAAAGCCGGCGCGTAAGGTGCCACACCTGGACATGGTCAAATGTGTGCCATTGTAACGATCCGCATAGGTCGCCTGGGTCATCTCCACAACAATCTCCGCCCCAATGCCCAGGTGGCGTCTCATTGTGCGCTAATACAATGTCGTCCTCCGATCACACTTGACATTTAGATCGACCCATTTTCTTTGCAAACTCGTGATTGTGCGGGCACCTGGCCCGACTTGTTGATTGAAGTCACCCAAACACGGTCCCAAAACCGTGTGTCCCTGCCACCTGACCCTTGATGGCATTGGCTCTGCAAGGATGGGTCGTTTTGTGCGTCTTTGACGAACACAACCAGGGCGATTTCTGCGTTTTCTGTCCAACGGGTCATTCTGATGTTGTGTGGTGTGGGTGTTCTTGATGTCGTGGTGATTTGAATTGTGTTTTCATCACCGTCGTATGGTGCTTTATATAGTAAAAAATCCAACCGTATTGCATGTAAAATTAAAGGTAATCTGACGGTTAGATGAGACCGATTTTAATGGAAGTAAATATTTTTTACCATGTTGGGTGGAGACGGTTATGATAATTTAAGTCGTGCAGACGGTTTGGTGATAAATTTAATAAAACTGTGTGAATTTAAAAAAAAATTATATTTGTATTTAAATGAAAAAAAAAAGAATCAGTGGAGTGCTGCCTCCAAAAAACTGTTTTAGTGAAGTAAATCAGTGAAGTGATGTGGTAGTGCAGAATTGGTTAAAATCAGTTAAGTTGAAAAAAAACTATGTAAGCACCCCTTATGCCCTAAGGAGATTTTGATAAGTTCCATTTTGGGTAAAGATTACATGCATTGATGTGACATTTCCATAATTTGCCATTTTGGGTAACTTGTGAAACGGACTGATTTCGGGATATAATTGGTAGGGTTTTATGGGGATAGATTAGAAGTAATCAACTGCTGTCATTTGTGGTGTTTCGTGATGTTTTCGGACTGTTTTGATGCGATTTGGTGCGTTTTATGAGTTTTTGCAGCAGTTGGGTCGAACGAGAAACTGGTTCGCACCTTCGGGAGGTCGACCAATTGAAGGGAGGTCGAATGAACAACTTCCTGACCCATTCGACCCCTCAGCAACTCATTCGATCTACTAGGAGGTCGAACGTACCTGGTTTTTGATGGATTCGACCCTACGACTTCATAAATGCGATTTTTGATGCAAACAAAGTGTTTTATGCTTGAACCTTGTGTGTAAACTATATGTAGTTGATTTATTTGTGTAATGGGTAACCAACGGGATGTGGGGTCTGTCTGGTGTGTCCGGTCAACGTTTAAACACATTTTCAAACATACGTAGTCATGATCTGGACAATTGGGGACTAGTTAACCTACGGGTTATTAGTCAAAACACTTATACAAACTTTTATCATAGATCGTCGGTATTTGGGACTATCGGATCGTGGCGGTAATTCTTTTATTGAACAACGCAAT
This sequence comes from Ambrosia artemisiifolia, assembly GCA_032199755.1. NCBI lineage: Eukaryota > Viridiplantae > Streptophyta > Magnoliopsida > Asterales > Asteraceae > Ambrosia > Ambrosia artemisiifolia. The sequence goes on along the minus strand of CM063529.1, from coordinate 27,248,454 downwards.
CTAAGGTGAGTGTCACAACCCCATTCTTTACTGTTTTCATATTTGGGGGAGAAACATGCGGTACAAACTTACTAAATTTTAGACCAACATATTACATTATATCACATGGATACTTAGTGACATTCTTCATCATTTAAAGTCCTCCTAACATTTAGTGAACCATTAATAGGTGGATACATAGCGGGGAAAGTGCGAATAGATGTATTGGGTCCGGTAAGCCCCACTCGGGTCGACTGGCGGTCGAACGAGTGCATATTTGTCCTATCTAACTTACGACACTGGGTGTTGACCGGAGACGGGTATTGAGGCATTCTGAGCTTCAGCAGTGGTTCACAACACTTTAGTATCATGTAACGATGTCTAGCTAGCATCATGTATAGATGTAAGGATTTTTGGGTCTGGTTTACAAACTTACAAATGTTACAAACTTTTACAAACTATATCTCTGTGACTCATCGGCACTGTATGTCTTGACTAACATTGCATGTCTTCTCAGGTCGCTAAGGTAGCAAGGAGTCTAGGCGCACTGGGGTCTCATCATATCATGCATATTTTGAACTTTGTTTGGTTTAACTACGTATTTATGAACAATGGTTTTGTAAACTCATTTGCTTTCGCTGTGTCTCTTGGGATTGTACAATCTTTTAAATTGTTTGGTTTGTTTTTATTACGTTGATTTCGTATCATATAGTTGTCATTTATTGTGACCATTGACTTGGATCCTGGTATGTCACGCGGCTCGTGGTAAAACCCCGCATGTGGAATTTGAGGGTGTGACAGATTGGTACCAGAGCCAATGGTTATAGTGAACTAGGACTGCATGTAGAGTCTGGTCTATAGCCGAGTCTCACACAATGGACGGTTACTGTCACAACCCGGCCACAGGGGGCCTGGACGAAATTATAGTTTGGTACGACATTCACGCGAATGCAAGCAATAGCGGAAACGGTATATAATTAACTAACTTTATTAATATAATTTATACAATATATTTACATAATACAATCTCATTTAACTACATCTAGTCCCTGGTCGTATATGCGCGGTTGGTTTCTATGGTTACTTGATCGTCTTCTGGTTCGTCCACTGGTTGTGACTCCGAGTTGCAATCATACATTCTTCATATCTCCAATGCCGGTACCTGAACACATGCTTAAAATGGTTTTGGGTCAACAATAATGTTGGTGAGTTCGTGTGTTTAGTTACATAGGCGCCCAAATTAGTTTATCAAAACAGTTTCATTTATCAAACAAGTTTATCTAGTTAGGGTGTTCCAATTCTACAAGCTGGCCACTCAACCCTTGGCACCTAGCCCATGCCTAACCATGTCTAGATGTATCAACAAAGTCTATGCCCGTTACTGTCACAACTTCCTAACCTATGTCCTGCCTCATAGGTTCCCCAATGGCAAAATATATGCCGCAACGACCCGTCGGTCTCAGTGGGGGTTTCCGGGTCTAGGCCGGACCACTGTGCGTGGGGGATTCCCCAAGTAGTACTACCCATATATTAAGTCGGCTCTATCCTAGAGTTAATGAGTGCCTGGTTCAGTATGCATAACAAGCAAGCAGGTAATCACGCTCTGTAAAACTAACACCCATAACAATATACAAAACAGTTTATAAGCATGCGTCACCCCAAAACAGTTTAAAAGTAAAATGAGGGGAGTTCATGAAACTTACATGTTTGCATAGCTAAAAAATATGAAAACTGGTACTCGGTATCGAATACCGACATCCTCCTGGTTGGGCCCTATGTCGACACACATTATCATTAGTATTTGGTTTCAGTTGTCATGGTTGCGCGTGGGGACTAGCTCGAGCATATACTTTCTATTTATTAAGTTATTCGTATTCGTCCAATCCTTTGTTTAATTTCCAATCTAATGGTCATATCTTGCATTCATATATATATATATATATAAATATATATATATATACATACATATAAATGTATATCACTTATTCTTAGTCCTTTAGTTAATCAAGATGTACTAGCGTCTACTCGACCCTACGACTTTCCTAAGTCTCGTCTTAGTCCTTTATGTTCCATTTTAGATGAACGTTTATACATTCAAGTTACGCCTTAGTATCTAGTTATGTCTGAACCAATAATCCCAATGTCTATAGTTTGTATCTTGTCCAATGTTCGAGTATATGTACATATCCTATAATCTGAAGCTCCATGCTCTTGTATTACTAGTCGTTTCTATGTTTTTATATATAAGTTAGTCCAATCTAATTAGCGTCTTAGTTCTGAATGTTCAAAGCGTTGTGTTTAATGTCTCCAATCATCTAGGTTTATGTATCAAATCTCAGGTTCTAATATTAATACTATAATCAATTTTAGATACAATTGTGTCCAAATCTACATGTCTTATTGTCCGAAGTTCCAACTCCACAATGTCCCTATGAATAGTCCAATTTTCCGAGTTCACATTATATCGTCCTAATGTTATCATGTCCGTTGTCCAATTATCAAGTTCATATGTCGCAATTTCTCTATTTCATGTTTAAAGTGTTATAAACTATTGTCCGAACAAATAGTCCAATATCCAAGTTCAATTGTCCGCAACTATCCTCCCTAGTATTCTCTCAAGTCTCACTATTTAGCTTATATTAACTATTACCAATATCAAGTTCCAAGTCACAAATACTAAGGTTCCTAGTGTCATGTCCAAGTGTTTGAGTTCTAACTATGCTAACAAATATATACACATTCACCGATTATGCTTGGTTCATTATAACGCTCGAAAAGTCCCACACGCTATATGTATATTAATATTTGAAACTAACAAATTCGTAGGTCCGGTTATACCTCGCTTTCGGTCCGACACAAATTGACCAACGTTGGCTGGGTTGACCAGTCAACCCTCTTGACTGACCAGTTGACCCGGTCAACCTTTGTTGACCGAGGGTTGACCATGTTGACCTCTGCTGACCTAGAGGTTGACCGAGGGTTGACCATGTTGACCTCTGCTGACCCGACTTTTAAACCCGAGCTCCTGACCAACCTATTATTACAATCATCTATCATCATCACCACGACACCACTGTAACCCATGAACCACCACCGTAACCATCCACCTTCTGACCTGTCCCGAACCTCTGACCACCGTAACACCACTTCAGCCACCTGCGTCCACCATAACCACCACCTGTAAGCTCATCATCGAGAACCAACATCATCCTCGTCACCCCATACAAACCTGACCAAACCCACGGCCAATCAACACCACATCGCCACCTCTACCGCCACCAGTGACCAACACAACCACCACCAGTTCCCTAACCCGAGACCCGTGTAGTCCTCTTCTTTGTCTGACAATAATCACCACCATCAACCTCCAGATCTGTAATCGAAGTGTAGGAGAGGAGATAATGTTTTTACCTTGGTTGACGATGACCGAGTAATAGGGTTGAACCGCCGCCGTGAACCACCACTCTGTTCCTTCTCTTCCTTCCCTCGATCTATCTCTCTCTTCTGCTTTCTCTCTCTAGCTTTCTCTTTCTATCTCCGCGTCTCTCTCTCTCTCTAAATAATAATCAGGTAGTGGTTTGGAGGTGGGGGTGTTTGTGTTGAGTTGGTCGGCCGGCTGCCGGAGCACCGCCGCTGGCGGTGGCCGGAGACGTCCTCTCATCTGCTCCCTCTCTCTCTAAATATGTATGTGGGTGTGATGTTTATAAAAATGGCCAGATGTGTGTATGTGGGTGATTTTATAAAAGAAATGGGGTGGGTTGTCAAAAGGAGAAGAGGACAAGTGTCCTCTTCTTTGATGACTCACCCGATTCGATCGGGTGCGAATTGGGTTCGTTAACGTGTTTTAACTCAGTCTCGCAACGTATACTAGTAATATTATTTATATTATCTGGTTCGGTTTTCAGTTTCGTACATAATCGATTTAATTAATATTTATTTTAGTTAACTTTTTATTATAACACAACACTAAAACGCGAAAAATTTTTAGGGGTCTGACCCGGGTTGTTACAGTTACACACTATGAGTCGTTGTAAGTGGAAACATACTAACTTTGTCGGGGTGTCAATAACATCATCATGCTTATTTGTTACATCATCTGTTCTATCTTTTGTTATATTTATCTTCTATCTGTTTCTATCTTCTATCTTACCTTCTTCTTTTGGATTTGAAGATGAAGATGTTAGCTTGTTTATCATTGCACGGTGGTGGCGTACATTGGAGTAGCTTTGGCACATTCTTGAGATCTGTCCAGGATTCAGACATCTTCCTTTCATACTCCAATGGACACACTTACCCACACACACTTTCTTGCACTAGTACTGGGTCCAGTAAACCTTTGAGTGATTTATTCACTCGGGGATCCTTATAAGCTTTGACATCCCGATCAGATGGTTCGTGGGTGATACGAATCGGTCGAATCGGGGTGATTCTATATCATAGTTGCTAGTGGTTTATTACTGGTGACGAATCTGAATGTTTTATACCTTGTGAATTCCAGAAGATGTCAGGAGTTCGTGGAGCTCATCGTGGTGGACGCAATGGTGGTCCTGGCGGAAGTGGTAGTCGTGGTAACATCAACATGACCCAGGAAGAGTTGAACAATCTGATTCAGCAACAAGTGTATGTTGCTATTGCTGCTTCTCAGGCCGCTCAGCAAGGCCTTGGTGGTAATTTGATTACTTCTATTCTTGTTTTTATCGTTGGTGATTTATTCATTTTGTTTAATCCGGTGTGTTGGTTCTGGTAATGTTGTCAATCCACCACCACATCAGTGCACCTATAAGATGTTCATGGATTGTAAGCCTCATCATTTCAGCGGAACTGAAGGAGCAGTGGCACTGCTCAGGTGGCTGGAAAAGATTGAGTCCGTGTTTGCTATGTGTAACTACCCAGTGGAAAATTATGTGAAGTATGCTTCGGGTACTTTGGAAGGTCCTGCTCTTACCTGGTGGAATTCGACTAGCCAGGCTCTTGGATTGGGTGAAGCAAATGCTATGCCATCGGCTGAGTTTATTCATCGTTTGAGGACTGAGTACTACACTCGGGATGAGGTGCAGAAGTTGGAATAGGAATTGTAGAATCATCAGATGGTTGGGTCAGAGATTGAGGCGTATACTACTAGGCATCATGAGTTGGCCATTATGTGTCCGGATTTGGCTACTCCGGATTACCGGAGAATTGAGCACTACATTGCTGGGTTGGTGCCAGAGGTTCGCGGGTTGGTGACCGCAAATGATTCAACTACTCTACAGGGGACTATCAGGTTGGCTCATAAGCTGACCAATGAGAAGGTTAAAGAGGGTGTCTTGCCTCCTAGGTGTGCAGCTTTTAAGACCCCGGATAGCAACAAAAGAAAATGGGATAGCTCTGTGAAGAATTCAGCTCCGTCCCAGCCGCAACAGCAGCAGTAGAAGAAGTTCGAGTCTTCTAATCCTTCATCTGGAGCCCCGTCTGGGCAGAGATCTGGTTCTTATGCTGGTAGTTATCCAAAGTGTAACAAGTGTAACTTCCATCATAATGGTCCGTGTCGCAAGTTTCAGTGTCAGCATTGTGGAAAACCCGGTCATGAGATGCAGAATTATCAGGTTCGTTTGGGTGATAAGTCTATTCCTCCGGAAGCTCCTCTACCTAACCAGGGATGTTACAATTGTGGCCAGGCTGGGCATTTCAAGAGTGATTGTCCCAAACTAAAGCAGCGTGATGGTGGTAAGAATGGGAATCGTAACGGGAACAACGGAGGCGGCGGCAGGATTGCACGTGCATTCGTCATTGGTTCAGTGGAAGCCCAACAGGATCCTGACACAGTTACCGGTATGTTCCTTCTTAACGATCGTTATGCTTCTGTTTTGTTTGATTCTGGTGCCGATAATAGTTTCGTATCTGTTGAATTTAGTCAGTTGCTAGATATAGTACCCATACCTTTAGGGGCCAAGTACTTGATAAAATTGGTTGATGGAAAGAAAATCGAGGCGACACATATTCTTAAGGAATGTCGCTTAGAGCTTTCGGGATTGTCTTTTCCCATTGATCTTATGCCTGTGTCTTTGGGTAGTTTTGATGTTGTTGTGGGCAAGGATTGGTTGTCCTTGTACCATGGGGAGATTGTTTGTTTCGATAAAGTTATTCAACTTCCTCTCCCTGATGGAGAAATTCTTTTGGTGCATGGTGAGAAAAGTGGTGCTCCTTCGAGTATCATTTCTTGTTTGAAAGCCTATAAGTATCTTCGAAAGGGTTATTCTGCCATTTTGATTCTTGTTTCTGTATCGTCCAAGGAAGAGAAGAAGATTGAAGATACTCCCGTTGTTCGTGATTTTTCTGATGTTTTTCCTGAGGATTTGCCTGGTCTTCCTCCTCATCATCAAGTTGAGTTTGGTATTGATCTTGCACCTGGTGCAGCCCCTGTTGCTCGAGATCCTTATCATCTTGCACCTCCCGAGATGCAGGAATTATCCAACCGGTTGCAGGAACTCTTCAAAAAGGGTTTTATTCGGCCTAGTTCTTCCCCGTGGTGGGCCCCTATTCTGTTTGTGAAGAAGAAAGATGGAAGCCTTCGCATGTGCATTGACTATCGTGAGCTGAACAAGGTGACCATCAAGAATCGTTATCCTCTTGCTCGTATTAATGATCTTTTCGACCATCTCCAAGGTTCTAGCTTTTTTCGAATATTGATTTGAGGTCCGAGTACCATCAGTTGAGGGTGCAGGAAGCCGATATCCCAAAGACTGTTTTTCGAACTCGCTATGGCCATTTTGAGTTCTTGGTGATGTCTTTTGGTCTCACTAATGTACCAGCGATTTTCATGGATTTGATGAACCGTGTTTGCAAACCTTATCTTGATAAATTCGTCATAATGTTTATTGATGACATTATGTTTTACTCCCAGAGCAAGGTGGACCATTAGGAACACCTGCGTCTAGTCTTGGAACTCTTGAGGCGAGAGCAGTTATATTCTAAGTTCTCGAAGTATGACTTTTGGTTATGCGAAGTCTAATTCCTTGGTCCTATGGTTAATTAAAAAGGAATTCATGTCGATCCAGCTAAGATAGAAGCCATCAAAGACTAGGAAGCACCAAAGACGGCATCTGAGATGCGGCAATTCCTAAGTCTCGCAGGTTACTATTGTCGTTTCATTGAGGGATTTTCGAAGATTGCTCAACCCCTCACCTCTCTCACCAATAAGCACAAGAAGTTTAACTAGGGTGATTCGCAGGAGTCAGCGTTTCAGATGCTGAAGCTTAAACTCTGTTCCGCGCCTATTTTATCCTTGACTGAGGGTACGGATGATTTCATTGTTTATTGTGATGCTTCTATCCAGGGTCTCGGTTGCGTGTTGATGCAACGCGAGAAAGTTATCGCTTACGCTTCTCGTTAACTTAAGGTTCATGACAAGAATTATACCACCCATGATTTGGAATTGGGTGCGGTTGTTTTCGCTCTAAAGATCTGGAGACATTACTTGTACGGTACCAAGTGCACTATTTTTACCGATCACAAAAGTCTTCAGCATATCTTCAGCATATTTTTACCGATCACACAGCATCGCTGGGTCGCACTTCTTAATGATTTTGATTATGCTATTAAATACCATCTCGGTAAGGCGAATGTTGTGGCAGACGCCTTGAGCAGGAAGGAATCCATTAAACCTCGTCGCGTTCGAGCTCTGCAGCTCACCATCCATTCCAGTTTGCCTGACCAAATTTGTTCTACACAGTTATAAGCCTTAAAGGAGGAAAACCATAAGGCCAAAACCATGCATAGTGTCGATAAGCACCTCGATCTTAGGTCCGATTGCCTACAATACTTCGCAGGACGCGTTTGGGTTCCGTTATTCGGGGGTTTGCGAGAGCTTGTGGCAAACATGAAGGCGGATATAGCTTCATACGTGAGCAAATGTTCGACTTGTGTGAAAGTCAAGGTCAAGTATCAGAAGCCGTCAGGTCTTGGGCAATTCTGATATAACCTGAGATTCCTTAATGGAAGTGGGAACGGATCACGATGGATTTTGTAACCAAACTTCCGAGGTCACCAAGTGGTTGTGACACCATTTGGGTGATTGTTGACCGGTTAACAAAATCAGCACACTTCATGGCTATTAAGGAAACAAACAGTCTAGAGCGGTTAGCTCGCATTTATCTTAAGGAAGTGGCTTCTCGGAACGGGGTGCCTGTTTCTATAATTTCAGATCTCGATTCTCATTTCGCTTCGAATTTCTGGAAGGCTCTACATAAAGCGTTGGGTACTTAGCTGGACATGAGTATGGCATATCATCGGCAAACTGATGGTCAAAGTGAGCGGACAATTCAGACGCTTGAAGACATGCTTAGGGCATGTGTTATCAATTTTGGCAAGAGTTGGGAGAGTCATCTACCATTGGTGGAGTTCTCTTACGACAATAGCTATCATTCCAGCATTAATGCTGCTCCGTTCAAGGTTCTTTATGGACGGAAATGGCGGTCTCCTCTTTGTTGGGCTGAAGTGAGCGAGAGCCAACTCACTGGTCCGTAGCCTGTGTATGAGATTTCTTAGAAGATCGTGCAAATTCGTAATCGAATGGCAGTAGCTCAGGATCGTCAAAAGAGCTATGCTAATCCTCGTCGCAAACCTTTGGAGTTCCAGGTTGGCGATAGGGTTTTGTTGAAAGTTTATCCTTGGAAGGGTGTCATACGCTTTGGGAAGCGTGGAAAGTTGAATCCTCGTTACCTCGGACGTTGTGCAATTATGGAATGGAATGGATTGGGCCGGTGGCATACATGCTTGACTTGCCGGCTGAGCTCGGTAGTCTTCATAATGCCTTCCATGTTTCTAACCTTAATGAATCTCTCATTGTTCCTCTCGAAGAGATCAAGGTGTTGGTGAATTACATGAATTGAATTAAGTGACAAACGTGAATTGATCCATATATGATGTGAAATGTGTAAATACATGATTGTATGACATTTATATGATTAGACATACTTAACATATGTTAGGATTGCATGGTCATGTGTTAGTATGTGTTAACATGTGTTAAAACACGTTTAAACGACAAAACCATAGAAAACTGAAAACCTGCGTTTTGGTTCGACCCTAAGGGGGTTGGAACCAACAACTTGGCTATTCACTCGACCCTTGAAATTCTTCATTCGACCCCAATAGGGTGCGAACCAACTGATACTATACATACCATACTTCACAACTTTTTCATCATTTCACAAACCCTAACTGCCCCCAAGTGCTCTCTTTCAACCTCAACCTGTAGGGAGGAGTTTTTGACCTTGTTTTTCAGATCCTAACATAAAAACACCTTCTACATCATAAACAAGAGAAGATTCAAGGTGTGTTCTTGATCTAAAACCTTTTAAATCATTTTTCATTCGTTTTTATCAAACCCTAAAGATCCAGATCTAATTTAAGAAAGTTTTCATGGATAAAAACCTTGCTAACACCCTTATAAACAAAACCTTTTCATTAATAATGAGTTTTTATAAAAAAAAAATACATGTGTTAATGATGTTAAATAATGTGTTATTTATTATTTGTTGTTTGAATGATGTGTAGAAGATATATTAGAGATCTATAACTGTTTTAGATGACGATTTAGGATTATTATAGGGTGTAATTGATGATTGATGGTGTTTTACCCATTTTGGGGGTTTTGTGTTAGATCTAGGGTTTGTTCATGATAATATTGTTGATGTTATAATTAGGGGTTTTCATATACATGATAATCTGAGCATAATAATCAGATTATTAGGTGATTTTGATATGTTTCCATTTTGGGTAAAGATTACATGCATTGATGTGACATTTCCATAATTTGCCATTTTGGTGAGTTGTGAAACGGACTGATTTCGGGATATAATTGGTAGGGTTTTTTGGGGATAAATTAGAGGTAATCAACTGCTGTGATTTGTGGTGTTTCGTGATGTTTTCATGTTTTGATGCAATTTGGTGCGTTTTATGAGTTTTTCGCAGCAGTTGGGTCGAACGAGAAACTGGTTCGCACCTTCAGGAGGTCGAAGCAGTTGAAGGGAGGTCGAATGAACAACTTCCTGACCCATTCGACCCCTCAGCAACTCATTCGATCTACCAGGAGGTCGAACCAACCTGGTTTTTGACTGATTCGACCCTACGACTTTATAAATACGATTTTTGATGCAAACTAAGTATTTTATGCTTGAACCTTGTGTATAAACTATATGTACTTGATTTATTTCTGTGATGGGTCACCAACGGGATGTCGGGTCTGTCTGGTGTGTCGGGTCAACGTTCAAACACATTTTCAAACATACTTAATGATGATCTGGACAATCGATGACTAGTTAACCTACGGGTTATTAGTCATAACAGTTATACAAACTTTTGTGGTAGATCGCCGGTATATGAGACGATCGGATCGTGTCGATAATTCTTTTATTGAAGAACGCAACCTAAGGTGAGTTTCAGAGCCCCATTCTTTACTGTTTTCGTATCTGGGGAGAAACATGTGGTACAAACTTACGAACTTTTTGACCAACTTATTACATTATATCAAATGGGTACTTAGTGACATTCTTCATCATTTAAAGTCCTCCTAACATTTAGTGAACTATTAATATGTGGATACATAGCAGGGAAAGTCTGAATAGATCTGTTGGGCCCAACAAGCCCCACTCGGGCTGACTGGTGGTCGGACGAGTGCATATTTGTCCTATCTAACTTATGACACCAGGTGATGACTGGTGGCAGGTATTGAGGCATTCTAACGTTCAGCAGTGGTTCACGACACTTTAGTATCATGTAATGATGCCTAGCTAGCATCAGGTATAGATGTAAGGATTGTTGGCTCTGGTTTACAAACTGATAAACGTTACAAACTTTTAAAAACATTATCTATGTGACTCACCGGCACTGTATGTGTTGACCATTGCATGTCTTCTCAGGTCTCTAAGGTAGCACGGAGTCTTGCATACTGAAGTCTCATTGCGTCTCATCGTATTATGCATATTTTGAACTTTGTTTGGTTTAACTACGTACTTATGAACAATGGTTTTGTAAACTTATTTGCTTCCGCTGTGTCTCTTGGGATTGTACAAACTTTTAAACTACGTGGTTTGCTTTTATTACGTTGATCTCATATCTTATAGTTGTCATTTATTGTGACCGTTGACTTGGATCTTGGTATGTCACGCGCCTCGCGGTAAAACCCGCAAGTGGAATTTGAGGGTGTGACAGGTAACCATTGTTTGGAGGGCAATGGTTGCTCTGTTGATTGAAACCGGGTAGTTGCATGTTGTTGTTGGTGTTCTTCCACCCGAAGTTTGGATGATCACGCCAATCATGATTGTACGTGTTGCTGTATGGGTTGTTTGGTGGACGGTTTATACCAATAAAGTTAACTTGCTCAACATTGGCTTGAGCATGAGGACTTCTGTCTTTTGCTTGCAACTCTGCGGCGGTGATGGCATTGACTTTTGCTTTGCTCATATGGTTTAGTCGAGTTCATAACGCCTCGATTTGAGCTCGCAAAGAAGTTGTGGAATCAACCTAATAGAGACCAGTCTTTGATGGCCGACTTTGAGGGTTGTACCACTGATAACTGGTCATAGCAATTTCTTGGTCGAGATCACATGCTTCTTGTGGTCTTTTGTTCCCAAAAATTCCTCCCGCGGTCGCATCAAGAGTCTATCTGGCTTGATTTGTCAACACATTCTAGAAAGATGAAACTTGAAGCCAAATATCAAGTCCATGGTGGGGACATTTTCTTAGCATATCCTTGAATCTTTCCCAAGCTTCATAGAGTGACTCATCGTCTTCTAGGCAAATGGTCGTGATGTCGTTCCTCAATTTTGCGGTTTTGGCTGGGGGAAAGTATTTTTAGAGAAATTTTTGGGCAAGGTCGGTCCAACTGGTAATGGAGCCTGCTGGTTGCGAATTTAGCCATGCTTTGGCACGATCCTTTAGTGAGAAAGGAAAATGTGAAGTCGAATAGCGTCGGGAGTGATGTTATGCAACTTGAAAGTATCACAAATTTCGAGGAAATTTGCGATATAAGCATGGGGATCTTCATCGGGTAAACCATGAAAATTGTAGTTTTGTTGTATCATGTGGATGATATGGGACTTAATTTCAAAGTGGTCGGCATCAACGACGGGTCTAGGGATGTTAGGGCACAAAGCATTTATGGAAGGTCTAGCAAAATCAAAGATTGTTCTTACAACTTGTGCCATTTTTTTATTTTTGTTCTTTTCTTCTAGCTCGAAAATATGTTTTGGGTTCTTCAAGAGGAGGCACGAGTATGGACAAGGGACGCAAGGTCATACACTACCTAAGAACCTTTAAGATGAAATTTTTAAAGAAAACTTATTGAAAAAGAAACTGAGCAATGTTTAAGAAAACCTTTTCTCTAAAACAGTCGTATCCCAGGCAACAGGACCAAAAACTTGATAGCGTGAGGTTTTAGTAACTTAAAGTTCTTTTCTTAAATATAGCAAGTTCTCAGTGAGCGTGCCAAAAACTTGATGATGAAAGAGTTTAAGTTAAAAACTTTGGTGAGTGACACTTTCAAGTTTTAAATTTATAATCTAAAACGATAGTTGCTTAATGTTCTAAACCACACACAATAGGCAAGTGTACTTGATGAGAGTAGTATAGAAATGAGCAAGTACTGAGTATCGAATCCAAGGAAACGATTTTTACTATTCAGCTTCCTAAAAATTACTAAAAGAGTTTTTAAATTGCTTGAAAAAAAAGTAAAAGATAGATTTGAATTGTAAGAGAAATCAATATCAAAACAAAGGTGTTGCTTCGGGATCTGATGTTGCTTGGTATGAAATATTAGTAAACCCTTGTTTAAGTGGTGTGTTTAAAAACTAGGCATAACCACTCTAGACTCTAAACGATTAATGTTCTTAATGTTATTATGAGGGTCTCCTGTCCCGGTGAGCTCACCTCTCAACGACGAGGAACGTATCGACCAAGATTGTGTTAACCCAACCCCATAAGACACATTTCCCATGGTTGCGATATTGACATTCAACTACTAGTTTTTTTATGAATAACTTGCCGGTAGCCGGAGCATCGCCGAACAAGCTACCACTTGACATGGCAGAGGTAACACAGCCTCCCGCATTCGCTAATCCTTAACTTGAATTAGTTAATTTTTCAAAAAGTGATAGCCCTATTATTAATTGTGCGGCAATATGATAATCAAAGTAAATATAGACCGTTTACTTCAAACACGAGTTCACCAATTCTTGATTTGCGCCAAGGCTAACATATCTAAGTCGCACTAGCATGTCTTGGCTTATAACCAGGACCAAGTATAAAGATGTACCGACCCTAAGTGAAGTTTTGATAGTTGAGGATAGAACCACAAAGTGTGAATATTTCTATTCACAAATGGGTTAATCACAACACGTGGAGTTAGGTTAGCTTACAAGTGCACGGGTTTTTGCACACCGCGGTTACATTTATAAGTCCATCCACTTCCTATCAAAACACTCACAAGACTAAATACTAAGTTGATTAATTAAGTAGTTCATCAAATAAAGAAGTAGTAGAAGAAGTTGTTAAGAACACAAAACACCACTTTAAACAAAAATAAACAATTTAATTCATACTAAGTTCCATCATCACCCTAGCAACACCAAGAAAAATCTAAACTAGCATGGTTGATACAACAAGCTCACAAGGTTGGTTTTGAGTACAAAACATGGTGAGGGTTGTATGGAAATTTCTTGGTGGTTTTGAGTAATTGTGTGTTGTTTCTCTCTCGAAGGTGGTGTTTATGGAGTGATCCCAAGCTCCAAAGGACACCTACAAGTCCCAAAGATAGCAGAAACTTCGTGTAGAAGATGGAGAATTTGATGGGTTAAGGGATGCCAAAGTGTGGAGTGGAGGTCTCTATTTATAGGTCTTCTAGCAGGAGCACACATGTGCTCAAGGGTGTGGCACGGCCGTGCTTGACACCTGGTATTGTTGTAGAGTCCTTGCGCGCAAGTGCTACCGGAGCAGTTGATGAGCACGCCCGTGTTTGGCCACGTAGCTAACCGCCGTCTTGTCAATTTTGGTCTGCTGGAGCCTTGGAGAACACGCACTGGTGATCACGGTCATTCTCTAGTGGGATGCATGCCCGTTCTTGTTGACTTATGCTGCTGTTGACCTCGGAAGGTTGACTTATTGACCCGGGACAGGTACACGGCTGTGCTGCATCTGAAACAACTCTCTAAGTCTTCAATTCCTTGCCTTTTGTGGCGTTTTTCTCTTCTTTTCATTCCTTGACCTCAAAACCTGCAATTATCGACAAAGAAGGATATATCATGTTAAAACTATGATAAAATCATAATTTTAAGTGGGAAAGGGTGAAAATATTCATATAAAACATGTGTAATGCTCGGCACATCAACGTGCATTTTTATTCATTTATAACGTGTGTTTTTCAATCACTAACAGATGCATGTGATTCTTCTTTCTCCTTCATTATCTAATTCATTATTACATGCGTTTATTTCATTATAGTACATGTGTGATTGTTTTGTGTTAATATACATGGTTTATTTTGGTAAAATGGGTTATTTCAGTGTGCGATGTGCATATGACCAAGAAATAAGCGTTATTTTAGTGTTTGTGTTATTACAAATGCTCTGTTTTTCTAAATGAAAACAAAGCATGATTTACTGAAGATAGATACAGGCATGTGTAATTACCAATGCTGGTTCCGAAGTGGTGGTAAGTTCGTCAAATATATATATGTTTTAATTTTGCTGATCGTAAAACTAATTAATGAGAATGCTTTCTGTGCAATTTGAAGTGAATGGGGATTTGATTTTGTAATTGGACTAAAATACCCTTTCCTATGTTAACAGTTATTATTTAAGCTTAAAAATTACGATCGGGCCACCGCATTATATTTAACCCTAGTCTACAGCCCATGTTCCTTCTCACGCTTTGTAGGTTAAGGTTCCTTTGTACATTATCATTCCTCCTTAACTTATTATCTAGAATTAAATAGAGCATGTAACACTTTCTAACAACTTAGAGCATTCACATTATAGGGGTTAGTTCAATAGAAAACTCATTTTATTTAGAGAACTCAAGAACTCCTAATTAAATGCAAAAAAAATAATGAAAAAAACCATAACTCAAAATTTAAGTGAAAAAATAGAAAATTAGTTCGGAGCTTCTCTTTCCCACATCATCTGCATTTAGAAAAAACTAAAAACTTAAATCTCTTACCCAAACTTAACCCCCACCCAAAAACCTAATTCCACTCCACCCACCCCCATCCACAGCTAAAAACTTAAATCTCTTACCCAAAAGCCTAAACCACGCATCCACCCCCACCCAAAAATCTATATCTACCCAATTCACCGCCTACCAAAAAACTTAACCCCCATCCACCACAACCAAAAACCTAACCCCCACCCAAAACCTAAACCCACCCCCACCCCACCCCCAAAATCTAAACTTTTCTCGAAAAAACTAACCCTAAAAGCTAAACTAAACCCTAAAGCTTAACCGGATAGTTACTACACATGTGCATTAGAATTCGCATTTATTTATTTATTTTTGAACGGGGATGACGTGGGAAAGAGAAGCTCAAAACCAATTTTTTAGTTTTTGAGTTATGATTTTTCTTCAATTTTTTTAATTTAAGTACGTGTTCTCAAGTTCTCTCCTAACCTTTCCCTCACAGTGCATTCCTTAACTATATCCATATAATTTAACTAAAAATCATCATTTCATAAATTTATGTCTATTTTTAATACCTTCTCACGTTCCATTCCTTATCCATAAAAATAAGGTTTTGCTTTAAGTTTTCTTATATATAAGAACTCAATTTTGTTTTCCGTAAAAACATGGATATTGTATAATGATAAAGAATGAGATGTAGTGACGTGTTAAGGTAGTTTTATTAAATTTTGAGGTTTGAATGATTAAAAAGAATGAGACGTGAATGCTAATAGTTGCTCATATAACCTTATGTCTCAACTCTCAAGGACTCCTCGTGTACCTCTTCCCTTATCGGTATGGTTTAAGTCTATGTTGCCACATTAGATACCGAATTCTCTAAAACAACAAATGGTTGTACCAATACGACTTTTCAAACCACGATTTTTCAAATTTTCCTTTTAGTTGTCTACAAAAAGGTTGCACAAAAATAACACACAAACTTATAGTTTACGGAACATTAAATTGCTAGTAAATTTTTTAAATTTCTTGCTATAAAACAAAATGTCTTAATGAAAATTTGGTGTAACCTACTCCATAGAAATTAAATGATTTTTGGAATTAAGCTTCTAACCCATCGTTGTCTTCTACAACAAGGGGGAGGGGGTTGGTTTCTTCTTTATACCACTATGTATCTTTGTGTGATACCCAGCAAACTCAGTTTAACTTTCTTAACGAATACCTAAGTCTACCTTAGCAAAACATTTATTAAAACGAACTTAACTAAGTTAGTTGAGTCAGTTAGATGATTCAGAGAATCATTGGGAAGCACACACGTGAGTAGTAAACCCTGAACGTTGGTGAAATAATAATAAACATGTATTGTGTCTTAATTCGTGTGAAATTATGTGCAAATATGTGATTATGTGAAACTTCGTGATATAACGTAACCAATTCATGACGGACCGGAACTCGAAAACATACACTAAATACCTTGGTGGTAGTTTAGACTATTAATATTTATTAGTATAAATATAATTGAAATTATTATACAAGAAATTATATAAAAGAATATAAAATATAAAAATCTGATTAATATGTCTTGGCGTTCCACAGAGGATGAGGGAATCCTCCCGCGCTTCGCGGGAGACAGTTGTTTACCAACTGGATAAGAACAAGGCCGTTGTGGTCTGCGAGCGGCAAGGGCATCCTTCCGCGGTCTGCAGGAGCGACCTGCTTGACCTAATTTTGCCTTTTTCAATTATTAAAGTGATTGTAGTCATTATTTTCGCAAAACCTGCATTCCTGATCGATTTTCAACATCTCAATTACAAAATCTAAGCTTTCAAACTTGTTATAATCATCATTTTGAAGACCCTTGAAGCTTTAGAAGTTGTTAAAAACATTTCCAAGTATTTCAAGTGTGTTCTTGAGGTATAAACTTTTGTAACTTGTTAATCTTATTATTTGTTCACAAAAATCATGTTCTAATCTGATCAAGAAGCATATTAACATGTTTACATGAATCCATAGTTGAATATATATGTTTAGATGATCTTTAAATACTTAAGTTACATGCTAGAGTATTTAGCTTGTTTAACTTGATATAAGCTTTGATTATGGGCTTGGTTATTTATGTATTTGACAAAATTTGATCTTAGACAACTTGTTTATACATGATCATATTGAGTTTGATGGGTTTGTGTCAATACGAGTCAAGTTAGTAAATATAACACATGGTTTAAAAAACATGGCAGATTCAAAATCCGATTTTGTATGATCCATAACTTGCTGATTTGATACCCAGATTGAATGGTTGTTGATCCTAAAATATTCTACATGAAATAAGATTTCCAGATAGTCCAAGTTTGTCTGATTTGGATGAGTTTAAGTATTTCATTTGGAATTTATAAAATCAGATGTCAAAACTGATTTCGGACAGACAACTGAGGTCAACTTTAAAGAGTCATAACTTGCGTTTTACAAATTCGTTGATCATGAAATTTGGTTAGTAGATACATATATGAGTTCTACGGCTTTTCCAAGTGGATTCACCTAATTTTGGTAAAGATATGATGTTTAGTGATTTTTCTACAAATTATCGCAAATAACTCGTTTTTGATACCTTGATGTGTTTACGAAGTTTTCATAAATTCTCAGAGTTTGGCATAAAATAAAAATAGTGGGATCACTATCAAACATATAGGAAACTTCTGTAAAATTTTGGAGGTCTAATATGCTGATTTGGTATTTTATAAAAATTCACTTCGACAGCACAAAAACTGTCCAGAAAACGCATAATTGACAAACTTTGTATATGTGCTTAACTGACTGTTATCTTGACTTGTATGTTGTATGTATGAGCATATAAGCATATGTGGGTCATTTGTATGTTATTATATTTCATGAAAACAACATTTACCAACGGGTCATCGGGTCAACTTGTTATACGTGGTCACACTTGAGTCACACTAACACATTAGAACTAGGAGAAGTTTTGAACAAAAAGAAGTTTTGAACAAAAAGAATTTTTGTTAAACTTTCATGAACATACACTTATGAGGTTTAACCTTGAAATAAGTAATCATTAACAATTCGCTTATCTTACTTTTGAAGTTTGAAATTAAACTCAAAGCAACCAAAGGTGAGTTTCACGACCCCTTTTACTATTTTCCTGTTTGGGGAGAAATATGCTACACAAACACAAACATGGTAGAACACATGAATCACATTATATCACTTATTTATTAGTCGATTAATCTAAAGTCCTTCTAACAGTTTGCGCCATAAATATGGGGAACATAACGGGGAAAGTGTGAGTACATTTATTGGGTCTAACAAGCCATAATCGTGTCAACCGGAGGTTGAGCAGGTGCATAGTTGTCCTATCTAACATTACGGCACCGGCTGATTACCAGTGACGGGGAAAAACAAGGCGAACTTATTACTACCAGCCAACAATGGTTCATAACGCTTAAGAAACTTGTAGCAATGTCTAGCTAGCATCAGATATATGTAGATATTATGTGTGTCTAGTTTTCAAACAATTAATATTGCAAACATAAAACCTGTGAACTCACCAGCATTATATGTTGACCAACTTTAGCATGTTTTTTCAAGTAAATAAGGTAGCAGCTGGTTTAAGCGCATTGGAGTCCTACGGCGACTCATTTGGGCATGCATTATTGTCAAACATTGTTTCGAACATACTTAAATTAATTCCTTATGTTATTTCGGGTTTGTAAACATTAAACTGCTTACACTGTATTTTGTCAACTCTTTTAAACTGTGTGATTGCTTTGAACGTTATTTTTAATCATATAGTTGTCGTTTGTTGTGATTGTTGACTTGGATCCTGATTTGTTATGCGCCTCGCAGTAAAACCTCGCAGTAAAAATTTGAGGGTGCAATACACATCTCATTTACTACCGAATTATTAAAGATGAGTGAAATCCACATGTTTAATATGAATCTCATTTTGAATAGTGACCCTAGACTTTAAACTTGTAAGTCATTTGGGCCATAAAAAAAAGAGAATTGAGTAGTAACGAACAAACTCATTGAGGGTCGATAAAATACCCAATAGATTCAGCCTTAAGAGCATTTACAGTAGCTTTCCCATCCTTATTTTCTCACAACCAATCATAACCACATATTACATTAAAAATCATTACAGTTTCTCTCTCTTCCACTCACAACCACTTTCAACAAATATTAAAAAATAAATACATTTTCCTGTTTTCCCAAAAAGATTCCCAAATAATCCCAAATATACCGATAAACAGTAGATTCCCCATTTTTCTTCACTCACAACCACTCTCAAACCGATAAAAAATTATAGGGTTTTCTCTCACAGAAATATAGGGAACAAATGACAGTGCTCTAAGATTTGTCATGATTATGCTTGCACAAGCATACCGGGAGTGGTACTGTGTCAATCAAGACCTAAAGACATGCCTAAGAGCCACATGAAGGACACATGTGTGAAGTGCTTGTTTGTTCTTTTCAACAAATGACTATAATGAACTGTTTGTGCCTCTTCACACACTTAGACGTAGTTGGCTTTCCTATCACCTGATACACACGTTTTATTTTTTATTTTTTTTTGAAAATTTTCATATTTAAGTTTATATATAACAAATAAAGTGACTTTAATATGCAAACGCTAAGAGCATTCACAGTAGAGCCTCCATATTAGTGTGAGGGGGCCTCTATATTATATAAAGTGAGTATAAGTGGTTGTGAGTAAAGGAGAGAGAAAATATACAGAGGAGACACTGCTCATCAGTAAATTTAAAGGAGATACTGTACATCCTCTATAATTTTTTAATATTTTTGAAAGTGGTTGTGATTAGAGGAGAAAGAAAAGGTAATAATTAAAGTATAAAATAAGTATTATTAAATAGAAAGAAATGAGAAAAAGTAGTGTTTTTAGAGTAATTATAAAGAAAATATGAAGAGTTTACTGTGAATGCTCTAAGTTGAGAGACTTTTGCGAGAATAAAAAAGAAAGTACGTTGGTTTTTCATAGTATTTACCCTTAAAAAAAATCTTAAAAAACTAAATTTAAAGATTAAACTCTAAAATGTTGAAAGTACATAATTGAAATGAAAAAAAAAAAAATACTTAATTAAAAAAAATGACATAACTAAATTAAAACGACAAAATTAATATAAAACACGAAATAAATATGAAATAACTAAAATTAATAACATAAAACAAAAAAATTAACATAAACACGAAATCACTAAAATTATAATTCTAAACATCGGTTCCGCAAATGGGATTGCTTCGAAGAATTTGTCACGCCGAAATGTGAATAAATGTCCAGGTCACGAGGCGCCTTTGGTACTCACGATGCATCGCCAAAATCGCTTGATCCTTTGTTTTGTCACGACCGCTATATATCACCTCGTTGTAGACTTGGTTAAATCTACGAGCCCTGACATTGATTTCCCAAAACTTTGAATGAATTTCATGTAACATTCGATTGGTTCCACCCAAATGTTGACGGAATTGTTCAAAGGCATCAGTTCAAAATGACATTGGTATGCGAGGCTGCAAGTCATCGGTGACGCTTACCCACGTTGTAGCCAAGAGAATTTCTAAAGTAATTAAACTGAATCTATACCAATAAAATATAAATTTGATTTTATCATCATTTGATCCTTCTAGACAAATCTGGTATGTGATATTAATATCACAGTTTGAAACACACGAGCCACATATGCTACATGTGTATGAATCGGTTAGACATAGTTCATCCAGACTGCTTGTTTTGCGAGCAGATATCTGCATTGGTCAGACATTTGCCTCTGAATGGGTAAGCACTATACTTAGTTTGAACAGACCTCTTACTGATTCAGCACTTAATGATTTAGATCTCTTACTAGTTCAACACTTACCATTCAAAAGTTGCCAAAAAGCCCGTAAGTCTTTAGCATTGTCCCCTTTTCAATATTTCAGTAATTTCATTAACTTGGAGTCCAAAGTAGCCCATAAATTTGATCAAACCAGACTTTTCAACCTTTGGAATGGATACTTCAATTATTTAGTCTTTAGTGCACTAAAAGTTGAGCCTCTTATCCATTCTTATTCAATCATGACGGGGTAGCAAATTAAAATGAAAAACTCACATTGGGTTTAGGGATAATCAGGCTCGAACTGATGACTTCCACCACGTCAAGATAACACTCTACCGCTGAGTTATATCCCTTCCCTGCCCCCATCGAGAAATAGAACTGACTAATCCTCAGACAAAGGGTCGAGAAACTCAACGGCACTATTCTTGAACAACTTGGGGCTGGGCCTTCTTTTTTTTTTCGCACTATTGCGTATATCAAAATAATGGGAAAAATCGGATTCAGTTGTCAACTGTCCCTATCGGAAATAGGATTGGCTACGGATTTGAGCTATAACAGATGGTTTCATAAAAACACACGATTTTCCCAATCTAAATCAAGCAGGTTTTACATGAAGAAGATTTGGCTCAGCGTGTTCTATTCGATACGGGTAGAATAACGTCCCCATATTTAAAAAAAAAAAAAAGATAAGAAAAAAGAAAAAAAAATTGATTGGATGATGTAAAGAGGGCTCCACCTGAAACCCCCCCCCCCCCCCCCCCACCCACATGGCGTCCAAGAAATAGGGGAGGGACGCCAATTTTAGATAACGAGCTGAGGTGAAAGGAGCGTTATCCCTTGCACAGCTCAGTCTTTCATATACAGTGTTAACTAGAAAAAAAAGTACAAACGTAGAAGTAGGTTTTATAAGTTATCGAGTTTTGATTCTATACAATTTTTTTTCATGACAAAACGACCGGGAATCTCCCGAGGATAAACTAGTAGCTAATATAACAAAAGAAAAAAAAGAAGCAAACTTTACTTAAGGAACGTATAATTAAAAATTTATAAAAGTGTACTTTTTTTTAATTATATCTTTTTTATTTTCTGTATTTATGTTACGAAATAGAACTAGGGGTGTAAATGATGCACAACAACTCGAGAGCTACTCGGGATCGGATCGGTAAAAAGCTTGAACGAGCCGAGCCTTAACGAGCCCGAGCTCAAGCTTGAAACATGACTCGTTTAGTTATCGAGCTCGAGCTTTTCATTCAAAGACCGTCTAGGCTCGCGAGCCTAAACGAGCCCATACAAATTTTATATCATTATTATTTTATATATAGTATACATACTATTTAACATTGGCGAGTCAAGCTCGAGCCGAGCTTTGGCTCATGTAAGCTTTCAAAGCGAGCTCGAGCCAAGCTTTTAGCTCCTTTTGAATTGTTCTATAATTATTTCGAGCCGAGTCGAGCTGAGCTCAAGCCTTTGGGTTTTTCTTTCGAGTTCGAGCTCAAAGTATTAGGCTTGAACCGAGCCGAGCTCGAGCTTTGTAAAACCATGACGAGCCGAGTTCGAGCCCAGTCAAGCTCGGGCTCGGCTCGGCTCGGCTCGTTTACACCCAACAGGATTCATAGAGATCCAACATAGTAAGAAATCTTAGAAATTTGGCGGGGAACTTTGTTCCTGCTAATTTTTTTTTCCAGAAATTAAGTCATTAAATAGACATTTTGTTTAACTTAGTAGGAGTAGTTTAACACATTATGTACATAATGTGCTACATTAAGGAAAGCTTAAGATAAACTATCCATGACCCATGTAGCAGATCGTGTACAAACTGCATTAAACTACTCCTACCACGTTACATAACCAACAATAAACAAAATGACAAAATAAATCCCCTCATGACAAATGTATCATGATGTATCATTCTAAATTTCTAAATGAGCTGCACCAGTGTGAGCATTACCCATGGATAAAAATGAATTTAAGGTGTTTATCAGGTCAGTTTTCGATTTATAAGTTTATAATAATCTGGTTATTCGAAAATGAAACCTGAATTCGAATAAGATTGAAAAAATGATTCAAACAATGTTATTTGAATTCGGTTTGAACTCAGATCTATTCTAAATAAACCGAATTAATAGAAAAAAGTATTAAAAAAAATAGAATTCATAAAAGAAAAATATGTAGTGTTCGAATTCGGGTAATTTGGGTCGGATCGGGAATCCGGTTCGGTTTGGTTCAATATTTGGGTTTTTTTTCTGAATTCGATTCAAATTATGAGCACCCCTAGAAATGATTACTACAAAGGTGAGTCAACTGCAATGAACCTAAGCCAGCCCTGGAAGCAATTAGAGTTTCAAGGGCGGTGATGCGCCTCCTGCAGAATTGGGCTCAAACAAAGACTACAGTATCAATATGATCCCCAAGACATGTCTAGTTGTTCATCAAAAAGGATATTAGTTATCCTACAATCCATCACATTTCTGATTTCTCTGTCTTATTTTGGATTTGCAGAACATGACGATTGATGAATGATGGCTAATGGTACCTTAGTTCAGGTTCTAATCCAGACTACTGTCACAAAATACCTTAATTTCAAAGAGGTTGAAGTAAGTAATGTGCTCAACAAAGCATGTTCTTTTGTGACAGAGTTGATTTCATTGGGCATATGCATTGGCATTCTACAGGGATGATAATTATTTGTAACCAGCCATAGATTTTATCAAGAGAGTTAAATATCATAGAAACAACTTGAATTCATGAAAATTGAAAGAGAATTTTCAGTTAGATACCTGCAACTTCTGCCGTAACTTTCCAACTTCTTGCTTGAATAGCATTATGCAATCATTAACTCGATTTGCAGGAGGATCTCGTATGTTTACCAACTCTACGGATTTAGGAGAATTACCTCGGAAACTATTCCATTGGGAGAATTTATTCACTTTGCTACTTTATCCAGTGTTTTCATAACTGGACCGGTAATCAAACCGAATCCAACAACCGGATGATGTTATAGAAAATTTAAACTAATTTAAACAAGAATGCAAGGTAATCCACTGACAACAATAAAACATTAATATAAGTACTGTTTTTATAAAACCAAAAATACCATAATACATATGATTAGATAAACTGCAACATATGACAGTTAGAGTTGAAGATGAAAACCTTCTACTTTTCATGTAATTATCTGGTTCATTATTAAATAGAGTATTCGTGTTTTACTGCAATAGGTAAAGGCCAGGTAAAGTAGCTCGTGCTATGTGTGATGAGACATCATATCCCAAACACTTACAATCTACCCAGAAACAGCTAGGCCATAAAACTGACATGTATGCATTCCAAAATAAACATTTATAAACTTCAATGGATAATTTATTGTTTATGTCACCATAGAAGCGGAGACAGATAATCCCGAGACAGAACTGAAGCCAGGGGTAGACCTGGACCCACGGTGGAACATATCTACTTTGATACTTATGACAGATATGAACCTATCTACAAGAGTGCAGAAGATCGCTGTTACATACGGACATACCTATTATGAGTATATAGATTTTCAACCAGAGATGCATAAAATCTAATGCTACCTATTATTGCTTAAACTGTCACTAACTCCTATTTCTCCCTAAGATTTATGATGCAACAACACATATTTGAGTCCACATTACAAGATGTCATTGCCATGTATAGCCAGATAACCAGAAAGGTAAACCTTATTGCACATTTTTTCTTGAATAGATAAATCGAAAGTGCGCAATACTCAGACCTAGGATAGGAGAGGCACATCATGCAAACATAGGGGCACATTCAATACAAAACCAATTTTAAGTAGAGAAGCATTAAAACCTCATACACACTTGTAATCTTGTATGTAGGCTGCACAAATATACTGGCATAGGCCAAAAAGAAAGAGAGGCAGTAATCTTGTATGTAGGCTGCAAAGACGTAGTGGCGTAGGCCAAAATGAAAGAGAGGCAGTTACATAACATCGTTACGCTTCACATCTAAAGCAATATGTACACGTTTTTACACCTCCCAGTTCGTTACTTGATAACATGTTGTACTTAACATTCATCCATACAAAACAAATTTAAATGCACTAATCACGCAAACACCTGTACATATTCCTCATTTCATCTTAACGACTATACACCATAACCACCCTAGTATCCATCTCCCACTAAATTTAATATCGTGTTAATGTGTTATCACGGTTCTTTACTTATATTGGTTCCGTATTAAATGCACACTTACACACACACACACACATGTATTCCTAAATTTAATATCATGTTAATGTGTTATCACGGTTCTTTATCCTTGCAGCTAGGCGAGCCTTTTACACCTTGAATGCGCTTTGTGACTTTAACTAATAGTCTACTAAGGTCACACAGTCATGGAAACAACAACAGATTAATGCATTTAATGGTGTAAAATGTCACATACTCTTGACTCAAGTGTGGATCTAACTGCTACGAGTAGCAGTAACATAATCAGCCCCTATGTTCAACAACCTCACATTATTATCTACTTTCATCACATACCGAAGAACCTACAACGCTAATTCGAACTAGTTACTAGTCTCTATTGTAGTTGAATAACAATTTCCATAAAAGGAGCAAAAGGGCACAATTAAACCAACAAATATAAATGAATTCCTTTACCGTAAATTCAAATCAACCATCCAATTTCCAACCAATAACATTTCATCAAACACCTTTCATGCATCCAACAGTTCCATTTCACACACAAACACTACATCTTTAAGACAAAAAAACTAAAACACTATATTTCATTCACATTTCACAACACCTTTGTGTTCTAATGCTTCTTTCTTCTTCCAGGTAGCTTCTCTGTTGCTAATCTGTATATCCAGTAAACCTATTCACCAAAACAAAAAGTTAATAATAATAATAATAATAATAATAATAATAAGATGGGTGATCTGGGAGTGAAAGGGGAAATGGGTGAGTACCAAAGCGAGTACGTGAGCGGCTATGAGGAAGACAACGATGAAAGGGAGGACTTGAAGGATCCATGGCTGAACAGAGGTTTGTTGCTGACTGGGATTAGCCATTGGATTTGGACAGAGGGACGGAGAATATGATGGAAGTGTAGTGTTGTTGAAATCAGTGAGATTTGGGGAGACCCTTTTCTTGGGGGTTGTGTAAGATTAACGGTTTGTTTGGTATGGGGTAACCGAATGGACGAGGAAATAGAATGGAGAAGGTAATGAAATGGACAAAGGAATGAAATAGATGATTACCATTCCATGGTCTTGTTTGGTTACACGTAAGAATGGAATGAATCATTACTTTGTATTGTTTGGGATGAAGGAAAAGACAAAGGAATAAAATCGGCGGTGGTGAGTGGTGGCGATGGTTGTTAGCGGCAGGTGCCGGCGACGGTGGTTGGTGGTGGCAAAGGTAGTGGTGGTCGGTGGGTGATGGTGGTCGGAGGTGGCGGCAGCGGCAGCAGCGTCGTCACCGACGACGGTGGTAGTGGTTGTGTCACACCCCAACCCAGCTAGGGCTGACGTTTCACTCTTACAGATATCAAATTCAAAAACCAATCCATAACATTAAAACGAAAAGATCATAATTACCATTTATCACATTGTAGCACTAAAATCAATGAATACTGCTTGTTCAACTTCTTTTAACATTCTTCACTGAGTTCCCAATATCCCATATTACCTGCGAAGCAAATAAGACAACACAACAAAAGAAAATATGCTGAGCCAAAAATTGCCCAGTAACGGAGGAATCAACAGTACAAGTAAATTCAACGCAGCGGAAAAACAAGACATAATAGAACTGAGACCGAAGTGAACATACGAAAGGGAATACGAAAACCAAACGAACTCTATTTCAAACTCGAAACCAAACTTATATCGAAACAATGATGAACATTATTCAACGCAAAACCTGATACTTGACCGAAACATAATCAGACACATACCGAAGCATATAAGAACAATATCAAAAACATACTAGAACAGATACAGATATCAAACTACGTGACTATACCGAAGCATAAAGTAAGTCACGTCAAACGGAAGCACCCACGAGCCTAAACAAACTTACAAACCGGTACATAGCTAGTTAGGCCATGCACCTATGAGATGGTGAGTGTGGCGTACACCCATTATTCCAATCTCCACAAAACAAAACAAACTCAAACTCAAAGCTAAGATCGATCTATACGCCTCTAGGGGCCAAGTGTTACACTAACACAATCTAGAAACGCCGTGAATTTTTATTACGCACTGTCACGATAAGTGCCATGTCTTTGACGCCCAAACGACAAGTCAAAACAAACTGCTCAGGTGATCGAGTACAAAGAATAAGGTCATGCAAATAACGAAAATAATATTAACGGGAACATGCAACAATGATCACAAATTAATGGGTATATTGCATGCTACAACGAATTTGACAAACTTATAATACGAATCTAAGACAACGAACGAACAGACAAAATCTGCACTACAAAGTGACGGACATGATGAAAGAAAATACTATGATGTCAAGAAAGAGAATCCGTACCTTATTTAGAAAGCAAAGCAAAACAAATTGTCTCCGGCAAGTACGCGAACCTTAGTTGCTGAATCGGAACTGATAGAGAACCATCTCATGTATGTTGCTCTAATGTATGTGTGTATATTTATGATGTATACATAACACATTCAGAAAATGTTTCAAGTGATGAGAATGACAAAACTGTTACGAAAACATAAGTCAAGAAACGAAAAGTGATTGAAAAAAAAGAAACTCATGGGCTATTGTTAGAACCATATGGAGGAATTTTTTTACGAGCATGGTAAAAGAATAGGAATATGTAATCCTCTAAAAGTCGCTATTACGTTAAAAGGTTCTAGATGGTCAGACCCTTTACCCGACCCATCAGAACCTTTAGGAACCGGAACCACATAGCCTTTTAATGTTCGGTTCGTGGTTCCTAATTTCCACAATAAAAGAGTATGTGGTTCTGGTGGGTCCGGGTCGAGTCGGGTCGGTTCCGGACCCTTTGCACAACCCTACCTAGGGATGTAAATGACACGTAGCGGCTCGAGAGCTACCCGGGATCGGCTCGGTAAAAAGCTCAAACGAGCCGAGCCTTAACGAGCCCGAGCCTGAAATATGGCTCGTTTAGTTATCGAGCCCGAGCTCGAGCCCTATATACAAAGCTCGATTGGGCTCGCGAGCCTAAACGAGCCCTAACATAATTATAACTTATTTATATATCTCTTATAATTTATAGCTCACATCTCCAAAGCCCAAGTCCTTATTTCATAGGCCCATTTAATAACACTCGCGAACCGAGATTTTGCGATCTCGAGTCGAGCTTTGAGCTCGTTTGAGATTGTTCTAAAATCACCTCGAGCCGAGCCGAGTCAGAGCTTTTGATTTTGCTAGCGAGCCTAGCTCGAGCTCGAGCTTCATAAAACCATGACGAGCCGAGCTCGAGCCCAGTCTGGCTCGGGCTCGACTCGGCTCGTTTACACCCCTACCCCCACCCCACACCAAACTGAAACTATACGTTTGTGTTCTTTTTTCTAGCAAAAAAATAACTCAGAGTATGAGGTTGGATGTTCAAAACTGGTATGTCCCTATGTCGTGTTTGTTACAGTGGTTAGTTGTCAAGGCTATAAGGAGTTGCAAGTGGTTTCACTTTGACGGTGGCGGAGGTGGGATTAGGGTTTCATGGGTTTGTGGTTACGGGATAATT
This sequence comes from Ambrosia artemisiifolia, assembly GCA_032199755.1. NCBI lineage: Eukaryota > Viridiplantae > Streptophyta > Magnoliopsida > Asterales > Asteraceae > Ambrosia > Ambrosia artemisiifolia. The sequence continues at coordinate 27,219,763 of CM063529.1, read as the reverse complement.
TAGTCATTTTACATAACTTAACCGAGAAATCAACAGTCATCCAGTGTAGGGACTATCTGAGTTAATAGTTGCCAATCCATAGAGATTATACGTGTAATTTGTTTTAGAAAATTGAAGACTAAAGGTGAAATTAGGTCAGACCGCAAGGACTATCCATGTATTTCTCTCTCTTTTTTTAATATAAAACTAGGTTAGAGCCTCGCGTTAACACGCGGCAAATACCCGAGTAAAATGAAAATGAATATAAGATAATATTAAGTGAGAATTTATAAAATACATACATGCATGTGTTGTATAATAGTACTTAAATCTCTAACATGACAAACAAACGTATAAGATTTAGTAGCTTTAATGTGTAAAGTATCTGTTTATATATTGTTTTGCAAACACTATAAGTTATTATAATATAATCACATATTAATGTTTCTTATAACTGTTTAAAATATGCATATACTCAATAATTGTATAGACCATGCATTAAAGTTCAACATTCACTAATCCACTACGCAATTATGCTAAAATTCATTAGGTAAGCAAAAAAATGTATTTTAATTTTAGATCAAATTACACATACATATGTTTATGTCTTTTGGTACGTTTGTAAAATGTTTAGTCTATGTATTATAAGATTTAGAACATCAGATCGCCTTTGTATGTATGAAACTTAATTAACATAAGTATAAATGAGTTATTTGTTTCTTTCAAAAAAACATACATATACAACTACAACCCAAAAACACATTATTGCCTATTACACATGGACATCTAAAAGTCTTGATAAAACAGATTTGGGCTTGGGCTAGTAAAATAATCTATGTACAAAATATGGAAAATATCTTGATCGTAAAATAATAGATAAGATTAAGAAGGAGAATCAGCCGAATGTTGTGATTAATGTTGATGATTTGACGGATTATAAAGTAAACTAAGGTATTTGCATTATGAACTTTGATATATTTGGTAAAGTTTTTACCGAGATTAAAAAAGGATTAATAATAGGAGTTGATTTGTACAGTATATTTTACTAAAATACAACTATACATTTAAGTAATCGTATAACATCAGTAAATTTTATGACTTCATACAAACTTAATTGACGAATATGTATTCACCTCCAATAAAAGATAAATGACAATTGTAATGAACATAAACATATTTCACAAACTACATTACACTAAAAAAGAAAATATATTGCTTGAATACATAATACTCATTCATAAATTTGCAAATACTTCTTGGTATACAACATTTGAAGTTTCGTTCTTAACATTACCTTCTTTATCAAGTATTAGTATCTTCAGACCATCTCTACTCGTTACCCTTGACAGTGCAACATACAGCTGTCCATGTGAAAAAACGGGATCTTTCAAGTACAAACCAACTTTGGATAGAGACTGTCATTGGCTCTTGTTTATTGTCATTGCAAAACACAAAGAAATGGGAAATTGTCTCCTGTTAAATTTAAAGGGAATCGTCTTATCGTATGGGGACAAACTTATTCTGGGGATAAACGTCCGCATACCAATATTAGTACCTGAAATTATTTTTGCTTTTATAACTCGTTTGCCCATCTTTACAACCTGCAACCTTGTACCGTTACACATACCGCTTTTTTGGTCAATGTTTCTAAGTAACATTACAGGGACACCAACTTTCAACACCAATCGGTGGTTTGGTATACCTGATAACTTTAGACCATTCAAAACATCATATGAGACCAATCTTTCATCAAAATGTTCTTTAACATTTTCAGTTAAACAAACGCTATCTGAACTTAGGTACTCCATCAGAGAGATGAAAAGAAGATTAGGATGAAACTGTAGGTGGTAGATGAAAAGGGTGAAAGCAGAAGTATGGTTTCGAAGTTTGATGATGATGATGGTTAATGTTAAAATAATAATTTTATTATTTGTTTTTAAACTATATTAAAAAGACATTGATGATGATGATGGTTAATGTTAAAATAATAATTTTATTATTTGTTTATACATACATATATGTACACAAAATTAACGGCTATCAAATTAATGCCTAACATGATTAGGAAGCGTGTGCACACTTAATTTCTGGTAAGCAAGTAGTCTAATCGACACGTACTACTAATAGTGTATTTAATTTGTTAAATACAATATCTTATGATAAAAAAAAATGAAGACTATGATGGTAATGATTTGGTTTTCTAAAATTAATTAATAATGCTGAAAAGATTTCTAAATTTGTAATGTATTATTTATGTAAAAACAGAGAGTACAAAGTATTAATATAATTTACCCTAAATATTTGGTTATATATTATAGATTTATAGTAGTAGATACCAAAAATCATATTGTATTGTAACCTCAAAGTAGTAACACATTTGAAAACATTTCTAAATTTGTAATTTTTTATTTATGTAAAAACAGAGAGTACAAAGTATTAATATAATTTACCCTACATATATGGTTATATATTATAGATTTATAGTAGTAGATACCAAAAATCTTATTGTATTGTAAACTCAAAGTAGTAACACATTTGATAATTTGTTTACAATTAAAATCCAAAGTCTTAAAAGATATAATACGTACATATCTATATATCTAATCTAATAAAACATATAATACGTGCATATATATACATTGTTGATATAAAAATTTCAAACTTATTATATATATTAAGTAGGATAGAAACATTGAAACATGTTGTAATTTTTGATAATAATAATAAGGATAAAACAAATTGATAAAGTAAAAGGCTAATATTTGTAATAGAAATAAACTATTGATTAACCAAATGATTAATTATACGAATAATTAAACTATCAAATACCACAAATAACCGAATATCAAAAAAACCAATTATTCAATGTTCAGATGATTAAGAAATACCCCAAAAAAAAAAAAACCACCATACGACTTAGTCTTATAACCAACTATTCCGAAAACTACTTCTCTATCTTTGGAGATAACAAATTCGCTGCAACTTTGATATTCGACTTATCATTACTCCCATCATTACTCCCACCACTTCCAATCTTTCCTTTATTTTCCTCTGTCCCTTCGTCTTCAGAAATCACATCAACCAATTTACGCTTAACAATCTGGTATTTGGAATTGATAGAAGAATGCCCAGCTTCAGTATGATTGTTGTTTCCAGCACATTTTTCAACGACAGAGATTGGAGTATTATTGTCAGCGGTGGCAGGGCTTGATGACTACATTAATAAACATGAATTTTATTATCTAACAAAATATATTTTAAAAACAATTTTATTCAATCATATGTTTACATTCATTATTCATCTGCTACCTTGTTGTTGGACAGATCATTAGATGGAACTTGAAACATTGAAGAATGCAAAGAATCTGCTTCAGAAGGCTGAATAACATAAAAACATACTTTAGTATTTTAATTTATTGAAAAAAGGTAAATTTACATACAAATTAGTATTATACCTGTCCAACCAAGAGCCTTTTCTTAATCTCGGAAATTATTTTTGGATTATCAGTAACTTTAGTTACTCCATAAACATCATACGTATTGTCCAAATTGTATTTCGAGACATGGATCATAAAACCAAACTCTTTTTCCAGCAAAAAGCTCAACTCATCAGGATAATTCACAGTTTCGGACACCTACATTTATAAGGTATTTAATTATTTAAGTCTTGTTAACTTCTAAATATAGTAACGTTTTATCGATAAATGAGCACTTACAGTATTGTTCTCAATCAATTCAGATACTGTCTTCTTAATGAGTTTCGCAGCATCGCGATGAAATAAGGTTAGAGAAATTGAACCATTGATGTCCTGCACACGTACTTGGATCTTATACATGTGTAAGAAAGTTCCTAACTATTAGCAATACAACTTAATTAAACAGATACAATAAATTAGATAACACTTTATATGAAGTACTAACCTTGGTGATAGTGTAACTACCTTTGATGGACATTTAGTATTTGCACATTCATAAACTTTCTCTTCCTCAAACTGATCCTTACCTTCACCAACCTCATGAATGATGTATTCAGTATTAACTTTTTGGGTACACTTTGGACATGCAAGGTAAAACCAGCCAACTTCCTTACACAAATCCTTTACAGTACCCAATATAACCACAAATTGATCCTACATATTAAAAATCAACTTATTTAATACTAAATATGTAAGTACTTTATTATTTACAAAGTTAATAGAATATTGTTATAAATGTAAAGTTATTCAGAAATTGTAGACCTCCTCAATAGCAGAAATATCACCAATGTTAGTGATGGAAGTATTCTCAAGAAACTCATCCTCATCGGACAAAAACATCGAGGCTCCATAAGGACGATGATTAACAGACTGATTTTCAGACAATCTTTTAACCAAACAGTGAATGTATTAGAAAAAAATCAAACTGTAACAATTCAGTTATATTGTAACATAAAATATACATGTCATAAATTGGTGTACCTTGTCCTGAATGAAGTAATTTCATTGACATCCTCATTAATTAATAGTCGACTTACAGAATCACCAAATGAATTTGATACATAAGGCTTTCCTGTAAAATGTGCAAAAACATGTTAGACATACAAGTTTTGAAAATAAGTATGTAAAATTTTCATATACATAATATGAAATTTCTAATGTCATTATAAAAGATATATTTAGACAAAAATAATACATTTAAAATGTACATACCATTAAAATACTTCAATCTGGCAAACTGCAAGATGATTATCAATGGTTCAACTTTTGTGTTTGATGAAACATATTGGGACATTTGGTTGGCATAGTTGTCCCAAAGAGTCAAATATATGCTATATCCCCTATTGTAATAAAAATATTACACTTTTAAAAAGATAAACAATTTATAAATCGGTACATTATTTATATATTGCAATAAATACATACTCAGTATCCATAACTTCCATAGTCAACCGCTTCTTACTGCTGAAACTGCTTCCCTCCTCATTGTTCTTAAAAAACTTGACAATGCACCCAATAACATCTAGTGAAATTGGAATTGTGAAAATAAGTATTTAAACAAAATTCATATTTGTACTTGTTATTGAAAGTAATTATAAGTAAGATAATAGATACCTAAAGTAACGAAATCTGCTTTTGGATCTTCTACCTGGATGGTCTGAAATGGGACAAAAGAAAACCCAAATGGAGGACCATTGAAATTTTCTGTAGCGTAAACGCGAGTATCTGGATTAAGACACAATTTGTTTGCATTTGCAGCATACTTATACTTGGCTGTATTCATGCCAATTCCAGGATTCTTAATAACAATACAAGCATTGTCATATAAGAAGTTTTCAAATCTAAAGAACCATCGTTTGAACACATTTCCCTGGATTTTATTACCCTGTGTAATTTATAAAATTAAAAATTAATTAGTAGACGCTTTAATAGGCTTCGATAACATAAACATGACACATAAATAATATAAACAACAATTACTTGTATGTAAACAAATATCTAAAAACTCACATTTTCGTCGATAAGTATCATCTCAATTGAGTACGACTCATTAGGATTACGACGATCTGGTTGATGCCAAACACGGATTATACGAACTTTAAACGTAACATTGTTCTGGTTGACATTGATATTATTAACCAAGCTAAACTCTTGCTGGTCAGCCATTGATATTCTAAAATAAGCAAACATAGCCATACTTTTTAGATTAATATATATCTATTTTCTATATGTATATCTTTATATAATGAAAATAAAGAAGATGAAGGTACCTTGTTAAGAGGAACAGATCAAAAAGCTTGAATTGAGAGAGAGTAAAGAGTGTGATGAATGAGGTAATTGGTAAGACAATATATAGTGTTTCGATACCGATTTATTTTTAGGGACAACTATAAATATAATTGATAAATAGCAATTTACCGTAAATTACTCAATCTCAATATCATTTTTAAAATGATAATACACTATTTACACTAATTTAGGGAAACAATTTAATCAGTTTCTATACGAAACGTATATGTGTTTAATAATAAAAATAATTTACATATTTTAGGAATGGTCAACATATGTTAATGATGGTTATAATATCATTTTAAATTTAAAATATTTAATTACTTCATTTTATTATTCAAATTAAATTAAAATGAAAATATATAATTTGTTGTTTGCGAACAAATGGTTTACCAGCTTTCAATTTTATTCAATCTACTGTATTTAGTATTTGGCTTATTACTACTATAAGCTATTTTACCAAATTTTCTTTTTTATTAAACAATTCCTCTTCTTATAAACTTAAATAACTTAATCTTAACAGTATCATGTCAATATGCAATGAATATGAGTATATGCAATTTATATGGATTATTTAAAATATTTGATAAAATAGACATCAAACATGATATTGGTAAAAAAATAAACATGAAACATAAATATAAAAAAAAAACAAAATAAACCAACATAATTATCAAACCATCAAAGAAATCAATCCACCAGGAAAATGAAATTCTGTAATAGGTTAAGTTTTGAAACATAATTCAAAATAATAAATTATACCTTCTATTGTTAATTGTTAATACTTCCCAACCAACAACTTACTATGAGTAGTGGACCATTTGAACATATAACGATCTCCGATTGAAATATTCTCTGCATCAATCAAAGCATCCCAGCCATGAACAAAGAACCTGTTTTAACTAGAATTGGAATTGTGGAGCATGAGAATAGTACTTGATCATGAATGTCTTATGACCAACATAAAAAAAGACAATAACAAACGGAGCAAATGATAAATCATTGACTAATTCAGACCATCCATCAGTAAAACATAGTATATCATCAATAAGTTCAACGTGAACACTCCATGATTGACACAAGCCAGTTGATAAAGTAACAATTTTGTTGTGCAATTTGTTTATAAAAAAAACTTATTCATTGCTGCAGGGATTGTCTGCAATTGATAACAGATATAATTAATAATGAAAAGTATACAGTAAAAGGAAAATTTTATGATACATATAAATGTAAATTCAAAATGTACCAAAACTGAAGCATATGGGTCATACAAGAACTTGAAAAATTGATTACCATTATGGTAGGACCTGTCTGATAACCTGCACATTAACAGAAGAATAACCAATTATCAGTTTATCGCATCGAATAAGTAAAAATATATTTAGGTTTTCTTAAAACCCTAGATACGAAAAAAAAAATAGAAAATCCGTTTATGGAGATACAATACAAAGGCGATAACTAAAACAAATAATCAATTATTATCCGATTAAGGATTTGAGTAAGTAAGATTATATTTAGGATTCTTAAAACCCTAGATACGAAAAAAAAACAGAAAATCCGTTTATGGAGATACAATATAAAGGCGATAGCTAAAACAAATAATCAATTATTATCTGATTAAGGATTTGAATAAGTAAGATTATATATAGGATTTTTAAAAATCTATATACGAAAAAACAAAATAGCATTTTAATGGCATAAATGAGGATGAAATAGATCTTCGTATTACCTGAATATGATTCTTCACGATCGAGAGGAACACAGAAATGGAGAGTTAGGGTTTGTGGACAAAAGGATTCAACATAAGAATGGATCATCAGTGGTATACACGGTTATGTTTAATTGAGTATTAGGGTATTTATATCCGGGTTACCGGGTTATAATCTGGTATCATGGATCGGGTTTTTTAACCCATGGGTAAGTTAAATGGATAGTATGGAGGCCATCTAGAGGTGCCACCTCAGCAATAGTTACTCCTTTATTAGATATATAGATGTGACATACTCTGCTAGTAACAAATTCAACTTTTAAATATTTCTTTATCAATCTTATGGCACGTTAAATGTTATTATGTACTCGTAATTGCATACTGTAGTTACTAAAACAACAACAACAAATAATAATATAAAATGAAAGAAGAGACACTTTAATATTGTCCCGCTACTAACATGCACCAACTAATAGGTGGATGTCACTTGGTATCAACTACTAACCTTTTTTTAGTTGTATTTCTAGACTTTTTGAGCATATTTATATTTTGGATCTGAGACGGTGGGGTGTGGTCTTGGGGAAGAAGACGAGGAGTTGACGTGGCTGCCTCACCCGACGGGGAACACACCCCCGGGTTTCTTTTCGGTGCAAACGGGGAAATCTCCCCCTCCTTCCCGATTCTTTATCTCTCTCTCTCTCTCTCTCTATATATATATATATATATAGGGGAAAGATAAATTGAAAACCCTCTTGAGTTGAGAAAACCTTGGAAACCCATGTAAAAAATCATTATTTTTTTTGAAAAAAATAACCAATGTAAAAAAATGTTTTTAAGCATCTTGGGCCAAAAAAATATAAAAAGCGCCGAGGGGATTTTTAAAAAAAAAATAAACAAAGTTGCTAAAAACATATGTTTTTAGCTATTTGCTGTTATAAAAGCTGTTGTAAACATGTGTTTTCGCAGCTTTGTTTATTTTTTTTAAAAAAAATCCCTTTCGGCGCTTTTTTTATTTTTTTAGCCAAAAACACTTAAAAACATGTATTTTACATTGGTTATTTTTTTCAAAAGAAAAAAATCATTTTTTACATGGGTTTCCAAGGTTTTCTCAACTCAAGTGGGTTTTCATTTTATACTTGACCTATATATATATATATATATATCCCCAATTGAGGTGACTTGGCTGAGGGGGGTCGGTGACCACACCCCTCAACCTGACAATTGACAAAGTAGCAATCTTGGCTCATTTGTTGGTGCGCCACTTTTACAAACATGTGACCGGTTCAAAACATGCCTACCCCTTTTTCCTTGGGTTTTTTGTATTTTTATTTCTTGCTGTTTTTTAAGCTTGGGCCAAGCCAGTTTGGGCCTAAAAGAATGTATATAATGTCTGTCATATGAGCTTTGTTATTTTCAAAACCAAATTATAGGATATTTTTTTAAAAGGTATATTTCATTAATACAAGCAAGTCTTCTAAACGAAGACTGCCAAATCAAAACCTTACAATATATACAAAGGGTACTTCACCCAATCAAACCATTTAATGTTTTTAAACCTAGAACGATATTTAAACAAAATAAACGATAAAGCCTTCAACACGTGCGACTATGTCAATAACTCTAGGCGATCCTTCCTGAAAAACCTTCTTGTTCCTTTCATTCCAAATCTCCCAGCAAGTGATCATCATAATGCCCCTAAGTATCCTCCTTTCCCCTTTGGACTTGTGCGAAATATATTCCTGCTGCAACAAATCTTCAATACAGTCCGCTTTCCATCCACTATTTTTACACAAGCTCCAGATTTTACTCCAAACGCAAAACACGAAACCACATGTCACCATAATGTGCAGCGTCGACTCCTCATCTGTATCGCATAGAGGGCATGTAGTGTTTAAAATCTTCATATTTCTTCGAACCAAAGCCAAATGGGTCGGTATACGATCTAGAGCCATTCGCTACATGAATATGTTCACTTTTATTGGCAGCCACGGTTCCCATTTTATCGGCTGATGCTGTAGACCAGTTTGCCCTGAACGCAGCCAAGTTTTGACAGTAGCAACCGAAAAAGGTTCGCTGCTGTCAACACCCCAACCCCACTTGTCTTCACCCTTAGAAAATTGAACCTGTGACAGTAGACTGTGCAGATCTTGCAGCTTTGAAATCGCCTTAACCGAAGTCCCTTTGATCAACCAATCTTCAGCCAACGAGACCACATTTCCAACAACCTTGAGCCTTTCCCCCACACGAGCATTTTTATGACGATCCTTCTCGAATAATCTGAACCATCTCACCATTAATGGACTCGAACCCCACCAAACATCTCTCCAGAATCTGATTGAATCACCATTCCCAAGTCTACCTTTTATCAAACTCTTGAATCTTTGCCCGTTTATCTCTAAACCATCCAAGAACTTACCTATAGACTTCCAACAACCCGTGTATGCATTGTTAATGGGAAGAAATTCCTATCTATTCCTGCCCCCATGAATACATTCGATGATTTCCTTCCATATACCATCACTATCGTTTTTAAAACGCCAAACCTACTTCGCCAATGGAGTCGTGTTAACATCGGATATTTTTGTAATACCCAATCCACCATCCTCTTTTGGTCTTGTCGCTACATCCCAAGAAACCCAATGCATACCTCTCCCATCTTTACATCCGGACCACAAGAATGCAAAATCATTTTCTCAATATTTTCAATGACCGCCAAAGGAGCGTTATACAAAGACATATAATACACCGAAGACTAACCAACATCGATTTAATAAGTGTTCGTCTACCCCTAATGGATAACAGCTTAGCCTTCCAAGCATGTAATCGACTCCGAATAGTGACCACAACCAGATCCCAATTTGATATCCGGTTAATGTTGGCTCCTACCTTAATACCAAGATAATCAAAAGGCATAACACCAACTCTACACCCCAACAATTTAGCCATACACCTTATTTCCGATTCTCCCACACCCAAACCAAAAAGAAAGGATTTATGAATATTTATTTTTAGCCCCGAACATAAATGGAACACCCTTAACAACCGATTAGTCTTATCCACATTATCTTTGTTCCATGCTCCCAAAATCAAAGCGTCATCAGCATACAACATATGAGAAACTATCGGCCCTCCAGTAGCAATTCTAACCCCTTTGAATTCACCCACTCTACACGCTTTGGAAATCATGCACTCCAACGCCTCCCTAAATATAAGAAATAAAAAGGGAGACAATGGATCGCATTGTCTAAGTCCCTTTTGACATTGGAACTCAAACGTAGGAGACCCACTTACAATCACTACGGATCTAGCTGATTGAAGAATTCCATTTACCCAAAGACACCATCGCGGAGGGAACCCCACCTGACTCATAATAGATAAAAACAACTCCCAATTCACATTATCATAGGCCTTTTCAAAATCAATTTTCCGAAAACTTGTTTTTTTGTTTTTCTTAATCCATCCAATGATCTCCTTAAGGACTAGAGGCCCATCTAAAATAAATCTATCCTTTATAAAAGCTGATTGAGAATTAGAAATCACCTTCCCAATTACCTTCTTAATTCTAGCTGCAACGACGTTAGAAATAATCTTGCTAACAACTCCAATAAGGTTGATCGGCCTGTAATCTTTTAATCCCACCGGCACTTTGGTTTTAGCAATTAACATGATAAATGACGTGCTACACTCTTTGCTGATTGTTCCAGAATTAAAGAATTCTTCAAAGATATTCACAAAATCCTCCTCCAGGGATCTCCAAAAATGCATAATAAACCTGAAATTAAATCCATCAGGTCCCGGCGCCTTGTCAGCGCCACAATCAAAAGCGGCATCTTTAACCTCTTCTTTAGTAAACGACGCAATCAAATGGTCAACACTCTTTATCGGGACCTATTTCAAATTATCACACAAAAAATTGGGTCTATGAAAATAAGTTTCCTTAAAATGATTTCTAAAGAAACAAAGCACCTCTCTTTTAACAAGAGACGACTTTGAAACCCAACCCCCATTAACCAAAAACCCGGGATGGCATTAGACGCCTTCCTTTCTTTTGTACACCGGTGAAAGAAAGCCGAGTTCTCATCCCCCGACAAAGCCTATTTCACTCTCGACTTTTGATGCAAATCTCTATTTTTAAACCACATTAGTTTCTCCAAATCGTTTTTACTCTCTTCCCAAACCCATACCTCATCCTCCTCTAAAACCCGTTCCACCACACTTCTCTCTAAAACTGCTATCTCCTGTTATAACATGATCATTTCTTCATCTTCGTTCTTACCAACTTGTTTCCACCACTCCTTCAAATCCCTCCTAACGACAAGCAACTTTCTCTATAACTTCACATCTGGAGACCGCATAACCTTACAATTCTCCAATGCCCCTATAACCACTTGATCACATCCCTCCCTTTCGAGCCATGAATTAAACCATTTAAACGGTTTAGGCCTAAAATTATAATCATTTAAAGTCAACATAAGGGGGCAATGATCCGATAACTCCCGCGGGAGAGCTCTCAAACATGCACCTATCCATCTATTAAAGAATTCCTGACAAACCAAAACACGGTCAATTTTGCTCATTTTAACATCAAAGCCAGTACCCGTCATAAACGTAATTCTATTCCCGCTCATATTATACTCCTGCAAGTTTGCCTCATCTATAAACATATTAAAATCCAACGCCATCCCTTTGTGAAAGTTAGAGTTTTTTCGCTCTTCCTTCCATCTAACAGTATTAAAATCACCAAGAAGCACCCACATACCAGTGTCACCCTGCATTAAACCACTTAAACGATCCCATAAAAATATTTTTTCCTTTGCCTTTCGGGGCTCATACACATTAATGACATTAATAACCATCCCATCCTCTACCAACTTCCTTTTAGTAATCAGGAAGTTTCTATCTTCAACTGACGAACACTTTTTAAACTTCCTCACATTCCACATATTAATCAACCCCCCTTATATCCCGCAAGACCCCACCGAATCTAAACCATAAATCCCTGAACTCCATATTTTATTAAAATCAAAAGCCTTATCAGAAGATAGCATCGACTCTTTAAAGTTTGTAAAATAGCTGGGCCTGGGTGACCGAGCCGTTGATGCTAGATGTCTTCGGAAATAGCAGCAAAAGTAGATGCAATGGGAAGTTTGGTGATGTTGGATGGGCTGAAAGTGTAGAGATCTCCAGAGCTATTGCACCGTAGGAGAGGTCTTTTGGTCCGAAGTTCTTTCACAGTAAAACCATATGGGTCAAATTCAAAAGATAATTGGTTATTAGTAGTAAAACGACGGATAGAGATTAAGTTTTTGACAAGGTTAGGGGCATAAAAGACATTTTTAAGTTTAAAAGGTGGTGGTAGAGTGATGTCGCCCTGTCCTAAAACCGGAATGGTTTTGCCATCACCAACAATAATGTTATGAATAATGCTTTTAAAAATATTTGAGAACATAGTATGCTGAGGAGACATAGTAACTGATGTGCTGGTGTCCATTGTCTAAGATGGATCATTTTGATGGAGTGCCAAATTATATAGCGCCTGGGCGATGTCTGTGGGATAGTACCCAGTATTATAGGACTGGGCTGAGGCACCGCTGTTGTTGGACTGATTGGGCCTTGGGCCCAATATACCTTGAGTCGTGTGGTTTCTAGATTGTGAATTAGGAGCTTGAGCCAATGGATAAGGACATGGTGGGACTTGAGTCCATGGAGACCAATTATTATTCGATGGTTGTGGGCCATTCCAATAGGGATAAGACCAAGGGGGAAATTTTGAATTATTATTACTGTATCTTCCTCGATTAACGGCGGGATGAAGAGGGTGGGTCGACATGGTTGTTATGAAGAGAAGGAGGGACTGCTTAGATTGAATGAGAACATTAAATAAGAAAGAAAGAATCGGCAGAAGGGAATGCCGAGAGGATTGAAAGGCAGATGTTGGAGAAGAAAGCTAGGGTTACCTAGACTCTTGATACCATGAATAATATGGATCAATTGATTGCCATCTTCTCATTGATCTCATCATAATATATAATACATACATATATATATATATATATATATAGGGGAAGGATAAATTGAAAACCCTCTTGAGTTGAGAAAACCTTGGAAACCCACGTAAAAAATCATTATTTTTTTTTTGAAAAAAATAACCAATGTAAAAAACATGTTTTTAAGCATCTTGGCCCAAAAAATATAAAAGCGCCGAAGGGATTTTTTTAAAAAAAATAAACAAAGTTGCTAAAAAACATATGTTTTCAGCTATTTGCTGTTATAAAAGCTGTTGTAAACATGTGTTTTCGCAGCTTTGTTTATTTTTTTTAAAAAAATCCCTTCGGCGCTTTTTTTTTTGGCCAAAAACACTTAAAAACATGTATTTTACATTGGTTATTTTTTTCAAAAGAAAAAAATCATTTTTTACATGGGTTTCCAAGGTTTTCTCAACTCAAGTGGGTTTTCATTTTATACTTGACCTATATATATATACAGGGGAGGGTTATCTTGAGAACGCTAAATATTGTGAGAACCGTGAGAACAAGTAAAAAAATCAATCAAAATCAATTTTTTTTCATACAAACCTCATTATAATCAAAATACAACATTAATAAATGAATGTTCTTTTCAAATAATTCATCTTTTCTTGCAAAAACACTTTCAAATTAACTTTTTACACATGTGTAAATGAAACAGTTTACACATGTATAAACAGTAAATTTACACATGTGTAAAAACAATTTTTTTTCGTATACGTTTGAATTTTTACGCGTAAATTGTATTTTTGGGATTGTATTTTAGTAATAAAGATAAATGTAAAAAGAAATTTTGAATTTGAATGGTTTTAGATGTCGTTCTCACAGTTCGCACGAAATATATGTGTTCTCAAATTAACTTTCCCCTATATATATAAATCCCTAAACTTGGGGAGAAATGAATTACTAAAAATAATTACAAGACTTTTTTTGAAAGGTTAATTTCTTTTAAATCCTGTGATCTGTGGGACTTGAACCCAAGACCTTTCACAAGCTAGGTGTTTTAAAGGCTTTGCCTTTACCAATGGACCATCACCCGATTGATCAAAAATAATTACAAGATAATCTACCTAAATTAGATTAGAAATATTTTAGAGCTATTCTATTTAAGTCTCGCCTCAAAGAGAAATAGACGGCGATATTAATTTTCCGAAAGTTCACACAAAATTTAAAATATAAAAATTTCAAGTTTTCGTTGTATATAATATGATAGCAATATAGCATCATGATATGTAAACGTAATTTATCTTTATTTCTTGTATTTAGACATAAAATTGATTGACTGGTGGAAAACGACATCCTGAAACGAATTGGTGAATTTCATTTCAAAGACTTTGTCAAGTCCACTAATAACGTATGAAATACGTTCTTCGAATTCGTGCTACTGTACATAAACTTGACTATCAAATTATAGTGGCACACAAAATAGTCAAAGATACCAAAAGAAAACATGATACAGGTTGATAAGATTTGGTTGATTAGCCTCCTAGTGGTGGTGGTGGTGCTCATTAGCATGGCGGAGCAAGTGACATCTCGAACTACTGATAGAAATAACACACTGATTAAAATGTACTGTAGTGTGATCAAAGGTTGGAGCCCAGAGTACTTCAAGAGCAACCTTAACGCCACTCTCACGAGCCTCCGTCGGCAGTTAAACACCAGTGCCTTCGCAGTGGCGCGAACTTTGTTTAATGGTCAGCCAGCGTGGGGTAATGCTTGGTGCATGAGATATCTTTCAATTTCAGACTGTCTGGATTGTTTCGACTCTGCTGTTGATCAGCTCAAGGACTGTGGGCTTGGTAGTTCTATTTATTACAGCGACTGCGAGTTGAGGTACAAATCTATATCGTATATCTTCTGGCTTTGTATATCGGCGAGGTCTATTTTCTTGAGCAAAGGCGTCCCCAAAGATTTAGGTGCCCTATCCGAATCATTAAAAAATATACATATACTCCTTAAACCTTAAGTTTTGAGTTTTAAATGAGTATTGAGCTTATAAATAGGTTAATAAGTTTTTTAGTTTTCATGAAACTAAACTCATTGTCGGAGATTTAATAAACAATTAACGTACCACTGCTGGTTCTAGTATATAGGCGTAGTATTGTGCACTTGCCCACGTTACTGTTGAGCTTTGTTGGATTATATATGTGCGTAAAATGGATCGTACTGGACTAATATTATGTTTCAAAATGCAATGTTCAAACTAATTAAATTAAAGTTGTTTCTATATGTAGGTACGAGTACAATGAATTCATTGAGGCCAATAATCGGAATGGTGCGGTATTATGTAGCAACATAACATCACCTCAGTCAATAGAGTTCCAAAAAGAAGCAGAAAAGTTAATATCAGATCTTCAAATTGCCGCACCTAGAACAATGGATTTCTATGCAGCATCTACAAGGAATGTAGATGTTGATAATACAACAGTGTATGCCATTGCCCGATGTAATCTAAACATAAACCAGAGTGTTTGTTTAGAATGCTTAAAGTTGAAATCCCAAACTCTGTATGATTGTCTTCCTATTATGTCTGCATGGGCAATGGACAATGGATGCTTCATGAGATATGACTGGACTCGATTTTTTGGACAAAACCAACCAACTGATATTACATCTCTTCTTTGGGATGGTGAGACCTTTAATCTTCTAGAACTTATATTCTTCGGTCCATGTTTTATTTGTTGTTAGAGATTGTATATTGAAGTGAATGGCGTGCATTTGATGATTAATATTTTGTACGTCTATGTCTTAAAGGCAATTCAAGCAAGAAAAGATACATAATTGGGGTATGCGTTGGAGGTGTAACACTTTTGTTACTCGCACTTTTTCTATGGTCTCGCAGGTGCAAAAACAGAGTTAGAGGCCAACAAGGTAAACACATGATGACTAGCTAACAAATTAGTTCTTATATGCACTAACAGTTTGGATTTCATGATATTGATGGCATCTTATTTATCTATTTTGGATGATAGTTTCAGTGAACGGGACCGTTAACTACAATTATAAACATCTACAGTTGGCAACCAATAACTTCAGTGAGATGAATATTATTGGGAAAGGCGGTTTTGGTGAGGTATTCAAGGTAATGAAAACTGTGAAGTATTTGTATGGATGACGAAGAATATGATCTTTTAAAAAAAAAACAGCCATCAAACGGCATTTGCCTTAGCTCCTAGCGGTGCTAAAATGTTAGGGCTCAGATGACTCAATCCCCTGGGTGGAAAGAAAATATAGTTTAGTAGCAAAGTTAGAGAGTGTGTGTTGAGGTTCTAAAAAATATATAGGTAGATCGTGAAATACGTATATATACCTCATATGAGCTACATATAAGAACCTTCGTGATCTACATATATGTAGTTTGTCGATCTACATGTTTTTCTTTACAATACCAACCTTTTAATAAAAAACCGTTTTAAAAAAAGTAAAAAAATTGCTTGATTGATAGTGGTTCTCTAGATTATCAAGTATCTTTGTGCATTTATGATGATCCGTGCCATGTATTTGTTTGTATGTATGCATATATAAGTAACTGCTTTGGAAGTAAAATGAGTTTTATGACTAGTTTTTGTCATGCTTTCATAGGCAATTCTTGGTGATATGAAAGTTGTGGCTGTGAAGAAGCTTAAAGTTGGGTATGTTGGTGCAAAAGTAGGATTCGAAAATGAAATCTTACTTATAAGTCACATTCGTCATCGAAATCTTCTTCAGCTCCTAGGATGGTGTAGTGAAGGGCGCAATTTACTTCTTGTCCTGGAATATATGCCAAATGGAAGCCTTGACAAGTTCCTTTGGGGTACGCTTATTTTTACAATTAGATGTGGATTCACATGAAAATCTTGAATACTAGATATTTTAGTTTGCTAAATTATATTCATTATAGGTGAAAAAAAGGGTACCCTAGATTGGAAGAGACGATATGACATTATCTTAGGAATAGCTAGGGGTCTTGCTCATCTACACAAGGAATTCCATGTAAGAATTGTTCACAGGGATATAAAATCAAGCAACATTCTCCTTGATGATGCTTTGCAACCCAAAATAGCAGATTTTGGATTGGCAAAATTTCATCCTGAAAATCAAAGCCATGTTACCACCAAGTTTGCCGGGACATTGTAAGTTTGCTTTACAAAACACGTACCCATCGTTTATCATATTGCATCTAATCACATTCTTGCATTAATGTTTACCATGCATCACAATACAAGGGGCTATACAGCGCCAGAATATATACTTTATGGCCATTTATCAGATAAGGTTGATACATTTAGCTTTGGTATCGTGATTCTTGAAATCATCAGTGGCCGAAAGTGTACTTACAGAATCTTTGATGGAACATCAACCGATTGCCTCTTGGAATATGTGAGATACAAAATTTACACCTTTTCTCCATTCCTATTTTGTTATCAAACATTTATATGTTATACAAGTTAATTTTACTTTCCATTTTTTGAAAATTATTTTTGGCTCTTAAGTTATTTTCCTGCAATTGGTGATAGGCATGGAAGCTATATGAAACTAAAAACCTTAGGAAGCTAGTGGATGAGACAATGGATGTGAATCAACACGAAGAAGAACATGCGATGAACATCATTGAGATTGCTTTGTTGTGCACCCAGACACCAGTCTCTAAAAGACCGACCATGGATGAAGTTGTTCTGAAGCTTCAAAATGATCCATCAATGGAGAAAAAACAACTAGAAAGACCTAATTTCATTAATCAAAACTGGAGGATTCAAACCAATTCATAGAATTATGCTATAAGTTGTATTTTGATTAGTTAACTATCAAACCAAAATATGAAGCAGAGTAAAGGGATCGTGCATGGTCATTTGAGCTCTCTATATTCTGTGCATGAGATAACCATGTGGGTGATTATTTAGAGAATTGATTATTTAAGTTGCTTAAATTTGAGGTATTAAGTTTAACCTATTTTGACGCATTTGTAAGCTTTTAGCATACATGTTGCTAGAGTTAAAATTGATGCAAGCACAAGTTTTTGTATTATAAAAATCTGATCCAAAGGATGTATGCAAATAACTTAAAGGTTCAAGTCAATTTTGACCAAAAATACGTTATGGATTATTGGATCCACTTGAAAAAGTTATTCATATTAAAGACGGTATGAACCAGGTTAGAGTCCCTTGTGGACAAACAACATGGTTGAACAAAAGATAAACTGAAAAGTGACAAGATGTACATAAAAGGAAGGCATCAAGTATAACTTTGAGTATTGACAACCTTTTTGATTATGCTATGGTTAACATTTAAAACTTTTAAAAGAAATATAATTAAACCATGAAACGTTTAAATTAGGAACCATAACAGTATACATGGCAAGCTTACCTAATAATCATCATTTCTTACTTAGGACAATTATATGGAATACCATAATAGTATACAGGGCAATGAAGCTGAAAGGAAAGAATTCATGCGATTTCCATGACCACATGATGTTGTATTTGAAAAGTAAGGAACGGCAAAGTTTTTAATGGCAAGGCCATATCGCCATACAAACTCAGTGAAGACATTAACTCATTAAGGCATTATCCTTCTCAGGGACGAAGGATAAGAAGGGCCAGGGGTGGCTCTGGCCCCCCTGTTTTCTGGCGCAGTGGTATAAATTTACGATTTTTATAGGTAAATTGAGTCCGGGTTGAGTCTAGCCCCCACTGATTTGCCACTACCGATAAAAAAAATTGAGTCCGGCCCCCACCGATTCCGAAACCAAGCTTCGCCACTGATCCTTCTTATGGGTTAGAAATAGAGCAAAGGGGTGTAATTTGGATCAAGTAGCCTGGTGTAATCTTCTCACTCATTTGTGGATAGGGGTGTAAACGAGCCGAGCCGAGCCCGAGCCTGACTGGGCTTGGCTCGGGCTCATTAAGGTTTTGTGAAGCTCGAGCTCGAGCTCGGCTCGGTTCGAGCCTACACTCTTGAGCTCGAGCTCGGCTCGCTAGCAAAATCCAAAGCTCGAGCTCGGCTCGAGGTGATTTGAGAATCTCAAACGAGCTCAAAAGCTCGGCTCGAGCTCGCAAAAGCTCGGCTATAACTTAGGCTCGCGAGCCCAATCGTTAAGGCTATAACTTAGGCTCGGCTGTAACTTAGGCTCGGGCTTGGGTTCGGGCTCTAGCTCGTTAAGGCTCGATTAGGCTCGCGAGCCCAATCGAGCTTTGTATCTAGGGCTCGAGCTCGGGCTCGATAACTAAACGAGCCATATTTCAGGCTCGGCCTCGGGCTCGGGCTCGTTAAGGCTCGGCTCGTTCGAGCTTTTTACCGAGCCGATCTCGAGCCGATCCCGAGCCGCTACGTGTCATTTACACCCCTATTTGTGGATATTGTTTTGGTTGTTTTGTGCGTTGGTTTCTAGCACATTGCTAGTGCCCCCGTTGTTTTAATATATTTATACCGTTTAACATTTTTTTTTATAAAATGAACAAAAAAAGGTATGTTTGTTTTCATAAAATTAATCCTTTAAATATCCTAAAAGATACAAAATTTCCTAAATTCTATATTTTTTTTGAAGGCGAACTTCATTAAAAAGGCGCGTTCTCAAAACGAGGACCGGCCTAAAACCATTACAACAAATACAAAGGATAACTGACCCTGTCCTGCCATCTAATATCCTTAAACCGAGATCTATTTTTTAACCACAAAAAAGACATCGAATTAATACTAGCTACCACCTCTATCACTTTCACCTCTTTACTATGGAAGATCTTGTCATTCCTGGCCTTCCAAATCGTCCACATAGTAACCATTACGATGCCGCAAACTATTTTTTTTTTGCGTACTCATTCCTAAATTCTATATGTTAAGTTGAGCTTTTAAGTTGTAAATTGATTCACTTGATAAGGGCGGATTGGTATCAATCTAACAGTAAACAACCTCACGATGATAGAACAAAAACCAAATTCAACAACTTAGTCTTCACATAAAACCTAAACACGACATCAATAACAGAAATAGAGTAATCCTAATTGAAAGATGGATTGCCTGTGACAATAATGGCTACATGAACAGAACTATCTTCAAATTAGTGATTTAGAATCATAAAAACAATCGCCTCAAGGTTTAAGTGTTGTAACAACCTTGGTATGGGTTTTGTCTCTAATGGATTGTTGTAATTGATAAGCATAAGTAGCAGGATCTGTAAATTGTGTTAGCAGGGGCTTCTCTTCTACATCAAAATCACCATGAACCAACTGATTTCCTTCCAAGAGTACCATCTTGAAATCAGTCTTCACAGTAGTCTCCTCTGCCTTTCTTTTTGTAGCTGGTCTTCTTAGTGCACCAGATGATGTCCTTATGATTGAAGTTTGTTGGGCTTCATGAGTTTCAACTCTATCTTGATTTGCAGCTTTGTTGGCCTTGAACTTCTTGTAAGTTTCATATAAAGTTTCTTCTTTCCATCTTGAAACTGAGGCCTTTGAACCAAAGTCATTTGCTACAAGTTCTTCTATTATCTCAGCCCTTCTGGCTTTTCTCTCTTTTTCTGTTGCCAACCTATCAGCAATAAGTTGAGCTCTTCTGGTGAGTTCTTTTGTTGAGAGTCTATTTAGAGAGACTTGTTTTGCCTTGGAGTTCTTTGTTATCATATTGATCAGCTGTGCTCTCTTGTCTTCTTCAGCAGCAGCCTCAAGTGCTCTCTTTTCAGCTTCAAGCTCATCAAGCTTCTCTTGATACTTGATTAATTTTTCTTCATAGCTCAGATCATCTCTAGCTTCTAGGCTGTTCCAAACTTTGTCTTCCTTAGCCTTCTTTTGAGCCTCCGTTAAACTCTTCTCCAACAGTTCTTTTGACATTGAGATGGGAGTAGGGTTTAAAACAGTTGTTGTAGTTGTTGTTGGCTTAGGAATAGAAGCTGGTTCTCTTTCAGTTGCCTTTGAAGACTGTCCTTGAATGGGTTTGGAAGATAGAACTTCTGAAGGGTTAATTGTCTTCAGCAGTTTGAGAAATTTGTTCAGTAGTTTCTTCAGGTGCCTTAGATGAACTGAACTCTTGAAGGATCTCCTTTCCTGGTCTTTTTGAAGTCTTTTTAGCATTAGGAGATTCTTCAACTAATGGTTCCTTAATCTTCTCCCCCTTTTTGGCTTCATCCACTTCTGGAAGCCTCAAAGAATGAGAAGTTGCAGCAGACAATGTTGCAAGCTGTTTTTGGGTCTCATCCATCTTCTTATTCAGCTCTACAAGTCTAGAGTTTATCAACCCAAACTGATTGTTGGCCTTCAACTCCCAAGCAGTTGTAAAGGTTTTGAGTTGAGCAGTTAGAATTTGTGTCATCATCTGGAACAGGGGACCATCTGGGCTGCATAGTTGGTTCAGATCTATGCTTGTGAGCCCAGGGAATTGGGTAGGCTGTTTTTGTGAAGGGGGTGTTTTTGGGTGATCTTCAGATTTATCTGAAGATGCCACTTTTGGGGAAATAGGGTTTAAGTGGTCTTTAACCTGATCTTTGGTGACCAGCTCTTTGAGCTTAGAGACCTCAGATTCAGGATCTTCATCAACAAGCGTCAATTCTTTTTGTGGAGTTTGTGATTCATCATCCAAGCTAATGGAATCATCTGAATCCCTGATAGTGTCCTCAATGAGGGCAGTATTAGTTATATCATGAGCTAGCTCCAAACTAGTCTTCTCATGAACCTCTTTGTCTTGGAACTGAGGTTTTCCTACTTCAGGCAATAAGCCTTCATCAGTAGTTGCCAATTTTGAGGTCTTAGCAATGTTACTACTGTCCTCAGGTTCACCACTGGGTGATAAATGACTAGTAGCAGCCTCAAAAGTACCAAGAGTTTCTAAGTTTGGGCTTAGATACTCTGGTCCATCCTCATCTCCCTGGTTAGGGCTAATAAGGTCCACATCCATGTCAAGTTCTGAAGGCATCTCCCTTGATTGATGTGTTGCTAGGGGAGTGACATGTGTTGGATGGGATCCTTTTAGTCCTGAGAGAAGTTGTGCTATCTCTATGGTTGTATGTGAAGGTTCAGGTTCAGTAGTTGTAATGGGTTGGTGTTCAGTAGTTGGTATAGGTTCAGGGTCAGTAGTTTGGAAGGATTGGTCAGTAGTTACAGTCTTTTTAAGTCTTTTTCTTTGGAAAATGACTGTAACTGGTTTTCTTTTGGGTGGTGGAGATGGTGTGTGCTGAGAGGATGTTTCAGCCACATCCTTATCAAGTGCAGATTGCACATCAGTAGTTTCAGGGTTCTCCACTTCCTGAACTATTTGTTTCTTTGGGTTGGTAGGTTTTTGTTTGAGAGATTTAGGCTTTTTGGATTTCTTTTTGGGTTTTGAAGATGTGGGTTCCTCAGGGATGGGTTGTTCTTCCCTTTGGTCATCTTCTGGCACTATGGCCGGTTTGTTGTGCCTTGAGAATACTTGGGAAGTTAATGGTTTAAAAATTTTTGACTCCCCCACAAGTATTCCCTCTCCAAGTTCTTTTATTATGCACTGCATAACAAACCTTGGGTATAACAAAAACTTTTTCCTTTGGTTTTCATGATGTAACACCAACTCATTAAAGAATAGTTTTGATACCTTGAAAGGTGTTTCATTTATTATTGAATGAAAAATAGGTTGAAAAGTTGAAGGCATCTGATCATAAGATCTAGTTTTAGGACTTAAGCACATAATGATATAATGAAATAACAGTTTATATTGTGGATCAAAATATTTCTTATAAACTGTAGCTTGTGCTAAAGTACCTTGATAGCCACATTCTGTCATGGTAAGATGAATATCAGAATTTGAAATATGCTCTGGAGCATCAGAATCATTCAAACCAAGCCTTATGCTTAAAGTTTCTGGTGATATGGCCATCAGTTACCCTTGAATGGATGATTTGAGGGAAATCACTTCATTATTAACTGTCACCGCCTCTGCATGAGCCCAGAACTCATTGAGAGTTTCTTCATGTATTGGAGGATCAATGGTGAAAGCTTCATAATATTGGGATTTAACAACAAGATCAATGATCTCATCGTATTGGGACCAGGCATCATCTTTCTCGAAGTAGCCTCTTTGATTGTGTCCCTGTTTTAAAACGAGAGCCATGGTTTCTTGATCGACCAGTAAACTTAGGTTAGAGAGGGGTTTTGGTTTTAATTTGAGAGAGAAAGAAGGAATTTTGCATTTTGAATGGATAAGTATTTGAAAAAGGTATTTATCAGAAGTTTTTAACCGACTAGGTCAAACTTCTGATGAGTGAAATGTCAGTTTTACCCTTTTTAATAAAACTACTGATGAAGAAGGTTTCTTCATCAGTGGTTTTGGCAATGTTTTAAAAACCGGTTTTTTAATTATACCGGATTTAGCTAAAAAATGGTTTAGCCGGTTGAACCGTGTTGTATCGGGTGGTTCAACCGGGTTGATTAGTTAGCTATATAATTTCATAAATTACAACATTAACACAAAAATTAATCTAAGAGTACATAATTGCATACTAAAATACTATCAAAAAGTTAATCAATAACTAAAAAATAATCCAAAAGATAGTCTAAAGTTTTTAATGTTTTAAAAGTTATTCCTTAGTAAAAAATAATCTAAAAATAACCCAAAAACTAACTTATGCCGGTACCGGTATAGCAGTTCAAACCGGTATACCGGATTTTACCCGCGGTATAAAATCGATACCGTTTCCCATATTTACCGGAGTGTTTCGTACCGGATTTCCATCCGAAAATGGTAATACCGGTATAACCGGCCGGTATTTACCGGTTTTTAAAACATTGGGTTTTGGTCATCTCTTCAGTAGTTTGCAACAGCTGATGAGAATGACTTTCAAAACACTTGAATAACTTCTGATACTTATCAGTAGTTACTTTTATTCTAAAATTTTCCCATTTTGATGTTTTTCAAATTTTCAGTAGTTTTTCTCTCTCAAAATTGTTCATCAGAGGTTTGTGACAGATAAGTGTGTAAGTGAAATAAAATATGTGCAGAACTAAAAAGTGAAAACATTTACAGACTTTCTTCTAAATTTAGCATCCCAAGCATGGATATTAACCTCTGAAATGTTGTTGAATCAAGGGGTTTGGTGAAAATATCAGCTATTTGATTAGCAGTTGTGACATGTTTCACCTCAATCTTGCCTTTTTCATTGCAATCTCTTATGAAATGATACCTGATTTCAATATGTTTAGTCTTTGAGAACTGAACAGGATTTTGAATGATGCTAATGGCAGATTTGCTGTCTACTAAGATTGGAGTCTTGGTCTCTTTGATTCCATAATCAAGCAGTTGATATTGGAGCCATTGTATCTGTAAAGTACAGCTTGCAGCAGCAATATATTCAGCTTCAGCTGTTGAAGTTGCCACAAATGTTTGTTTCTTTGATTGCCAGGACACCAGACAGTTTCCCAAGAATTGACAACCACCAGTTGTTGATTTTCTTGACATTTTGCACCCTGCATAGTCACTATCTGAAAAAGCTGTTAACTTGGTATTGCTTGAAGCAGGATACCAAATTCCTAAAGTATGAGTTCCTTTCAGATATCTGAAGATTCTTTTGACTGCAATTAGTTGTGATTCTCTTGGTGCAGATTGGTATCTAGCACAGACACAAGTTGAGAACATAATATCTAGTCTAGAAGCAGTTAAATATAAAAGAGAACCTATCATACATCTATACATGGTTTGATCAATCTGTTTCCCTTGATCATCTGGTTCAACTTGTGTGATTGGTGTCATGGGAGTGGAACATGATTTACAGTCTTGTAAAGAAAATTTGTTTAATAATTTTTTAACATATTTTGATTGATGTATAAATGTTCCATTGGATTGTTGCTTGATTTGCAGTCCCAAAAAGTACTGCAATTCTCCCATTGTACTCATTTCAAATTTTGATTGCATGAGTTTCTTAAAATCTTCACACAGTTTTGAATTTGTTGAACCAAATATGATATCATCAACATAAATTTGAACAAGTAAGACATGATTTCCAACATGTTTTATGAAAAGAGTTTTATCAATGGATCCCCTTGAGAAGTGATTCTTAAGTAAAAAGTTTGAAAGTGTTTCATACCAGGCTCTTGGAGCCTGTTTTAGCCCATAAAGAGCTTTGTCAAGTTCTTAAACCCAGTCAGGATGAGAAGGATCCTCAAACCCTGGAGGTTGACAGACATACACTTCTTCTTTTATTTTTCCATACAAAAATGCAATCTTGACATCCATTTGATAAACTTTAATGTTGTTGGAAATTGCATAAGCTAAAAATAACCTGATAGCTTCAAGTCTTGCAACTGGTGCAAAGGTTTCATCATAGTCAATCCCTTCCTCTTGAGAATAACCTTATACCACCAATCTTGCCTTGTTCTTGATGATCATACCAGCTTCATCTGATTTGTTTCTGAAGACCCATCTTGTACCAATTGGTTGCTTGTTTGGAGGTAAGGGACAGATTTCCCAAACATGTTGCTTCTTGAATTGAAGCAGTTCTTCTTGCATGGCTTGCACCCAATTGTTATCTTTGAGGGCTTCTTGATATTTCTTTGGTTCCAACTGAGAAATGAATGCTGAGAAAAAGCAAAAGTTGGAAAGCTGGTTTCTTGTAAGTACCCCTGAAGCAATATCACCCATGATTTGATCCAATGGATGATCCTTGTGTTCAATCAGTTGTTGTAGACCTGTACTAGAGGATGGCTCTACTATTTCTTCAAATAAACCACTGAGATTGATAATATCTGGTTCAGCTGTTGTTTGAGGTTCAGGAGTTTTAGGTTCAGCTGAATCAGTACTTTCAATTTGTTTATCAGTAGTTCCTGAAGTAGAAGCTTTTGAAACTTCTGAAGGTTTAAAAGTTGATATGCTGACTGTTTTTGGAGTCCATGGTGCAGGACTATCATCTTCAAATCCTTGAAAACCATTTTGAGGAGGTTTGGATGATTCAACAGTCTTTTCAGGTCCGAAATGAAAATTGTCAAGATCAAATAATTCAGCAGGATTTGCTGGAATAAGAGCGTGTTTTGATTCATTGAACTTGACATTCAGTGTTTCTTCAACTATCTTGGTTCTTGAATTAAATACTTTGTAAGCTTTTCTCAAAGGAGAATAACCAAGAAAATAACTTGTATCAACTTTTGCAGCAAATTTTGAGATAGAGTCTTTGATGTTGAGGATAAAACATTGACATCCAAAAGCCCTGAAGAAGGAGATAAGGGGCTTTATGCCATGAAGAATTTCATAGGCAGTCTTGGTATGTCTCTTGTTGATAAGAACTCTATTCTGAACATAACAAGATGTGTTGACTGCTTCAGCCCAAAAATACAAAGGTAGGCCTGAATCAGCTAACATTGTTCTGGCTGCTTCTATTAAAGTTCTGTTCTTCCTTTCTACTACGCCATTTTGTTCAGGAGTTCTGGGAATACTGAATTGTCTAACAATCCCTTTAGACAAACAGAATTCATCCAGAGTTTTGTTCCTGAACTATGTCCCATTGTCACTCCTGATGACTTTGACAGAAAGAGAATATTGCTTCTCAACTTGTAGAATGAAGAACTTGATGATTTCAGCTGCCTCATCCTTGGAATATAAGAAGAAGACCCATGTGAATCTTGAGTAGTCATCAATGATGACCAAGCAGTACTTCTTCTTACCAAGACTCATAATCTTGACTGGTCCAAATAAGTCCATATGGAGTAGTTGAAGACATGCAGTTGTTTTAGATTCTTCAATAGACTTATAGGAGGACTTATGCTGTTTACCTTTAAGACAGGAAACACAGTGTTCTTTACACTGATATTCCTTCAAAGGTAGACCCCTGACCAAGCCCATTTTAGTGACTTTATTGATGGTTTTAAAGTTCACATGGCCAAGTCTCCTGTGCTAGAGATCATTTTCTGAAGTTGATGCCTTTGAGAAGAAATAGGCAGTGTTGTTTAATACTTTGTCTTTTTCAATGTCCACTACATAGACATTGCCACATCTTTTGGCAATCATCAAAGTATGATCTTCAATGATCTTCTCTATCAACTTCTGGCCTTCTGGTGATATGATCTTGCATGCTGTCTTTGTGAAAAAGGAAGAATATCCTTTATCACACATTTGAGAGACACTCAGCAAGTTGTACTCAAGGTTTTCAACCAGATTGACCTTGTCAAACTGCATTTTGCCTGAGGATACATTGCCATATCCTAGCACATATCCCTTGGCATTGTTCCCAAAGGACACAGATCCTTCTCTTTGACTGATAAAATTGTTTATCAGGTATCTGCATCCAGTCATGTGCATTGAGCCTCCACTATCAACATACCATATGCTATTCAAACCTCTGGAGACCCTCTGCACAAGATAGCAAATTAGTTAGATTTGGCAACCTAAGCCAGTTTGACTTTGGGTTTGCTCTTGAGAACAGGTGCAGCTTGTTGTGGACCAATTTTAGAAATCCATGTCTTTTTGGCAATGGATTTGTCATTAAGAACAATGGTGGGTTCTTTTTGGTGACCACCATCAACTTGGTCATCAGAAGTTTAACCAGATTTATCAAATCTTTAACTTCAGTAATTTGTGAAACTACTGATGGGTTAGGTGTAACTTCTGAAGATGAACTTTGAGAAGAAGACTTTTGTTGAGATAAAAACTTCTTCTGAGAAAGGTTTTTATTTGATTGTTGTTTGTTGGGAAAGAAAGTGTTTTCAAAATCTTGTTTTATTTGTTTTCTCACAATAAATTGTTGACTTTTCTTATTTAACTGATTTGCCTTTCTGTATCTACAAAGTTCAGTTATGTGGTTAAACAGACCACATATTTCACATGCTTTTGCCTTCTCTTTCCTTTTAGATAAAGCAAAAGAGTTGGAAGGCAATTTACTGACAATATCAGTATTTTGAAATAGGTCATCAGCAGTTTTCAGGGTCTCAACTCCTGATGTAGATGAAACTACTGATGGCTTATTGTCAGTTGTTTTAACTTCTGTAGTACTTTCCTTTTTGAGAAAGTTCTGATGGTAGGATGTGCATTCCTCCATATCAGAAGTTTGAATCAATTTCATATATCAGTTTTGTTGGTGAAATCTATTGGTGATTCAGTGTGGGTATACCCTATGCCAAACTTAACATTTGCTGCAGTTTGTTTGTTAGGCAGCATTTGGTACCCTTTACAAGACTCAACCCATTTTTCACAATCAACCTTGGTGTCAGCAAGCTCTTTTCTGACATTTCCTAGGTTGTCTATCATTGTTTTAATTTGTGCTTGGGTTTCTATGGATTTATTAGTCAATTTAGAAATTTCTTTATTTTTCAAAGCAATTTTTCTTTCTAAATCACACTTCATTTGGGTGTATTTTCTTTCCATATCATTAGTCTTGCCTTGTAAATGCACATTGGTTTCCCTTATTAAAGCAAAAGATTCTTTGCAAGATTTTGAGCAAAGCTTTAAAAGAGATTGTTGTGATACCTGAGTGAGTGCAGAATTGGAGGAATATCCCTCAAAAGCCATTAAGGCAAAGTTCTTTCTGCCATTGTCAGGTTCTCCCCAGTTGACATCATAGACTTTATTGTCTGCATCCTGACTGCATTCAGATGTGTCATAAGGAAGACTGCTCCAGTCAACATGCCCTGATGTAAATAAGCTTTGTTGCTGAGGGGGTTTGTTGAGTTTGTGCAGGTTGTTGAGCAGTTGGAAAAGGAGGCATCTGAACATATTGCACTTGTGGCACATATTGAACTTGTGGAGCTTGTGCCTGTACAAAATGAGCACTCCCTTGAGTTCCATTATTCCTATTATAAGAGGGGTTAAATTGATTTCCAGACATGGGTTGGTTATAGCTAGAGCTTCTACACTCTCTAGCAAAGTGTCCCAACTTTTGACATCTCAGTTTAGATTTGTCAAAACCAACTTTTGTTGAGTTGTTAAGTCCTAGAAATTTCCTTCCTGACCTTTTGTAAAATTTGTTAGTTTTAATGCTTAACAAGGCCAGTTGGTGCAAAATATCCATTTCTTCTAAGTCATCACTGCTAAAATATTTTAAATCATCCATGATGAAACACATGTTATCAGCAGTTTGACTTAGGTCTTCGTTGTCATATGCTGGGAAAGATCCATCTGATGAGATCCCAGCAGTTATGTCAATGTGGTTAAAAGATCCAAAACTATTAGAACAGGATGGTGAGTCATGTCCTAATAAGGCTGTGCTACCTGGAACATAGTCATCAGCAGTTTTACCAGATTCTTGCAACTTTTTCTTTTGATTGATTTCTCTTTCAAAAGTTAGTAATTTTCCATGTAACCTTGTTAGGTTCAGGGTGTTAAAATCTGAACTTGATCTAAGGACTATAGAATAAGTTTCCCATTTTGAAGGTAAAGACCTTAAAAATCTATGTAACATAGATGCATTTGAATAGGTCTGATTGTTAATTTTTAACTCAGAGATGAGTGAAGAAAATCTTTCAAACTGTTGTGTTAAAGTTTCACCATCTATGTGAGTAAAAGTTTCATATTGTTGAGCCAGGATTTCTCTAGTGTTGGCTATCACCTCTTCAGTTCCTGCAAACTGTTCTTTTAGGCAATCCCACAGCTCTTTGGCACTTTCACAGTGTAAAAGTCCAGCATAAATTTCATTTGGGAGAGCCATAGCCAACATAGAAAAAACTTTTGCATCTAGCTCAAATTTTTGGAAATCTTCATAAGTGTAGTCTTTTGGGTCTTTTGGTCTCTCAGTTTTTCCTTCTGGATCAATAACAACTGGTTTGTGAGGTCCAAATATTACAGACCTCCAACAACCAGTGTTGGTCTGAGAAATTGTATGTGCCAATCTCCTTTGCCAGATATTATATTCATTTCTGACTAACATAGGAGGTTTGTTGGCAGATCCAGTATTATAAAGGTCCATTTTTAAGAAGTTTGGATTTGTCAATACTTCTTCAAAGTGATGGATGAAAAAGTGAACCTTTTAATCCTTTATTTGATATTAATAAGAGCCTGTGTCTGATTCTCAATTTGTTAGATTGATATTTGATCAGATTAACCAGTGCTCTGATACCAATTGTTGGATCAGTGGCCTCTTTTAAGAACACTTATGTGTTTGCAGATTATATAAGAGTTATTGCACAGCGGAATAGTAAGTGTTCTAAGGTTAATATATCACTTTTAACAGGAGTTATTACTCCCCCTTTACTGAGCAGTTAATGAGAATCAATAAACAGTTCAAGTATAAAGCAGTAAATACAAGTTATGATTCTCAGATGTGAAATGGATTATAAGTTTACAAGCCTCGAAGGTTTTTCAATTAATTCAAAGTAAATCACATGTCTAAAATAGATGAACAAGCTCATCTATTTATAGACAAACAGCTCATCTATTTATAGACAAACATACAAGACTGTTGCACTAAGCAATCTAAGATATTTAGCTAAGATATTATACTTAGGATAATGTTTACAACAAGCTTTACATTGAAACTTGATCCAAGACTTTAACAAAACAATATTAAACTAAACTACTGAAGCCTGAGTCGGTTAGAAGCTTCTGATATGAAAGTACTGAGGAGTGACAAACTACTGATGAGTAGTTTGTCTTCAGTAGTTCTTCAGTGAAATGTCTGGTTAGACTTCAGAACTTCTGATGCTTTACTCTTCAGCACTTTGCTCTTTTCTTCTTCAGTACTTCTGATTTCTTCTTTAGCAGTTTCTTCTATGCTTAAGCAGAATATGATTTGGACTAAGGTTATCAAAAGGTGGTTTCTTCAATCCTCTTTTTCCCAACAACAACCAACATTATCACGATCCAGTGCTGATACCGAATACAAGGTGTCCCAATGTCGTATTATGGAACTACATACTCCTCCTACACGTGCTACCATCGTATATTGTGACAATGTTAGTGCAATATATCTCACTAGGACCTGGTCTAGCATCAATGTACGAAACACATAGAAATTGATATACACTTTGTTTGGAAAAGGTGGCTATAGGATAAGTTTGAGTTCTTCACGTTCCCTCTTGATACCAGATTGCTGCTATATTTACCAAAGGCCTACCGAAGATCCTTTTTGATGACTTTAGAACAAGTCTCAATATCCGAGATCCTTCCATTTCGACTGCGAGGGAGTATTAGAATAACATTAGAATATTAGTAAATATTTTTTGTTTAATTTATTGATATCTTCCAAATACAAGACAATCACTGATTAATTGCAAATCACTAACTGATTACAAATCTCTGATTGATTAGATGTAATTTATATATATATATATATATTGTGTTGTAATTGTAATGAGAAATCAATCAAGAGTTTTACCCTCTTACATGGCCTAATAGTCTGTCATTTTGTCGTATCTGGAATCTTCTGTGTGTTGTCTGGACTTGGAATGCCCGTGCTCCCTTGAGCACTCCCATGCTTGGTTTCTTTGACTGATTTGTTGACTTTTGTTGATCCAGTGGTGAACACTCCTCTGCCCAAGTGTGCATGGCCTTGTTTGGCATTTATGTGTAAGTGATGTTACATCAGGCACCGATACCGATGTTTGTTTCTATGGTTTTTGTCTTTTTGATTGATGTAAAACACGTGCGGATAACCTTTGGGGTATATCACGACTTTACTTTTTTTGTTTCTTAATTAGGTTGTTATAATGAGTACCCCTACTGTATAGGTAGTAAATGATTCGAACCGATATGTCTGAGTTCCCGCCTATTAAGCCTGGTGGCTAATATGAGAAATACACTTGAACATTCAAACTGATGTCTGATACCTTTTAGTCTTCAAATGAAGTTAGGCTGTTGATGGTGGAATTGAGGGCTGCGCAGGAAAAACTAAAATGCCGCGCAACTGGGTCAAGACTAGGTCATCCATGAGTGTCCATGGAGGTACATGCAGGGGCGGACCTAGCTTGAAGCTAGGTGCCGCGTCTGTTGCTACTTAACTTCGCGTGCGTAGTGGAAAATTTGTTTTTTTTACGATATTTGGAAAACGTTACTACTAAAATGAAAAACGTTACTACTGAAATTAATTTCTAGATCCGCCACTGGGTACATGCAGCATTATACCATGCTTGCTAGTTGTCAACTTAGACCATTCTTCTTGTTGATTTTAGCTCAGTTTGTTGATTGTGGTTACCGGGGCCCAACTGTTGGTGATTAGAATTTGATCTCTATGGAATAACATTTGCTAGAAATTTCTTGTTCTTCAGTTTCTTTCCATGAAATTTCCAATTTTAATGGTCTTGTTTTCTAGTTCATGTTTTCTTTCTATTTGTAATTATCACCAGCTGGCTTTTCTAGTTCATGCTTTCTTTCTTTTTCTAGTTAGTTTATATTAGTTAAAAAAAAAAATTAATGGTCAAAATAGGTGTCTCAGTCCTCATGTCATACTTTGCAACTCATTACATTGAACAGGATAGGATAAGACTTTTAGTAAACGTGTAATTAGATAAATATTTCATTGATTGGATTGTAGAAAGGGACTGTCCAATAAATTAGGAAATTACTATCCTATTATTCCTAAACATAAACTAAAAACCGAAGATACTAAAAGTAGAAAGAGAAGAAAATCATGAAACAAGTGGAGATCCGGTGGTTGATTAGTCTGCTAATGGTGGTGATGATGCTCATGGCGATGCAAGTGACATCACGTCCGACTGATAGAAATGTCACTCTGATGGGATATAATTGTAATGGATGGAAAGGTGTGAACAGAAAGTATTTCTTGAGCAATCTTAACATCACCCTTTGGCAGTTAACCACCAGTGTCCAAGCCGCTGCACACAATTTGATTAATGGTTCGCCGGTGTGGGGACTTGCTTGGTGCAGGGGATATCTTTCTGTTCAAGATTGTTTGGCTTGTTTTGACTATGCTGTTGATCAGCTGAAAGCTTGTGGACATGACTCTGGTGCTCATGCTATTTACAGCGATTGCGGTGTCAGGTGCACATATATATTTGATAGATGATATATATTCTTGTTTGGTTAGAGATGGATTTAGTTGCTAGAATTGTTGGAAAATTGAAAGGTGAATGTAGATATATTTAATTATAATTTAGTGAAATTATAATTATTAATTATATTCTTCATGTGGTGAAATCAAGACAAATAAAGATGCTTTATGAGGCTTGAATAGAGTTTTATCCCTAATAAAGAAAATGTAAGTCTCTAATTATTATGTGAGACTCTTCATTAGCCATGGTTCATGTATACATATGAGGCTTTGTACCTCATTTTGATGTATGAGAAATATACACTAAGAAACTCTTGAAACACACATACACTAGAAACACAATTCGAATACATAGCAGTAGCAACCAAGTTCGATTATTTTTCAGGCAAGTGGGATAGTCCGACAATGCACCACCACTGTTTTCGAACCGGTGTACCCTGGGAACAGAGGCGAATCTGTTTAAGGGAATTGTGTCAAACACAAGCCCGGTTCATGTTGATGCTTTAGTCTTCTATTACAATGTAAGTTTTCTAACAAGAATTCCTTCATTAAATTAAAAATCATGTCTAAGAAAAACAGAGAAATTATCAAAAAGTTGATATGAAACTGATCAGTGAATGACACATCAAATGTGGGTTCATTCTATGGTGTTAGCAAATTTTCGAAATTATAAAATGTCTAATAGTTATTGAAGTCTAGACCATAAATAAATGTGTAAATTAACGCAATTAAGATTTCGTGTTTTTTTTTATGAGGAAGGAAAGAATAAGGAAATAATTGCAAATAGCTAATAACAGGATAGTCTTTAATGAGGAGATCAGCATCCCAATCAATGGAATTCCAGCCCGACATCTGGACTTAAACGCCATGCCACATGATCTGGCTTGTCGAGACCTCTCCAACTGCTAGTTATTGATGAGATCAAGGATGAAATCAATTGTACAAAGATCACATATCAGCACAATGCTTGAATCTCTTCAACAACATATTAGATTACATAAGACACATACATGTATATATACATACGAGTCGACGCCTCAAAACGACACAACGCGGCAAACAACCCTTATACCCTCCTAATTACATTTAAGGCCCTACTAGTTACATTAAAGGCTGTTTTTCTAGTAGTGCAAATATTCAGTTTAGAAGAATGACACTTAGATCCCTAAGTTGGTTTAAACTTTATACATTAATGAGTCCTATAACTCCTATTCAGAGCCAAGTTATACTCGTTTGAAATTAGGTGCTTCTGCCCTTTCCCCCTTGACCAAGTAAGTATTTTTATAAGGACCAAAACAAATTAATTGATAACTGATATTATTTCGTATAAAAGGCATAATCATGTAAACTTTATAAAGAGTAAAATGTTATTTTCGTCCCTGAGGTTTGGCCACCTTCGTCCAATTTTTTTTTCTATGAATGTAAGTCCTCATGCTTTTCAAATCTAACCTTTTTCGTCTAAAACATTAATTCCATCCAAATTTTCTGTTAACTTTTTGTAAAAAGACTAAGATACCCTTATTTATATAATTTTTGTATATTATAATTTGGAAAAACTCTTCCCAGCTAGCCATCCACCCACACCCCCTACCGCCCTCCCTCTCTCTATGCATCTCCACCACCGGTCACTGTCACCACCAACTAAGTGTTTTTAAGGGGGAAAACACTGTTTGTAAAGATATACCTGAAATTGGTTAAGTTGAAACTCGGTATTCTTCCCTTTGATTCTCTTCCTGATGGAATAGAAAGAAATACGGACACAACAACTGAATATTGCAAAAAAAATAATATTAGGGATCTACATGTGTTGTTAGGCGAATGAAGTGAAACTAATCACACACACGTTCTTTACCGGTTTAGCTATAGGTTTTGGAGTTTGGCGTCGTTCATTTAGCCCACTTACTTATTCAATTTTCACGACACCATGAGCACCACCCGTCAATGTAGCCTCTACCACTTTCAAAAACTTCTTCTTTCCCGGAATTCGATTACTTACAATGAGCTAGTTGTTCATAGAAAACTTCTTGTTTTACGAACATCACATCGACATGTGTTATCGTTTTCCAACGTCACCTT
Organism: Ambrosia artemisiifolia; assembly: GCA_032199755.1. Taxonomy (NCBI): domain Eukaryota; kingdom Viridiplantae; phylum Streptophyta; class Magnoliopsida; order Asterales; family Asteraceae; genus Ambrosia; species Ambrosia artemisiifolia. The sequence continues at coordinate 27,184,351 of CM063529.1, read as the reverse complement.
TGTGCGTGTTATCATTTTCCGGCGTCACCTCAACGTTCGTTATCATTATACGCATCACCATTGCGTTCAGATCTGGTTATGAATTGAGGGTGGCGGTACAGTTGGGGTTTTGAAAGATGAGGTGGTACCCTGATGCTGGCGATACAGTGTGTGGTGATGTAGAAGGATGCGGCGATTTCGTGTGGTTGCTGGGGGTGGAAGAAGATGGTGGTGGCGGCATGAGGGTGGAACAATAGTGTGTCGGTTAGTTTACACTGTGTAGGATAACTTGACCCTACGTTATTATACTTTTAGTTTTATTTTTATATTTAAAATTGTTTAGTTGGCTAAAAAGTTAAAAGTCAAATATGCCCTTAATTAACGAAAAAAATGGATGGTGTTAATGGAGTGGACGAAAAAGGCAAGATTTGAAAAGCACGATGACCCATATGCGGAAAAACAACCTTTTGGACTAAAGTCGCAAAAGTGATCAAACTTCTAGGACGAAAATTGCATTTTTCTCCTTAATAAAACATAACCATGAGGAACTATTTGATGATTAACTAACCAACACTTGACATTGTTACCTGGGAATCAAGTACTCTAAATAGGAGCCAACATTTTTATCAATGAAGATTCATTAAAAACTGCAAACTAGCATAGGGCTAGCGAAACATAAGAGGAGTATAGCATTCCCGTACAAGCGAAATATGGGTGGAATAAAGAAAACACAAACGTACTAGACTATTATCATGGTTCATGATAGAGTTGTTTTTTATGCAGGTATGAGTCCTATAACTTCTTCACTGAGGCTAATAGTGTGATGTATTCAATATGTGACAACATAATTACACCTCAGCCAAGAGAGTTTCGAAAAGCAGCAGAAAAGTTATTGTTAGATCTTCAAGTTGCTGCACCAAGAACAACAAGTTACTATGCTGCTTCTACAAGGAAAATAGTTGTTAATAATGAAATTGTGTATGCCATTGCCCAATGTAATCTAAATGTAAGCCAGAGTGCTTGTTTAGAATGCTTAAAGTCAAGATCAAGATCTCTATATGATTGTCTTCCTACTACTTCTGGGCGGGCAATGAGCAATAGATGCTTCATGAGGTATGATAGGACTCCATTTTTCAGACAAAACCAGAAAACTGATATTACATCTTTCCTTTGGGATGGTGAGGCCAATACATCTCTATAAATGATGTTTTACTATCTTTACATCGTTTTTAGACATAGTAACCCTTTAGCATTTATTAATATTAACCATGTTTATGTTTAAAGGACACTCTAGCAAGAAGAGAACTATAATTGGGCTAGTTATTGGAGCTACAAGCTTGTTGTTGCTTGTACTCGCATTTTTCATGTGGTATCGCAGACGAAAAAAGACAAGTAGAGGCCAACAAGGTAAACATAAGAATACTAACTATAGAATACATGTATTGTACTAACATGCTTGTGACCTTAGGCGTACCACAATTACAAGGGGTAGTTTATTACAACTATAAACATTTGAAGTTGGCTACCAATAACTTCAGTGAAGAGAATATTATAGGGAAAGGCGGTTTTGGTGAGGTATTCAAGGTAACAAAATAGGGCTATATATGCGTATATAGTTACAAAAATTACAAAGGGCAAACTTTTTTTTTCCATAGGAAAAGCTAGTTGCATCATGTTGCTTTGGAAACTGAATGAGTCTTATGGTGGTTTAATAGGCAATTCTCGATGATAAGAAAGTTGTAGCAGTGAAGAAGCTTAAAGTTGGATATGCGGGAGCAAAAGTACGATTCGCAAATGAAATCTTACTTATATGTCAAATTCATCATCGAAATCTTCTCGGTCTCCTTGGATGGGCTAGTGAAGGATCCATTCTACTTCTTGTCTTGGAATATATGCCGAATGGAAGCCTTGACAAGTTCCTGTGGGGTATGTTTCTTTTAACAATTTAATGTGGGTTTACAAGAAAATATTAATTTCCAAACTTTGGTATACATCATATATTTATCATAGGAGCAAATAAGGGTGCCCTGAACTGGCAAACACGATATAACATCATCATAGGGATAGCTCGGGGTCTCTCACATCTACACAAAGAATGCCATGTTAGAATTGTTCATAGAGATATAAAATCAAGCAACATTCTCTTGGATGATGATTTTCAACCCAAAATAGCAGATTTTGGATTAGCAAGGTTTCAACCTGATGATAAAAGTCATATAACTACCATGTTTGCTGGGACGTTGTAAGTTTGATTTACAAAACATGCACCTTTCATTGTTCTTGTTGCATCTAACCAGATTATTGTATTAATTATTATTGGATATCACAATACTAGGGGCTATACAGCGCCGGAATATGTACTTTATGGCCATTTATCAGATAAGGTGGACACTTTCAGCTTTGGTATCGTGATCCTTGAAATCATAAGCGGCCGAAAATGTACTTATAGGAACTTTGATGCATCATCGATTGATTGCCTCCTGGAATATGTAAGATACAAATTTTACACATTTCCTACTCCATTATCATAACATAAGACTTGGTAACAAAATGTAACAAAGGAGCCATTTGACTAGATATATGTCTATATTCGTGCATGCACGTATAGGATGGGGATATTTATCTAGGTACATCAAATATGAGTTTATTATTTACCTTGAAGGTTTGTTTTATGCTCTTAAATAGTTGTTTATTTTTTATTTTCAAATCTTAACAGACGTGGAAGTTGTATGAAACTAAAAACCTTATGAAGCTAGTGGATGAGACAATGGATATGAATCAATACCAAGAAGAACATGTGGTGAATATCATTGAGATTGCTTTGTTGTGCACCCAATCACCAGTTTCTAAAAGACCGACCATGTCGGAAGTTGTTTTGATGCTTCAGAATGATCCATCATTAGGGGAAAGAGAGCTAACCAGACCTAATTTTATTGATCAAGATTGGAGGATTCAAACTGGTTCTTCATAGAACTATAAAGGCATTGTAATGATTCCCAAATGCCAAAGGAATTAGAGAGCAGCTAACTACACGAGAAATATTCAGATGACCAACTAGATGTAATGGGGAAAGGGGTTACGTTATAGTAGAGATATGATGTTCGCTTTATTCTGTTGTTCAAAGCGAACGTTCTAAAATGGCTTCAATGTAATTGTGCATTTGAATGCATTGTAATTTGGTCAATTATATGTTTGAAAATTAATACATATTTTACTCGAAAAAAACAATATAAAATTTGTGAAAAGAAAATTCCTGCAATACAACCTTCTATTTTCACCCTTTTAAGAAACTGTGCAACTCCCGTTCATAATGAAAGCTATGAAAGGGTAAAACTTAACTCCTAAAACATTATAGGCTAACAAACTGACACTAACCCTCGTGATATTTTTTTAACGGCAAAAGTTGATTATTACAAAAATTATTCTAAATTACACCCCTCATGGTGTCCTTGAGAATTAATTCGACAATCCTTGGTGCCTGTGCAAATAGAAAAAATGGCCCTATAAATCTATCTTTACTATAATAGAAATCTATCTATCTATCTATCTTTATTATAATAGGAGAGTCGTGACTGACATAAGAAAAGCTAAGAAAAGCTGATGTGGCAACATCTTAGCTATGCCAACAATGCCTTGCTGATAATAAATGTGATGTCATTATTCTGTTTAAAATATTCACAAAAATATATCACTTGCATTAACAAGATGTTCATAGTGGGTCACTTGTGCTTTATAAATTAATTAAAGAGTTAACTGCAATTTGAGTCCCTGTGGTTTAGTGGAGCTGGCACCTTGCACCCATTTTTGAAACCTTTTGCAGTCTGAGCCACTATACTTGTATTTTCTTGCAGTTTGAGCCTAACTCTTAACTTTCCATCCACTTAAACGTTAAAAAAAATTGAAGTTACTAAAATACCCATCTCCCCCATTATCATACTGATGAGCCCTAATTCTTTCCCCAATTCTTCCTTGCTCTAATCGACCCAGAGGTAATCGAAGGATCCATCGAATTTCTTCACTGATCTAGTAGAAGCATCCATCCAGCTTCTTCCCTGCTATAATCGACCATCTCATTCAACTTCTTCCCTGCTATAATCGACCCTCCCATCCATATATTATACTACGGGAGAGAGTTGCCCATGAAGTCACATGAAATGGTGTTCCAGCTGAAATACCAAGGTAAACCACCCTCTCCCTCAGATATTTTTTGATTTTTTTTTAAAAGAATGGTGATGTTATAGGAAAGCAAAGGAGGGATTATCCAGCTTTTGGGTACAAACATAGTTTTGGGTGTTTACAGTTTGGTTAATGTCGAAATTTGTAGAAACCCCAAACCTAACCTTATTTATATATATGGTTCCATTAAGCCAAACCTAACCTCATTTTAGCTCTGTAACTATTAAAATAACTCACTAGTCAACTCCCTCATTCTAAATAATTGAAATTATGTTCAAGTCTGCTAAAAACGAAAAAACAAAATGTGGTGGGAGCTTTGTATATTAACGCAATAATTGGTGGGAGCTTTGTATATTCAACGCAATAATGTTAATTTGGATGGAAAATTACAAATCTGCCCTTGCATATAACCACTTTAAGTGGATGGAAAGTTAACAGTTGGGCTCAAAATGCAAGAAAATACAAGTATAGTGGCTCAGAGTGCAAAAGGTTTCGAAAATGGGTGCAAGGTGCCAGCTCCACTAAATCATAGGGACTCAAATTGCAGTTAACTCTTAATTAAATAATGCCACTTGCATTAACGGATGTTCATACAACTGTTACTCCAGGTTTAAGCTCCAAATTCAAATACCAATTTCAAAATCAAAACCCCTTATACAACTCTTACTCCATATTTAAGCTCCAAATTCAAATTTCAAACTCAAAACCCTTATACATATACATATATAAATATATAGTGGAGGGTTATCTTGATAACGCTAAATATCGCGAGAACCGTGAGAACAAATGAGAAAACCAATCAAAATCATTTTTTTTCAATACAAACCTTATTATATATCATACAAATACCAACTTAACGGTCAACCAAACTTCCGTTAAATCTCCGTTACCCATAACCCTTCCCGTCATTCCAAACCGTTTACCCGTTTTGCTTCTTTTTTTTTTTGTAACCGTTCACCCCAAGTTAACGGTAACTGAACGCCATCCTTTTACGCCGCCTCATTTTCCGTATCCGGTTTACCGTTTTTCTACAGTCATGACTTTGCATTTAAACCCAAACGGAGGCGTCTTTTCCAACCGTCGTTTCTCCTGTTGTTTGCCACCATTTCACACATAAGCCCCACTGTTGGCATTTGGAATCCCAAGCAGTCAATTCCAACCGATAACGCATGTTGCCTCAAAACACCCCATAACGGTTCACAAGAAGAAACAGATGCTGATGGGTGTTGTATTGTAGAGGCTTTGGGATGCGTATGGGTGAACGGTGCATAAAACGGTTATTGGCGCAACGGTGCTGCATCTACCAAGGAAATGGAGACTCTGGAGATTTTGAAGGATTTTAGGACATGATAACTGATAATATTCAAGGAGAGAGAAGACAGTCCATGGTGTTGGTTCCTGTGGATGATTTTGGTTTCATATATGTCAGATTTTATGGTATAGTTAGAGCAATGACACAAAATACTCAGAACTTTATTAAGAAACCAAAAAAAACTATCACTGATTACAACCCTCACTCTCAATCTTCTAGATCATCACACGATGATCTGATATCAACAACTCAAGATCTATTCAAAGACTTACAACTCAATAATGACTTAAACCCTAGATCTATTATATCAAGAAGATGACTGGTGTTTAGAAAGAACAAAAGTGAAAGATCAAAACAAAAAAATTGAGAGAGTCAAAAAACTAGAATATGGATGAGAACCAAAGCCTTATATAGAGGCAATAGAAGGTTCCTGAGAAAATACAAATCCAATGGTTAGGATTAGTTTGTGTTTTCTCTAATCAACGATCTATATCAATCCCTTGAACAATTTTAGGATTGATGACTTGGCACAACTTATCAGCTCCTTATTTCTGGGCCTACGAACTCAACATAAATCCAAGCCAATTAGTCCAACAGTCCAAGCATTCGGGTCCAAGCATTCTAGTCCAATCCAAGCAAGATGATTAACATGAAACATAACAACATAAAAGTGCATTAGGAAAATATTATAAACATACTTATGTTATATAATATAATTTCAACAATATATCTATTACTGCTTCTTAAGCCCCGCTTACGGCTGTGCGCATATAATGTATATATGTGTCGCCCTCGGGGGCAAAAGTAAAGTTGCACTAATTTTAACGTTATTTTACTAACTTCGTGAAAAATAGCGTTAAAAATGACGGACGGTTAAAGTTTAATTTACTAAAAATAATAATAATTTAACGTTCCGCAGCAACGCGCGGGTAGCGTCAACTCGTTATAATCAAAATACAACATTAAAAAATGAATTTTCTTTCCAAATAATTCATCTTTTCTTGCAAAAACACTTTCAAATTAACTTTTTACACATGTGTAAATGTAACAGTTTACACATGTACAAACAGTAAATTTACACATGTGTAAAAGCAATTTATTTCTGTATACTTTTAAATTTTTACGCGTAAATTATGTTTTTGTGATTGTCTTTTAGTAATAAAGATAAGTGTGAAAAGAAATTTTTGACTTGAATGATTTTAGATGGCGTTCTCGCGGTTCACACGAAATATAGGTGTTAATTCAGATGTTTTCAGTAAAATTATGGAAATTCAATAATAGGTTTAATTGGCATGGTAGTTTTTTTGCGACGTCTGTTGACAGTCAACACATGTTTGTAAATAAAGTATAGATTAAATTGAAGACTTTCCTGAAATAGATGCTTATTTTATTTTAAAATCTATTAAAAATATAATGTTGATAAAAAATCTAGCAAAAATCTCAGTTGAACATGGTAATTTCTAATTGGAAATTTAATGATTACGATTTTGAAACTTAGTTTATTTAGTTTCCACATGGTTATTTTTAATTGGAAAATTGTATTTTATGACAGTTGTTTTTAGAACATCTGTTGACAAATCAATAGATGTTGTAAAACAAATGTTTTGATTTACAAGTAATACAATATAAAATCAGTTTTTAATTTTCTATAGACTTTGTCCGTACCATGATCTCATCTAGATAAATAAATAATAATAAAATTTTTAAAGCATGTGTTAAGCTCCTAACTTTTGAATTTTAAGAGAGAAAGTTTTAAATTAACATAGGGAAGCGTGGTTACGATTTTCTACATTAAGAGCGTTAACTGACAAAGAATAAGTAGTCAAGTGATTTATATGTAATTAAATGAGTTATTTTCTGCAAAATATTACTTACATTGTGTAACCTTCATGCAAATTTTTAAAAAGTTTAAACGTGGGAATATTAATATTATTATTAATTTTAATAATAATATATATTGTCAAATGAAGATACCTTTCAATACTGTAGTCTTGGTTAAAGAGATACTTATTTTTTTTAAATAGAGTCTCGACGTCCAAATATAATGATTACATTTTAAAACTTATTTTATTTATTTTCCACATGGTTATTTTAATTGAAAAATTGTATTGTATGACAGTTGTTTTTAGAACATCTGTTGACAAGTCAACAGATGTTGTAAAACAGATAATTCGATTTACAACTAATACAACCCTCTATAAAATTAGTTTTTAATTTTCTATGGAGTTTGTCCGTACCATTATCTTATCTAGATAAAAAAATAATAATAAAATTTTTAAAGCATGTGTTAAGCCCCTAGCTTTAGAACTTTTAGGAGGGAAAGTTTTAAATTAACATAGGGAAGCGTGGTTACGATTTTCTAAACTAAGAGTGTTGAGTGGCAAATAATTAGTCAAGTGATTTATATTTAATTAATTGATTTATTTTCTTCAAAATATTACTTACAGTAACCTTCATGCAAATGTTTAAAAAGTTTAAACATGAGAATATTAATATTATTATTAATTTTTAATAATAATATATCTCATCAAATGAGGATACCTTTCAATACTGTAGTCTTGGTTAAAGAGATACTTATTTCTTTTAAATAGAGTCTCGAAGTCCAAATATAATTATTACGATTTTGAAACTTATATAGTTTAATTATTTTCCACATGCTTATTTTTAATTGTAAATTGTGTTGTATGACAGTTGTTTTTAGAACATCTGTTGACAAGTCAACAGATGTTGTAAAACAGATGTTTTGATTTACAAGTAACACAACCCTCTATAAAATCAGTTTTTATTTTTCTATAGAGTTTGTCCGTAGCATGATCTCATCTAGATAAATAAATAATAACAAAATTTTTAAAAGCATGTGTTAAGCCCCTAACTTTTTAACTTTTAAGAGACAAAGTGTGACACCCGGCAACTTCCGGTAACTAACTTTTGAAAACTTAGCAAGTCTACCTTAGCGAGTCACGCATACGTTACACAAAACACGGTCGGTCGAGTCGAGTCGCACGTCATTTGGGTTTTAACATACGTAAGTCTCGAGTCCCGGGGATTGGTGAACGAGTGTGAACGTGTTTACTTTCATGCATTATGTGTTTATAATCATTATGTGACTTGTCGGTATGTGAAAATGTGTTAACATATGTTAAAACGGAGTTTAACGCGCCAAATACACCATCTTGGACCCTGTAGGCGATTAGCCTGGCTAATTGCCTTCAGGGGTGGCGATTAGCCACTCTCTGTAGGCGATTAGCATGGCTAATTGCCTTCAGGGGTGGCGATTAGCCCTCTCTGTAGGCGATTAGCAGGGCTAATCGCCTGCAACTGCTGCATAATCGCCTGCAACATGTTTGACGACTAAAAACACCTATAAATACCACCCTTGACCTCCAAAACATTATTTACACAACCCTAGCCGTCCCATAACATATCTCAACCCACAAACACCCTCTGGAACCCATTTTTACACACAAACAACCATTTCCAAGCTTATTCCATCATCTACTCTTAAATACAAGGTGTGTTCTTCAAACCCAAACCTTTAAATGATTATGTTTTACTCCCTAAATGTCCAGACCTGACTTTTAAAGGTTTTTGTCTTTGAAAATCCATTTAAAACCGTTTCTAAACAAACCCACACCTTTACATGTGTTATATGTGTTATATGTGATTAAAGATAGAGTTTTTGGGATCTAATCATGATTGTTTTTGTGTTATTATGATGTTTATAGCTGTTACAAGTTGGTATGATGATGTCCTAGGAGTTTGGATGGTTTTGGTCGTGTATTATGGATACTTGATGTTTTGACCCGTTTGAAGGATTTTGGATGATTTAGGATGATATGAGGTGTGTTGTTGATTGTTTGATGTTAGGGTTTGCTCTAGGATGATGCTAGAACAGTAGGATGCTTTCGGACAACGTGATTATGTGATTAGATCTGGATATTTGCTATTTAGGGCAAGTTCTTGCATGTTGATGTGATGTTTTCATGTTAAATTGCTATTTTGGGAAAACGCTCGCATTCGGGACTGTTAGAATGATGAAAACTTAGGGGTTTTGCTTGAAATATGTTTATTAATATGTTTGGATGATTATTGGGTGTTTTTACACGTTTCGGATCTGATTTGGAGGGTTAAACGCGCGAAAAACCACAATTGCTGCACTATAGGCGATTAGCAATCCTAATCGCCTATGTATTAGGCGATTAGGGGCATAATCGCCTTATGTATGGGCTACTCGTGTGACTTAGCATGCGATTAGCTCCCTAATTGCTAGCAAGTCATGCAATTGTGATCCTAATTGCTAGCAAGTCATGCAATTGAGACCCTAATCACTAGTTAAGCCCTGAATTGCATACCACATGACCATAATCGCCTGATATGCATGTGATTAGCCCTAATCACCTAACATAGGTGGCGATTAGCCCTGCTAATTGCCTGTTGACCATCCCTAATCACGTGTTGACTTTCCTAATTGCATGCTAAGTCCCTAATCGCATGAAATGCTGTTGTAAGTGTATTTTAACATCCCGAAACCCGATTTGACACCTAGGAACATGATAGGAACCCCGTGACATGCTTAGTAACATAGTAACACGTGTTCGGACTTGTTCGTACGTTAATTGACCTATGTGTTAGAATCATTGAACTTTAACGCATGTTAAGGACTAAGTTGCATGATTTGAGTATGTTTGAGTATGAGATGAACACGTGGGGTCTCGGGTCACCAATGGGATGTCGAGTCTTGTACTTTTGGTCAGTTTAACAGTCAACGCATTTTCAAACGAACCTGGTTATGGTCTGGGCATCTAGGGACTAACTAACCTACGGGTTATTAGTCTAAGTACTTGTAACTGTCATATGTTAGGTCGCCGCTTTACGGGGCTAGCATAGCTTGTTGGTTTAAATCACTTTCGAAGTAACGCAACCCAAGGTGAGTTCACGGCCCCTCTTTTATACGTTTTCTTTCGGGGGAGAAACATGCCACGCAATTTAACAAACTCAATGCTTTCATATAAACATGTAACTCTTTTGGAAACGCTTTACTCATTTTGAATACGTAACTGTTTTTGGGAAGTGACTTGTTGTAAACACGCTACGCTTTTGAAACACTTTTGGGAAGTAACACTTTTGGAAAGCAACACTTTTGAATGCAACGCTTTTGAAACACAACTCTTGATTTGCAACACTTTTGTTTACTACACGACGAAACAAGGAGTCCCGGGGGAAACCATGAATGTGCGGGGTAGCACAACGGGGAAATGTGGATAGATCTATTGGGCCTGACCAACCCCACCCGTCGGCTAGGAGCCGGGCGGGTGCATATTGTCTCTAGTTTAGCAACACAAGCAACTCAAACACGGGCAGCAACTCAAGCAACGCTGTCAGTAATGGTTTCAGCATCACAGTCGTGGTAGTAGTAGGAAACGCTTGTTTGTTCGTTTGTTTATTCGTTTAACGTATCTTATGACATGGTATTTTGTGATCAACGCGCAACACACGGAAACTTATTGTAAACCTAAACCTGTGAACTCACCAGCATTATATGTTGACCCGTTTTTGGCATGATTTCTCAGGTCGCTAAGGTAGCAGCATCTCAGGGCTTAGGCGCACGCGTCTGCACGGCGTCTAGTTTAGGTTCATGGTTTTGTTATTAAACAAGTTTGGAAACTTTTGGGATTTAGTTTGTAAAACAATGCTTCCGCTGTTAATTCAAATGGTTTGGATTTATGTTTTTATTTTACGTATCTTATCATATAGTGTTGTTTATTGTGACCGTTGACTTGGATCCTGGTGTGTCACACGCCTCGCGGTAGAACTCCGCAGGTGGTTATTTGAGGGTGTGACACAAAGTTTTAAATTAACATAAGGAAGCATGGTTCATGAATTATGCTACAATGATAATCATAAGTATCTCTTCAACCCTTTTAAATTGATATAATTGTTGTATCTCATGCTGATCTTTTGTTTATGTTTATTGTCAGGGTGCTAAGATTTAGGATTCTGTTATAGGTTATTTGGTGCAAGTTTTTGACCGTCAAGTTCAGGAGGATGATGTTGTTGTTCTGTTCAAATTCGGGGCTAGTGACAACAAGGACCCCTACAGTGTTGTTGTGCATGATTTTAAAAATGTTTTTTTATCATTGTACTATTGTCAGGCATTTTAATGGATGGGAAGGTCTTGAGTATGGTTTCAGGTTCATTCCTTTTAAAGATATTCTGAATGGAAATCAAAGAAACTATTGACTGTTAGTTGGTCTATTATTCATTATTTATGTTAGTGAAGTTTTTGGAGCTTTAATTTGTATAGATTTTTGATAGAGTTGTATTTTATATTTTTGTTGCAGATGTTGCTGGTAGTCTGATTTGGTGTAGTGATTTGGATGTGTTTGGACAAGCTCCAAAATTAACCAAACGGATGAACTTTGATCTTCAAAATTTGGAGTAAGTATTGCTTTATATTGTTATAGATTTTGTTTATTTTTATGTTTCCAAAAGTTAATTCACTACAATCATTTGTGTAATAAGTGTCAAGAATTAATGAAGTGGTGTAAGAAATGTGATCAAGAATATATTCATAAAGTACTGGAGTTCTACCTCAATTAGTGATTTAATAAATGTTGCATATCAAATCTTGAGTTCCGCTTTTTTTATATGTATTACGACCGTAAATTTATTGTTTGCATGTGGAGGTACCATTTCACGATGTACAATGTGGAATGATTATGCAGTACTGTTTAAGAACCTCATTTCTAATAAAACGGCTTCTAAGCATGTGATGGCTGTTATACAGCATGCGAAAGTTAAGGACTTGAAGGTAATTTCTCTACTTGTGGTTTTATAAAATAATGTTTAGTGTCTAATGAAGTCATTAAGTATATAGATAATGTTATATTTAGAACAAATTACCGTACTAAGCGACAAGTATGGTACTCGGTTGTTTCTGAATGAAGAAATTGACGAAGTTAACTAGTTAAGGAGGAGGTACAATATTTAGAACGATTTTAAACCCAAAGCGAAAATGTTTTAAACTTGTATTTGATGTTTTTTTGAGCCTTGTAGCTCATTTTGCATTCTAATTATTTTTACCCTTTTTAGTCTTCTTAAGAAGCAAGCACAAGAATCTGGTTCTACTTCTCAAACAATAAGGTCCTCGCAGTCTGTTTACCCATTGCATCAAGAATTCGTTGTTGCAACGCCAAAGAAAGATGTTGACGAGCTTAGAGAGATAGACATGGTTTAAATTTTTTTTTCATAGCTTTCATATTTCTTGATTTAGTTTGTTACATCTATTTTGTTTTTTATATCTAAATGAAAAGAATGTTGAATATATTGTTGTGTTGCAGGCAATATCTTGTCTCATGGTTGCAACTATAAAAATTGTTCAGGAAGGATTTGGTTGGTTTTATGTTACGTGTAGGAAAAGTTTCAGAAAGGTGCAAACTAAATCAGAGTATTTACAAAATGCTGCAAAACTTTCTAAAGAAATTCTGAATTTGCCTGTTACTGCATTGGTTTGTCTTAAATGCGAGTGTGAATGTACATCCATCACACCAAAGTAAGAAAAAATGTTTATTTACACTTTTTTCTATTTTTCTATGATTTCATTCAACTTATTGTAAGTTATCTATTTCAGGTTTAAGGTACAAGTGAGGGTTCAGGATGAGAGTGGTAGTGTGTCATTTGTGTTGTTTGATAGTGATGTGTCCAGTATTCTCGGTTCATCTGCAGCTGATATAAGGGAAAGACAGTTGAAGCTTGAGGATACTAAAGCGTTGTCTCACGAATTATTTTGGTTGGTAGATAAGCTTTTGGCTTTCAAAATTGATGTTTCTGAATACAATCTTAAAAATGACTACCGTGTGTACACTGTTCAGAAGATATGTGATGATCCTGCCATAATTGCTGAGTTGGTTTTAGGCAATGATTTTGAAAATAATAATGCTGGAGAGGTATTTAATTAGTGTAATTTGTAATATGCATTTACTTTTGAGTTGTGGTTCCAAAGATTGTGAAGTTGACTGTTATTTTATTTTTGTATGAGTACTTCTTAGGTCAGTCAGGGAGATGGTGATTTCAAGTGTGTTAACCTTGATGAATCTTCGTAGGGTGGTTTCCATGTCTTGTCAAAGGTGAGTATGTATTTTTGCAATTGCTTTAAGCAGTTTACAGAGTTTGTTTTCTTGATTTTAATAGTTCATTAGTTTTTTTTGTGATTTGTTTCAAAAATTTTAATATTTCATTAGTTTACAGAGTTTGTTTTCTTGATCTGTTATTGCAGACTCTTCCGTCACTGAAGCTTTAAAGGATACCGGTACAAGCCCCAATGGAAAAAGTAGTGTTGAAAATGATGATATTTTAAATGGTGGTGAGCTATGCTCTACTGCGAAAAGAACCCGGAAGAGATTATCTAAGATCAAAGGTAGTTGGTTGTGGAGTAACATGTTGTATGAAACTTTAGCAGAAAGTTTGATTTTTGGGAATGTTTAAACTTTCAACATGTACATGTTAGTTTTAAGAACATAATTAACATTTTGTAAGATGGTAATTAATTTCAAGTCATGGCCTTTGGACTTGAAGTTTGTTACTATGAATATTATCATTAGTATTCTTATAATACCTTTAGTGTTCTGTTTTTAAGATGTTTTTAACATTAATGTTTTATCAAGTAGATAACATCTGTTAGAAACTCTCAAATAGTTTTGAAAAACAATTATTAGCAAAACATCTATTAATACAAAAGGTGGAAAGTAAATGTATGATAATAACTTATAATTAAAAGTTTTGCGGTACCATTAAGTAGGAAAATGTTTAACAACTGTTATGCTAAAAAGTGTTCTACTACAAACAACAGATTTTCCAGAAAATCAATTCTTTCGTCTTCAATAGACTTTTAATCTCATCTATTAATTAATCTTTAGTCTTCAGCATTTTGTTCTGTTTTATGGTATCTCTGGTAAGATTTTTTGCTGAGGATCTACGTTTCTATGCAAGGGTCTGTTGAGGAGTTTCCCCTTCATCATGATAAACTAGCTTTCGAGAGAGAGTTGGAACTTCTTCTCTATTTATCTCCAGTAGTTTGTAGGTTTCAACCAAAACTAATTCAGACCATCTAGCAACAGATTTCATATGACCATATTTTGCTGCACCTAACTCTTGCCTCATTCTCTTTAACTTTAAAGCCCTTTTACAATTACTTTCGTTGTCCTTCTTCGACTTAGCTGTGGTAACGTTCTGATTACGCTGTTTAAGCAAGTCTTCAATTCTGTGTATTTGAGCTCTGAATTCTTCAGAAGTCCAACCAGCAAATTGACTTATAGTGACGTTGTAAAATTTGAGCTTTAAAATATGATCTATCAATTCTTCTCTTAATTCACTCTCCGATTGAGGAATTATACAACTTAATGGTTACGATTTTGAAACTTAGTTTATTAAAGTTTATATAGGATGAATGTTAATTATAATAGTAACAATAATTTCCAGTTATTAAAAATATTATCTTATTATATATGTGTTCCAATTGAGTTTCACTCTATATAATATGAGGAAAACCCAACAGTCGTTTTTCACTCTATATAAGATGAGGAAATCCCAACAGTCGTTTTTCAACTTTATATAACTTGAAGGATTGTCAGTTTCTAACTTTCTATGCCATATGCATATTAATATTTCGTTCAAATTCCCTTCCAACATTGTTCTTAAAGATGCTTATAGTCAAAGAAAAATGGATTACCAAGAATTCGTTTTTAAAAACGTTGGAGTTGGTGTTCTCAGAAGATTTTTACAACCAATGGAAAACTAATTCCATTGTTTGCTACATCCAGATTCTGTTTAGAGAGGATTTTGATATTTAGCGAAACTATATGTCTCGATCTATATAAGGAATGGCAAGGAAGGGTTGTCGACGTTTGTTGTGATTATATTTGTTGGGTTAATATGAGACCACAGTTACCAGGTTTAACCATGTTTTGTTATGTGTTAGAATTGGAGGGTTAGATATGTAATTATAGCATAGTTTATGCTAGAAACCCTAGACTGCGCACTTAAAGGACGGAGACTGCGAACTTAATGTTAAGTTCGCAGTCCTCAGGATTCTCCTATAAATAGAAGCTCATTTGTGCAGCTAGGGTGAGGGTTTTTGATGTATCTTTGAGAGCACAAGTTTAAAGGTGCGAACTTATCTAAAAGTGCGAACTTATCTAGTGTAATCCATGGTTGTTCACAGCTGAAATCTTTAATGGAATCGTGTCTTTATATTTCTTGTGTGTCGGTTTCTATAATCTTCATCTAGTTCTTTAGTTTTCTTGATTAATCAACTAAAACACCTAACAAATAGGTGTTTCTAGTTGATAACAATCTTGTGCACACTTAAGATCTAGTATTTTTGGGATTACAATTTGGTATCAGAGCCTCTGTGCTCGAGATTGTATCTATCTAAAGATATCAAAACCCTCCTTGTTAGTTTTACTATCAAGTTTTTTCAAAATTTTAGTGTTTATCAAAGTTTGAATATTTTCATTGTTTTGCCTTAAAATCTCGTGAAAAGTGTTTCTAAGGTGTTTAAAAGTTATTATTTACAGTAGAAACATCATTCAAGAGCTTCAAAACAATTGAAAATCTCTTGGACTTGTTTCTGGTAAGTTTAAAATCACATCAGCCGAAGTTGCGTACTTAATTGTGCGAACTTGGCTCATAAAGTGTGAACTTGGCTCATAAAGTGTGAACTTGTTTCTTGCTTGTGAGTACTTGTTTCAAGAGTTGAGTACTTAGCTCATAAGTTGCATACTTGATATTTCAAGGTGTGCACTTATTAACAGCCACAGCTGCGCACTTAAGCCAAAAAGTGTGTGCACTTGTGTCTGTGTGAGCACTTAAATTTACACAAGGCTTTATAGCTTTCTCTCTCCTGGCACCACAACTAGGGTTTCTGCATACTTATCTGAAATCTCTAGTTGGTGTGCGAACTTACTGAAAAGGTGCATTTTCTGAGCACTTGGCTAGGGTTACTGCGAACTTAAATCTTAAACGAGAGTTTAAGTGTCTGTGTACTTGTATAAGTGCGCAGGCTGATCAGTCAAGACTGAGTACTTGTGCTGCTCTGACTTGGCTGAACTGCGAACTTAAGCCAAAAGTGTGTGCTACAGGGACTGCGTACTTAACAGGAGAATCAGAGACTTATCATCTTTGCTTCTTATTTGTTTCAGGTTTTCAAGGTACTGCGAACTTAGACTGCGAACTTGTGAAAACTGCGAACTTGAGCTGAGTGCGTACTTAAGACTGCGTACTTGTGGACTGTTTTGACTTTTCAAGGACTTTGGACTATAACTTGCTAATCAATTCAATCAAAACCCTAAAATCAATCTAAAATCAACCTAAAATCAATCTTAAATCATGTCTGGTAACAACTCATTCCAAGTTAACCCCATAACTCAAGCTGAACTTGAAACCGGCACTATAACACGCATTCCCAAGTTGATGGGTGCTGAAGACTATGGCACATGGAAGAACAGAATGAAAGCTTTCTACTTTGTTAACGATCACACCCAATGGAACTCAGTCCAGCTCGGACCTCACATTCCCACCAGAACCACTGATGCAGGAGAAGTGTTCAACACTGATCCCACTACATACACTGATCTCGACAAACAACTGCTGCAGAGAGATCACAAAGCCTACGGTGCTCTCACCATGGCTTTGTCAAACGATGTTTACAATATGTTTGAAGAATACGGATCAGCGCACGATCTGTGGTTCGCCCTGAGTGAGTATTATGAAGGAAACGCAGAGATGAGGCAAAACAAGTAGGATATGATTCAAAAGGAATACGACATGTTTGGAAGTATCCGGGGTGAGAGTCTGTCTTCACACATTGACAGGTTCATGAATTTGTTGACCAAGATGAAGAAAGCGGGTATTCCTGTAAACAACCGCAATTCCATCAAGAAGCTGCTCGATTCTCTCCCAAAGGAGTGGAGTGTCCAATGTATGTTGATCAAAAAGGACTACTTGGATGCTCAGTCTACTTTGGCTGATCTCATAAACACTCTGAAATCATTTGAGATGGACATCACTAAAAGAGAAATGAATCAGACAGTCCCGAAGGTGACTCCCAGTAGTGCTATGAAGAATCTGGCTTTGATGGCCCCAATTGGTGATATGAGTTCAAGTTCGTTGCATTCGTATGTGGATTCTGCAGGGATTGGTAGTTCAAGTTCTGGGAAAGCTCCAATGTATTCTGAAAAGGCTGCAAAGACACTAACTCCACAGGCTGCTAAACTGGCTGCTGAACATGTGGAACTGTTCAACTCTTTCATGAGCAGTTTTGAAGCTTTGAAGACAGGAGAGATTAAAAATGAGATGATGTCCCCAGAGGACATGTACCAGATTGACCCAGATGACATGGAAGAGATGGATCTGAAATGGCAGATGGCTATGATCACTTTACGAGTGAAGCGTTTTCAAGACAGAACCGGAAGAAGAGTAGGTATGGGAAAGGCTGGGTTTGATAAGTCCAAGATCAGGTGTTACAACTGCAAGGTCCTCGGGCATTTCAAGTACGAATGCCCCACATTGAACCAAGCTGAAATTAAGCCTGCAAAGAGGTTGGTGGCCATAACCGATGGTAATGAGGGAAATGATAAGGAACCACAAAAGGCTTTGGTTGTTGAAGACTTCGACTGGGGAGAAGAGGCAGCTGCTGCTGAAGTTGAAGTGAACAAAGCCCTGATGGCCACAATCTGCACCAAATCTTCTAATGGTGTGAACTCTGTTGAAGGATCATCTGCTGAGGTTCTAAAAGGGGAAATGCAGAAGAATGCCGGGTTGAAGAGTGTGTTGATTGATGAGAAGGTGAATGATCAGAAAAGAGAGGAGGCGCTGATAGCTGAGAAGACTTCATCAGAGAAGGTCGCTGAGGAGGTGAAGAGTTCTTCTAAGAAAGCTGAGGAAAGAGACATGGTAAATATTCCTCTTGAAATTAAATCTAAACTGTGCTCACCTAGGTGTGTTACAGCTGTCGCATACTGTTTATCACACAACAGACGAGTTTTAAGAGAAATGGATGACATTCGTAAAATCAATTCTGAAATGAAAGAAAATGAGTGGGCATATCAGCGAAAGTTAAATGCAACTCTAGCTGAAATGCAAACTTTAAAAGAATTTGTGCTTAAGAAAGATTTTCTGATAAACGATTTAACCTCAAAACTAGAGAAATCTAGAAATGAGACAACTCGTCTTCAAATTGTTGTAGATAAATGGAATGTGAGCAAACGGGCTCAAGCTGATATAATCGAGTGTGGGAGACAATCATTTGTAAAGGATGGAATTGGGTATAAGGATAAGAATGGAATCGAAAGATCTCTATTCTTACCCTTGAGCCAAAATGAATACATACCCATTCCATCACCTCATCCAAAAAATGACCTTTTTGAAAATAAATGTGATGAATCTGAGTCAAATACTAACATAAGTAAAAGCAATGCAGATGTGACCCAACAGGCTCAGGTGGAGGATGATGTGTGTTGTGGTGGCCAGACAGTGGGTTTAGGACATCCGGGTGCCAATTACTCAACAGTGAATTGGTTTATCTGGAACAATGAAAATTCGAAAAACAATTCTATTTTGGATGAATGTAAAACTTTAACTAAATCGGATGACTGTAATAGTTTGCCTAGGATGGATGACTGTAATAGTTTAACTAGGTTGGATGACTGTAAACTTGATTTAAAAGGGGCTGTGGCTCCCGATGATAGGAAGCCTCCTATCAAACGATCCAATGTTTGTGTTGAAAATGTTATTCCTGTGTGTGTTGATCTTAATGCTGCATTCTCTGATGATAATCATGTGCTCAAACCATCTGTGTTTGTGCCAGAACTTAAGCGTAACAGGTTTGGGAAATTTTTCACTGAGGAAATCCCAGAATTTATCCCCTCACCCACAGATGTATCAGGTTCTGAAGAATCACAAAGTGAAACAGGTACCTCAAGTTCTGAAGAATCACTGAGTGATACAGAGAGCAGCTCCAGCTTAAATAATCTGGACACCAATGAAGAATCAAGTAGCAACAGGGAAGAATCAAGCTCAACCGAAAGCTCAAGATCAAACAAGATCAAGAAAAGAACATCACAACCATCATCGTCCAGATCTTCTCCTAAGATCAAGCCTAAGCATTCAAAATGCTTCAGATGTGGAAAAGAGGGTCACGTGGTCAAGAAATGTCACATAAAACCTAAATCACAAAAAGATGTCAAAACACAAAACTCTTTTTCGGATCAATTAAGAAATCTTCAAGAAACCGTAAAAAGTTTTGTTAAAAATACACAAATTTGGAAGAAACAAGAGTCAATTTTGGGAGAAAACCATGACAGATCAAAAATTAAACAAACTTGGATTCCCAAAGTTACTTAAGTTTCAGGCAAAATCTCCACTGTACATAGATTTTCTTTAGTTTAGCTTTGTTTCTCTTTTGTTTTTGTTTGTGCAGAATAAATTACAAAAATGGCTGATAGCTCTCATAAGATATCTATGGCATGTCGACAGCGGCGCTTCAAGACACATGACAGGACTGAAAGAACTCCTCAAGAACTATCGGTTCATCGATGGAGAATTTGTAGCGTTCGCTGGGAATGAGAAGGGTGGAAAGATCGTTGGCATAGGAGATGTAGTCTCTGACGCGCTAACACTTGAGGACGTCAACTATGTTCCAGAACTGTGCTACAATCTATTGAGTGTATCACAAGTCTGTGACAAAGGAATCTCAGTGTTGTTCAACGACATGGAATGCATCTTCCTAAAGCCAGGATTTAAACCATCCACTGACATGATCATGCTAAAAGCCCCCAGACAAAACAATACTTATGTGATAAACATGAGGGATGCCAAGTCTGAACAACCAATGACTTGTCTACTGTCAAAGGCATCCGAGTCAGAGTCACTGTTATGGCACAGGCGATTAGGTCATGTTAACTTTAAAAATATAAACAAACTTTCTAAACTTAATCTAGTCAGAGGTCTTCCTTCTAAGGAATTTCCTTTTTCTGAAAAATGTTTAGCATGTGCCAAAGGTAAACAACATAAGAAATCGCACAAGTCCAAAACAGTGAACTCAATTGACTCACCTCTTCAATTATTACATATGGATCTTTTTGGTCCTATCAGTATAAAAAGCTTGGGTAAAAAGTCTTACTGTTTGGTGATTACAGATGACTTCTCTCGCTTCACATGGGTGTACTTCCTGGAATTCAAGAGTGAGGCTGCCGAGACCTTGATGCTGTTCATTCCTTTGATCGAGAATATAATCAAGTTAAAAGTAAAGTCAATCAGAAGTGATCATGGAACAGAATTCAAGAACCAAACTTTTGTGACGTTCTGCAGCGGGAAAGGAATTCATCTCCAATACAGTGCTACAAGGACTCCTCAGCAAAATGGAGTGGCTGAAAGGAAGAATCGTACGCTTATTGAAGCTACCAGAACCATGCTCATTGACTCTAAGTTACCGATCATCTTCTGGGCAGAAGCTGTGAATACCGCCTGTTATGTTCTTAACAGGGTCTTGATTGTCAAGCCTCATGGGAAAACAGCTTATGAATTGCTTTTCAAAAGAAAACCTCTCATCGATTATTTCAGGCCGTTTGGATGTTCCTGCACTCTTCTGAACAACTTTGAGAATATCATGAAGTTTGATGCTGTTGGAGACGAATGTTTCTTTGTTGGATACTCGTCTAGTCAAAAGGCTTATCGAGTATACAACAAACGTACCAAGATGGTTCTGGAATCCTTTTATGTTGACTGGCAAGAATCCAACTCTACCAATGTTGGAACCGGTCCTGACTGGTTCTTTGATGTGGATGTTGTGTTCAATCACTTTGTCATTCCTGAACAGCAAGCTCATGCAGAACAAGCTCCTGAAAATCAAGCCACAAGCTCATCTCCCTTTGGAAATATTCTCTACTCTTCTGATGATGAAGTCGCACCGTTTACCACCCGTTTCTCTCCTCTGGTTGCTGATCCTATTGTTCCTCAACTTAATAATGGTGATACTACTGCTGAAACCTCTAACATTCCTGAAAGCACGTCAAATGCTGAAGGAACACAATCAAATCAGCAGTCTGTAAATGAACCATCCAGTTCTTCTACACCTGGAGATCATCTTTCGAACCTTCCTCTACAAGTGCAAGAAGAAGAAAATATGGGATTCAAATCTTCTAAGAACCATCCAATTGAAAATGTCATTGGACCAATCAGTGAGGGTGTTCTTACCAGAAATCAGACAGACAAGCTCAACACCGCTCTCTCAGCATTCTTATCTCAAACAGTACCTTTCAGCATTGAAGATGCAGTTAGAGATGCAAGCTGGGTTGAGGCCATGCAGGAAGAACTGTTTCAGTTCAGAAAGCTCAAAGTGTGGGAGCTCGTTGATCTGCCTGAAGGAAAATATCCTATTGGGACAAGATGGGTTTTTCGCAACAAGATGGATGAACGTGGCGTGGTAATCAAGAACAAAGCTCGTCTGGTTGTTCAAGGATTTCGTCAACAGGAGGGGATTGATTATGAGGAAGTCTTCTCTCCAGTCGCTCGACTTGAAGCCATACGCATCTTCTTGGCATATGCTTCATATCGAAACTTTAAAGTCTTTCAGATGGACGTGAAGAGTGCTTTCTTATATGGGAAGATCAAAGAAGAAGTCTATGTGTGCCAACCGCCCGGATTCGAAGACCCTCATCATCCAAACAGATACTACAAGTTGGACAAGGCTCTCTATGGTCTCCATCAAGCTCCTAGAGCTTGGTATGAGACCTTGTCTTCATATCTGTTACAAAATGGATACACGAGAGGGAAGATCGACATGACCTTGTTCACCAAAGAAGTCAACAAACATTCTATCCTTGTTCAGATTTATGTTGATGATATTATCTTTGGTTCAACTGACGAAAATTTGTGCAGGGAATTTGAAAGCATTATGAAGTCTCAATTTGAAATGAGCATGATGGGAGAACTCTCATTTTTCTTAGGTCTCGAAGTCCAACAGAAAGAAGACGGTATTCTCATCCATCAAGCAAAGTACACAAGAGACATTCTGGCGAAGTACAACCTGTCGGATTGCAAACCGTCCAACACTCCTTTTGCAGCTCAAACAATGCTTGTACCAGATCTTGAAGGACCTTCTGTGAACCCGCACACTTATCGTTCTATGATTGGATCCTTGATGTATCTTACAGCCAGCAGACCGGACATCATGTGGGCAGTTGGATGCTGTGCTCGCTTTCAGTCAAATCCAAAGCAATCTCATGAGACTGCAGTCAAAAGAATCTTCCGCTACCTCAAAGGAACACCAAAACTTGGTTTATGGTATCCTAAGAGTGACAATTTTGACCTAATTGCGTACTCTGATAGTGATCATGCAGGTTGCAGGATTGACCGAAAGTCCGTCTCTGGTGGCTGTCAATTTCTGGGAAACAGGCTCGTGTCATGGCAGAGCAAGAAGCAGACTACTGTGTCGATATCTACTGCTCAAGCTGAGTACACAGCCGCATCCAGTTGTTGCTGTCAAGTGTTGTGGATCCAAAATCAGCTGTTGGATTACGGTTTGAATATCATGAGAACCCCTATCTACATTGATAATGATGCCTGTCGTGACATCGTGAAGAATCCAATTGATCATTCGAAAACTAAACATATTGAAATTCGGATTCATTCAATTCGCGATGCGCACGACAAGGGGTACATTCAGGTGTTGCCTATAGATACTGCTGATCAAAAGGCAGATATCTTTACCAAAGCTTTCGACAAAACCCGTTTTCGTCAGTTGGTAACTTGGTTAGAAATGATCAACTTTGAATGATTTAAAAAAAAAAAAAAAAAAAAAACACCTTTGTGAATAAATTATAGAAAAATCTTATGTTTTAAAATAAAATAAAGATTTTTGGGGGAGAAATAAACCGGTAGATCCCTAAATTTGCAAGTTTTGATCCCTAAATTTGCAAGTTTTAAAAACTTTTTCAAAAAAAATCGAGAAATGATAGAGACTAATCATATTTGTCAGCATGTGAATAGGACCCAGAGGACGTTGTGGTTTCAAGCAACGACATGTCGGTAGATTCAGCCTAGAATTGAGTAAACTGCTAAAAGATGACAAACTAAAAAGTCTACACGAGTGCTGGATTCCCACTGTGTTTCAGGTTTGCACAAGCTGAGTCCGGTCATACACAGGTTGAGGGATCAAAAGACACAGAAAATTTTGTGCATAAGCAATCAAAAGACACCTAAGAGTGCAAGCTACCAAAGCGGGGCTATTAAATCAAAATGAGCAACAAAAGACACGCAATGTTAGTGACGTGCAAACATATAGATAGCTCAAAAAGCAATCAGATGATCATCTTCTCTGCTTATGGGAACATAGACCTGAAGCTCTCATCATCTGATTGACATAATGATCATCTTCTCTGCTTATGGAAACATAGACCTGAAGCTCTCATCATTATATCTCAATAAACCTTGAGGATTGGTAGGCTTACACCTGGCACAAGTGGGGTCCATTAACATGTCGTCAATATTACCAAAACATGATAAAGATCATCATATAAAGTATGTTGAAAAACGAGAGGCATGGATTTAAGTGGACAAATATACCGACAGTTTTTCTTGGGCTACAGCTATCCAACGGAAAGTTGAAATGTGGTCTGGCAGGTATGACTGGTATGATCTTGATGCAAAAGGTGAGAAACGGTTGATCTCTAAACCCAAATTTTTGGTTTAAAGCCTATTTTCTAAGTAATTGGGCTTGCATACTTATTCTCCTTCTTTAAGTGGGCCTGCGAACTTAAAATTGATAAGTATTGTGGGATCGCGTACTTGACTGGGCTTTTGGGCCTGCGAACTTAAATGCCAAGTACGCGGCCCAAAGCTGTTCCTATAAATACGCAGTAAATTCATGTTTTTAAATTTTTTTTTTTATCAAAACCAAAATTCTGAAACCCTAATTTTCATCTCAGCCACCATCACCGTCGTGTTCTTCTTCTTCTTCCCAAACCACCAACAAAACCACCACCAAACCACCTGTGTACCACCCTCTTCAATCCATTCCCTCTATTTTCTTTACGTGTTTGTGTGTTTGTTAAAGGTAGTTCAAAGATTCTAACCAATTTCTTCGTGTATTAACAGGATCTGAGGTTGAAACATGAGAAAATCAGTTGATAGTTGGGGTTTGATGAACTGCGTACTTAAAAACTTGAAGATCTGCGCACTTGTTTCATATGACTGCGCACTTGCATCATATGATTCAAAGTTTTGAAAACCCTAACTAACTGCGTACTTGGGTGTGAACTTGAAATCCTAAACGAAAGTTTAGGTGTCTGCGTACTAGTCTAGTACGCAGATTTGAGATCTCACCCTAAGCCGTTACCATGCCCGAGTCAGGTCACTGCGCACTTAAAATTTCCGAGTAAAACTGACTTGACCTGTTGACTGCGTACTTGATTTCCTCATGGTTAATGACTGCGTACCAAACCATAAGTAATCAGTCTTGACTCGGGCTGCGAACTTAGTCTGTGTGAACTTAACATTGGACAAAATTTTGACCATTGACTTGACTTTTCAGGACATTTGACCGGACTACGTAACTTGACTCATTCATCCGTAAACCGTAACTGGACTCAAATGACTATTAAAATGGAAAACGAAACAAATCATATACACTTTAAAAATCTAATCCATAAAATAAATAACACACGTAAAACCAACTTAAAACCAAACCTAGTCTAAGTACGTCGTCCGTCAAAGAAAATGAAGTGTCTGTCATTAGTCAATTCAAAATCAAAATTCTAACTTACTTTTCGTGCACGTGTCCCACACAGATGGCTCTTGAATGGGATCCTAGAGGAATGCACAACCAGCCGATAATTCTGGAAACTGATGATGCAAAGTTTCGAGACGTTGTTGCATGGATCAGGAGAAGCAGGATCCGATATGCGGTAGAGCAGCACGTTGAAGTCTACAGCTCTCACATTGAAGACTTCTGGCGATCTGCTAGAGTGGAGACAGTGGCACGTGTCAAGAGGATTAAGGCCACAGTAAGGAACAAGGCAGTTATCATCACAGAAGACACAGTGAGAAATGTTCTAAGATTTCAGGATCAACCAGCAACTGTTAGATCTTTACCGAAGACTGTGATTCATCAAGAGTTCCTGAATTTTGGATACAAAGGAGACTTTGACGCAAGGGGTGATATCAAAAAGAGCCATTTGACCAGAGATTGGAAGCTTATCTGTCACGTATTTCTGATGTCTCTGTGTCACCGAAAAGGGGGGTACAATGCACTCAGTCCTGACTGGGCAACTGCCATGATTAAAGTCTGCAAGAATGAGCCTTTTAATCTGTCGGGATTGGTGTTTGATTGTATGGTAAAGAATGCTCAAGCTGAAAAGAAAAAGTGGACGATGTATCCCCGATTTGTTCAGATGATGATCAACTCTCAACATGAGGATCTGCCCCTTGGTGATAAATACGGTTTTGCCAAAGGTGCACGATTTTTCACTGAGTGCAACACACCTGATTGGGAACCATGCTGGAAAGCATGTACTCTGCTCAACGCTATCCAGTTGTTATGAAGCTGTTCAGTGAGATGAAGAGAAGAAGACAATATGCTGCTAGAACTCAACAACCAACTGCAACCGAACCTGAACCTACTGAACCTGCTCCTACTGAACCTGCTCCTACTGAACCTGCTACTACAGTGCCTCAGCACACTGCTGAAGAAGTTGCCCGAGAAAGAACTGTTGGTAAAAGGGCAGCATCTGATCCTGTTCCTCAAAGGCCGACTAAAAGAAACAGGCCTACTGGTTTACTGCAGCAAGGGAGAGAATCATTGACTCCCGAGGAACTTGAAATGGCTGAAGCTGCCAGACAGAGTGCTGAACTTGCAAAAACAGAGAGAAGAAGGAGGAGAGAACAGCTGCCCGAGTCTGAAAGGCCACGGGTTATGACAGAAGAAGATGAGGAAAACGAAGCAATTCTGGAACAAATGTTTGGTGTGGAGGGTCAACCTGGGCCTTCCACTGACAGGCCAGGGCCCTCTACTGCCAGGCCTGGCCCTTCCTCTGAAAGACCTCCTATTCCCAAGCCTCCCGCAAAGAAACAATCAGTACCTTCCTCGTCTGTTCCTGGTGCATCACGTCGAAAACCGGTGCATCAAGAATTATACGAAACACTATCTAAGGAAGTGGGAAAGAATGCTGCTAAAGAAATCTGTATGTTGAAGAATCAGATCTATAATAATCAGGAGTTGAGAAAGAAACTGAAGAAATTGAAGCACAAAAACCGAAGTCTTGAAAAGGTGGTTAAAGATCAGCGTTATCTGATAAAGTTTCAGACTGAGGTTCAAATGAAGATGTTTGATATGCTTCAGGAGTTAAAGACTCAGGGTACCGGTGCTCCAAGAATGACCTTTGATGAAGCATTTGATTTCGGGAAATTTAAGGAAGAGGAAAAAGAGAAAGAAAGAAAGGAGGAAGAAAGTGACGTGGATGAGATCAGTGAAGACGAGATGCCAGAGACGTTCGTTGAAATGGGTGCGGCGGAAAACACAGTGTATGAGATGGATGATGGGTACGTATTGGATCCTGAGAGAGCAAGTTGGTTTCCAAGAAGACCAATCACCATTCCTGCTTTTCACCAGAACATCCACCACACTCGTGCATCTCACCAAGAAAGAGTTGTTTGTTGGGGTTATGATGGGTTTAAACGTCTATTCTTTGTGAAGCGAAGGGGAGGAGCAATTCAGTACTTCAAGGGTCGACCAAATTTGAAGACCCTTCCAAGATGGGACATACGAGAGATGTGCAGAACACCTTTTCTAAACCACTCTGGGGATACCACTGCTGACATGGTGTCTGTGTTTATTGAAGATGAGTGTGCCCGTGACTTCAAGAACTGGAAGCCACAGAAGCCGAGGCGAAGGATGTCAAAGAAGAGGATTGATCCTGCCACCGGACGGGGAATGATAACCTACGTGATAGACCCTCCTGAGGTCGTCACTAGGGTTCCCATCCGTCCAGAGCTTCCTGTACTTTTGGCAGATTTCAAGAAGTGGTTTTATGACAGCAGAACCGGTGAAGCTGTGATCAAACTGAGAGATGATTCAGAGGCATTGAGAATAGTTGACCCAGTAGACGTGTTTGCTCTGAATCCATCTGATTTAACTACTCTTTTTGCAAATCAGATAAATGTTGGTGCTGGTAATGTGTTATTTGAGGAAGCTGTCTTGTTTAGAAGGGCTGTGGAAAGAGCGTTGAAGCGAAAACAAGAACTGATTGATTTGGTGGCAAGAATCAACGCAGCTGACAAAGCTAAAGATGACAGAGCGATAGCTGCTGCTGCTGCAAAGAAATCAGAAGCTAAAGTTACTCCAGAGGTTCAAACACAAGCTTCTACAGCAACAGTTGATCCTGAATCTGAGCCTTCGCAAGTCCCACCAGTCTCTCCAAGCACAGCTCCAGAGACTCAGCAAGATCAAACAACTGTAGATCTAGCTGAGTTATTCATTCAAGAGCCACCCACTGAAGTGCCATCCACTGAAGAAACACATGCTGAAGCACCTCATACTGAAGAACCAATCATTGAAGAAAGCATAGTTCAAGCACTCCCGGCACGTCAAGCAAGAGAAGAGGGGGAGTTGAGTGATGTCAAGATAGATTGATTATGTAGTACTGGTAGCTG